>NNCF01126971.1:158492-204613 GCA_002313205.1 Laupala kohalensis
CCCCCAACCTACAAACTACTTACAGTAAGAAAATTCAAAAATATCAAGATTTGAAAACAAATTCTTCTTATATGGAACATGGAGTGTATTTATATAATCCTTATTGTCCTGGAGTCATCCCTCACAGTCTGAATCTGAGAATCAATCGACGTCAACTCCAAAAGAGCATATTTATAACTTGACAAAAAGCGCCATCCTTAACACCTGTAGAATAGTCAGAAGATTTTTAAATCATGATATCGCTTGAGATGAGGATGCTTGGTATTCCCTGCACCCCACATGAATCCAGCTACAAGTTGTGGAAACAGTAACAAAGATAACAATTGTAATAATAATAATAATAATAATAATAATAATAATAGTAACAATAATAACCCTGAGGGGAAGAATAAAACCCCAATAAATCACGTCTCAGGAGAAAATTCAAATCTATGTCCATTAAGAGATATAAGGAAAGGGTTGCATTCTGAACCGAAAATACACATTTGGAAAGAAATGCAAAACAGTTTTATCAATCCCTTAACAAAAAGTCTAACGTGGCGGATGGACATCCAACCAAGGAGCAGGTAGAGACATTCTGGACAGGTATTTGAGAGGAGAAAACTGCATTCTGTACAATCGCCCCTTGGTTAAAAACAGAAAAAGATCTGTCCCAGGGACCCCCACAAACAACTGAAGGAATGAGTTGAATCAGTGAATCTGAACTAATAAGTACAATCAAGAAGTCAGAAAATTAAAGTGCTGTAGGAATGATAAGGTGCAAAATTTCTGGATAAAAAAATTGACCATTGCTTCAAGCTGTGAACAATATCTTTAAAAATTCTCAGGTGCTAGTAAAACCGTGAACCTAAGGGAAAACTAACCTTTTACACTAGGGTAATGACACTAAGCCCAGTATTATCGACCTATTACTCATATGCCTACAACATTGAAAATAATTAAATAAATTTATTGTCAAAAAAGCAGTACGAACTGCATATTACCACGTGGGGGACAATAAAATAATTTTTTTTCTCCGGAAGCAAGCAAGGGTTTGATTTGTAAAAGTATCTGAAAATTCCTTGAGCACATTACCCAAAATATTGACCATCATAAAGTTTTTGGAAATCATCTCATCTTTTGATTTCTTCTCAGGAATCGACCAAAGTAAATTAATTGTTTTCCATGTTTTATTCATATGATTTCTACACTCTAAAAATTTTTTTTTTCTGTTTATTAATAAAGAAAGTAATCTTATTCCTCATTCCTCTATATTTCTCCCTTAGTGTATCCTTGACATCTTTATTTCTTTCAGAAGCCATCTTCCATTGTTTAAGGACCTTCTCTCTTTCCTTCACGAGCGTTTGTATTTCAGCATTAATCCAAGGTTTTAAAATATTTTCTTTTCTTTTCACAGCAATTTCTTTGTTTATAATTGCTCTATCAAAATTATTCTTAACTAATTTATACACACATTTACCGATTTTTCATCTAAATCTATATTTTAAGCTCTTCTCTTAATCTATTCTCACATATATTCTCAAACTTCTTCTTAAATAAATAAATAAATTTGTCAAAAAAAAAGCAGTACAAACTGCATATGACCACGTGAAGGACAAAAAAATAATTTATTCTCTGGAAGCAAGCAAGGGATCATCCCATCAATTCCGATTAAGGGCCCTAAGGCAGAAGCGGATTGAAAACTTTCAGCAAAAATTCCCAGATAAGATAAAAAGTTAGCTACGAGTTATAATACCAAAAGAATATGAACATGTTTGTAATTTAACACAAAAATGTATTTTACATGTACGAATTATTATCAAACTATAGATTATTCTGAGCATAGTGTTTACAAATCATAAGAATTGAAATAACACTATAATCATGATTTCTTGTTTCAATAAACGCGCCCCTAGATAAAAGCCTAGAGAACCTGTATAAGAAATCCACATCTACCAAAAGGAAAAACGGAGAAAAACCTGGGCCAAGATGGGGCTACAGAATTAACACACAACCGTGTTAAAGTTGAGTACACATAAAACTAAATTAATATGAATCATAAGACACAACATAATCATGCAAGAAAATAATTTTTGAAATTGTTATTAGTCATTTTAAAAGTACTACAGCAATGGCGTGATAAAGTACAAGACGGATTTAACTTTTTTTTTAAATCAATAAATTCTTTTACATTGTAGTTTACATTGGTGCAGGAGGTAGCTTTTATCCGCGGATTTGAAAAGATTCAATTTCATAATATCGTTTATATTTTTGGGGAGGGAATTATATGGAATGATTCCCGAATGATATGGTTCTTTTTGGCAAAGAGTGGTTGACACTATAGGACGATGAATATTATTACTATTGCCAGTATTGTGTTCGTGAACGGGACTGTTTCGTTTGAAGTAAGGGTGCACTTCAGTAATTCGGTCTTAACAAACACGATCGTTTCATAAATATAAATGCAGGGAAGTGTTTAGTAGGTATTACATTCCTTAAATAGGTTTTTCAAGAGTTTCGGCGGTTAGATTTACAAATTATCCGAACTATCCTCTTGTCGGGGAAGAGATTTTTATTGCTTCACAAGTCTCGATATGGAGACTTGTTTCACAACAAGATTCCTCCTTCCAAAATAAATATTCAGGTTAAGCAGGACAAGGTTTATTTTGCAGTTTGAATATAAACAAGTAATAGGTACCGAAGCACCAGGGTGACAACAACAGGCATAAAAGTTATGTCAACAGTCAGTTTCCTTTGTGCGACTCATGATTTTGAATAATTTGGCCGGATGATGGCGTTTGAGTACGAGGTTCTGCCGTCTGCCGTGAGGTTGCGCTTCAGTACAAGAGCCTGCAGATATTTGCACTATGTATTGTGAGAGGGCGCTGCCGTCCAAGCTTCTGCAGATAGTTGCACTGTATACTGTGAGAGGGCGCTGCTGTCCAAGCTTCTGCCGATAGTTGCACTGTGTACTGTGAGAGGGCGCTGCCGTCCAAGCTTCTGCAGATAGTTACATTATATGTCGTGAGAGGACGTATCGTGGCCTCTGAAGACAGATTTCCGCAGGTCGGGCTATTGCGCAGAGCTGGATTTCTTGATAGAGGTTATGATCGGAGACGTTGCTTACTCGTCAAGAGAATCCGTGGTACTGATTTTTCAGTCGTTGCTGTTGCTATAACCTTAAGATGACTTCCACTCAAACATCCTCGACGCGTTAGTGACGTAATACAGCGTCGAGGTTCGTCTATTGAAGCTTTCTCGAAGCTTCTTAATAAACAGATCCAAGTTCCTCGAAGTTTCCTAATACATAGGCGACGTACGCTTGATGATACATGCGTCTCATGGAGTCTTCTAATGTTTACAATTTGCATCGTATGCAGACTCTCTCTTGCGGACGGTGTGTATTATTCTGGTCTTGGATCTGGAATCTCTGAGTCCTTCGTCTTGACTACGGCAAAAACAACATGGCGTGTAATGCCTCGGCGTAACAACATGCATCTCTATGTGTTAATGTGTTACGGTCGTCCTTAGACAGCAATGGAAAACTTTCGTTTATTTATTACGCTCCGACTATCGCTTTGACTGCAGTCTGAAACATCTTGACTAGTCATAAGTTATGAAGCTTTCCTTGGGCAGCGGAAAGGCGATTCGCCGTTTCCGCTGGCCGCCTCCGTCCTCCGAAGTCTTCCTTCGAGGCGTGGGACTCGGGTCGTCAGCATCACTCCCTAGTGGTGTGAGCTTTGACCAACCAATGAAGAACCGTAAAAGTGTCGTCATTATAATAAAATATGTATAACTGGCCCTTCCCCCTCCAACATTGCCTTCTTGCAAGCGGCCGAGGAGCGAGCGTACAAGCAGTGTACGTGGAGACGTACACACCGGAGCATGTGTTGCTGGTATGCTCCGTAATATTCATTTGTAAGAACGAGAGTGTCGGCCTGCCTCGACACACCGCAAGACGTGCCCTCAGCGCGGATTGTGTAAGATGCCCATCAGGCCCTGAAATTGTTATATTTTCTTTCCCATCTGTATAATATTTAGAAGCCTTTCTTCATTGGAATCTATTGATTGCTTGTATTTGGCAAGGGCCATGAGTATGGCCATTCTATAGTGTATTGCAATGTATTATGATGGTTTCATGATTCCAACGTAGTATATATACGTAATAAACTCATGTTATTCTTTGATTGTGTATTCTGTGTTCTGTTGTTGCCCACAATCAGTGATCCGTGATTTGAACTCATGTCCCAGCCGGTCCTACCTCTTGTAAAATATGGTTGATACCCATATAGCCTAGAGAGTAAAGCCTTCTGAGTAAATACTACAATTATTAATTAGATTGAACTCCTAAATGAGATGTTAGAAGTAATAAATTAATGGTAATGTATCAAATGCATGGGGGAGTTTCATCGTATACGTAGTAAGGTACGTGTTTCGCCGTAAATGTAGTAAGGTACGTCAACACTCTTCTTTTTTTCTATTTTTTGGGGGGGCTTTACAGCTCATGTCGACATCAAAGGTATTGGAGCCCGACAAACTTGTACAGGTAGGGTAAATGCAGTTACGCACTAAGGAGAGTCAACATGACTCTCCCCGTGTGTGGGACTCGTCGAATGATTCAACCCTACCCACTAAAAACCCTCCTGATCTACAACACACCAAAACATATCTCGCAACATACATCAAAACAAAAATGGAGGGGGGGGCAAAAAATGAGGGGGGCACATAATATGAGGGGGGCAAAGAATAAGGGGGGACAAAATGAGGGGTAGGAAAAAATAAGAGGAATGAGGAAAATGAAAGGTACCCTAGCCTTGGTAGGGTCGGGATCGAAAGGAACAAGAGGTGACCAAGGGAGGTCAGAAAAGAGAAAGGAAGGAGCCTCCCACAAGTAAGTGGAAGTAAAGCCAGACTCAGCTTGGGGCCCCGTGTTCGCCAAACACGTACTTACTAGATGTTAGTCCCCTGGGGCGAGGTAGGAAAATGAAAGATACCCTAGCCCTAATGGCGTCGGGAACGAAAAGAACAAGAGGTGACCAAGGGGGGTCAGGAAAGAGAAAGGAAGGAGACTAGCACAAGTAAATAGAAGTAATGCCAGACTGAGCTCGGGGCCCCGTGCTCGCCAAACACGTACTTACTAGATGTAAGTTCCCTGGGAGGTACACTCTTCTGAATTCTGAAAGTTTGAATACTCTGACCGGAATTGCTCCAGAAGGTAATGCCGTAACATAAATGGGACTAAACGTTTGCAAAATATACGCAACGGGATATATGTGTACTAACTACTTTAAGTAAGATTCGGAATGCGTAACACAATTTGCTTAATTGGGAATTAAGATTGTCAACGTGACAATTCCATTTGAGGTTGTCTTGAATATGGAGACCTAAGAATTTTGTATTCGTAACAGTTTTTAATTGTGTTCCGTTTAAAGAAAGANATTGTGTTTCGTGGGGTAAAGATTTTGTGATACTATTGTGAAGTGACATAGACACTGTTTTGTCAGTGTTTACAATGAAACGATTTGCATGGAACCAAGTCGAAAGGTTAGACAATACGTTGGCGTGTTTACATAGTAAATTAGTGTCAACAAAAAGGACCATTTTGCAAACTGATGTGGAGGATCTCTTGTCGTTCACATACAATAAAAAGAGTATAGGGCCGAGAATTGAACCTTGGGGTACTCCGCAAGTAAGTGATTTTGTTTCCGAAAGACAACGCTGAAGTACTTTATTTCAAGTATAGGATATTTCGACCAGTTTATATCTATCTTTAAAATAAGAAGTTAGCTATTAATTTGGAAGTCCACGAATGCCTAAAGAATGCAATTTGGAAAGGAGAATTTCGTGATCGCTGACATCGAATGCTTTGGATAAATCAAGAAAAACACCCAGAGGATTTTCTCCTCGGTCAAGAGATTTGGTATCATCGTTGAAGAAAGTAAATATGGCGTTTGTAGTGGAAAAGGATTTCCGAAAACCAAGTTGATCGTCAGAGAGAATGTAATTTTTGAAAAAAAAATTCTAGAAGACCCTTATGGAACAATATTTCACAGATTTTTGAGAAAGTGGTTAGTTGAGATATTGGTTGATAATTTCCAACATTAAGTTCGTTTCCTTTCTTGTATAAAGGTTTCACATTAGCTCTCTTAAATAGGTTAGGAAACACTCCTTCCAAGAAAGAACTAATAAAAATATTTATGAGTGGACTTAATATAACATTGGACGAAAATTTTATAATAAACTCGGGTATATCAGATTACAGTTTCTTAAGATTACTATTTAAATAAGTTTTTCATGCTCCCTGAGATTACAACTGATCCCTATCAAGTAATGATCTGAAATTTTTGTTTCTAGTATAAAGGGATTTTTTTTGTACTTTTCCACCTACAGCTATATGATCTATACAGGATTTGACAAGCTTATCATCTCTTATTTCCTCTCTAGTATATTTTTAATGCATTGTAGAATTAAATTGCTCAGTAGAGTATCTAAATAATTCATTGTGCTTTTTGAGTCTTCCATTAAACTAATATTGATATCTCGTATTAGAATTTTATTAAAGCATTAATTATTTTTTTAATAGAGTCTAGTTCTTTTTAAAACAAATTATTTTTATCTGGAAGTTTGTATATCGCAAAGATACTTAATTTTTGTCAGTTTTATGATTCTGTTTTTTCTAAAATAAATTCAAAATGCAAAGTTTCCTGATTTTCTATTTCACTATTATACTTTTCCTTTATAAATATTATGAACTTAATGTTGACTAGCCCTAAAGCCCCACAAAAAATGTGTAAGCTTTAATAAACCTCCTCCTCCTTTTTCTTTCTTTCTTTCTTTCAATAACTCTATTGAAATTGGTTAAAGTATATCCCAACAAATCTTCATAGGATTCTATATTTATCTCACTAAGCACTATTACATTTAATTCTTTTATGCAATATATTGATTGTATAGCATAATTCATCCCAATTTTTCTGAATTGATCTTATATTTAGGTGTATAATATTAAATTTCCCTTTTCTTCTTATCATTACATTACTTAATTCATCTTTACATACTAAGGTTTTTACCTCCATTATTTCTAGCTCTTCAATGAATGCCATATCCATAATCTAAAGATCAGAACAACAACAAATATTTATTGTTAAAACATGATTGACTACATAACCTGCAGATCACTCTCATTTCTTTTTCTTATCACTCTTCTATTTTCTTTACTAATGTAAATATTGCCCTCATTAAACCAACAAAATTTAAAACCTTTTTCTTTAATAAATTTTCTTGCATTCTAAAATATGTCAGCTTTAAATTTTGTCAGATATTCATTAATATAAATTTCTTTCCTTTCGCTTTCAAAATAAAATCATTTAAACTTAATTTCTTCTTTCTTATCCCCACAATCTTTAACTATTATCTTAGACTTTTATTTATTATGTATTAGAATTTAACTATTATCTTAGATTTTTATTTATTATGCATAAGTCTTCAATGTCATCTTGGATAATTTTTTGGTCCACAAATCTCACTCACTAATTTAGTCACTTTTTCTCCCGCTTGAAATTTGTTATTTACCTGTAGTCCAATTATCTTTATATTTCTTTCAAGTTGCACTTGTTCTATTTATGTTAGTTCCTTACACAAATTGTCATATTTATTACTTAGGAAACTTATGCTTATTTTTATTTCACTTGCTTCTCGTACTAATAAATTAATTTTCTCCTCCATACTTCTGTTTTCTGTTCTTGGATTTTTTCCTACACCTTTCTCAGTTAGTTCATTCACTTCACTCACTACGTTTGTTTTGTTACTTTTCATTCTGCAGTTCATACATCTCGATGCTTTCTTGTGCTTTTCCGATTTCGACCTCGCGGTCGAAACAGGCAAAATGTAAGTCACCGTTACGCCCATGACGAAAATCTTCTTCTGCTCTCATTTTTTTTTCACAAATAACACTTCATATTTTGAAAAGGAAACATTTGCAGAGAAAACTAGGTTACCGTGTATGCCACGTATAACCGGAGAAACGTATACACGTACCAGAAAAGTTCAAATTTTACGGCCAAAATAAAACTTCTTGTATCAATTTATATATAACTTTCTCACAAATCACCAAATTTCTCACCTAATCTCAAAAAACTGTGTTTATTTATCCAAAAAACACTAAAAACTACTGAAAATGCGGAGCTCACGAATATGGCGTCGTCATGCAGTAGTAGTCGATAATAAATTTAATAGTAATAATAATAATAACAATAATAATAAACACAATCCCAGATGAAACTATGCTGCAACAACAGGAAAACTGGAACACAGTAAAAGATTTCATAACGTATATTCTCAAACAGAAGGTAATGATTAGTAGGTAAAGCACTCGCTGACTCCCATTTCCCACGAAAATCCACTTTCTAGATTTATAAATCAGCAATATTGAGGTACAAAAATCGAGTCGATATCTCAATCGGTGTGTGAGATATACCGAAAAAAGCGAAAATTAAAAAGTAATGAAAATGGGGGCGAAATTTCGATATCTCAAGTAGACAGTGCTCTTCTTTGGAGGTGTTGAATGCACATTTTTATTATATTAAAACAGTTTCCTATATTGAATGATTAAAATTAAAACTTGGAAATTTAGCAAGGAAAAACTCGAAAAGTAATGAATGTGGGGCAGGGAGGTGGTTTTTCGAAATCTCAAGTAAGTAGTGCTCTTCCAAGAGTTTTGAAGCTCACGTGCACAAATTTTCATCGTGGTCAGATTAAAACTGTAGATTTGTATAAAAGACGTATACACCGCCCGGGACACACTTCTTTATCTACATATGTATAAAAGCGACCGACTATACATATCACGAAATCTCAGAAACTACAAAGCCTACAAACTTGAAATTTGGCAGGCAGATTTCATCGAGGGTGTAGACGTCTGTTAAGAAAGTGTTTTGGGAAACTCCATCCCTAAAAGGGTGAAATGGGGGTTGAATTTCAATCAAACTTTATACACAGATGAAAGAGTACCCACTAAATCTGAATCAGTTAAATAATGACAGTTTGAACCAGTAGAATTTAGATCACAGAGTCATGGCTGACAACCAGAATTTCGATGAGGTGAAACTCCAAGAAACTGTTATGGCGGATGTTCGTATCAGTAGCGGACTCGTACGTTTCGCCGTTTACTCCGTTACAGTGACACAGAAAGAATCGGTGAACTTCGTTTTCGTTGTGTGTCGTGTGTTACTACCCACAAAATCTAAATTAGTGAAAGCAACAAATGGCCTGACTATTGTCTGTATTGAAGTCAACTCTACTAGAAGTGTTCTCTACTAGCGGAATAGAGATCTACTACTACCTTACAGATGCTGGGCCATAGCAAATGGTTTTGTAGTAAAACAATTATATTGACGAGTCAATTTCATTTGTATTTTTGAGTGAAGGTACATTGTTAACTTTCATTCGCGTACACGAGTAGCGAGTCCTAAAGCCCCAAAGAAACAAAAAATATACTAGTGGTTTGAAGAAAGAATTCTTTTCTATTTCTTTCTAGTCCATCCGTGAAACGAGCCTGCGAATTTGTTTCTTCAATTACAGAATATTGACCGGAACTTTGTGGAATAAGGTGAAAACTGTGGAAAACTATATGTAAACATGTCTTCGTGTGTAACGTTCGATGTTGAAATAAAATTATCTTTTTCAGATAATAGAAATGAAATTTGCAACAAATTCGTAAAGATTGCCTTTACTTTTGTTACAATGCTTGAGATATAAACTCTCATGGACTGCGATGAAAAGTGGAATGTTACTTCCTTCACTTCGCAGTTCACGTTCTTAAATACTTGTTATATCACATGTTTAAAACATTTTAATAATGTGTTTCACTATTATTTAGATCACAGTTTTTCTTTTATGATTAATTATCCTATATGCAAGTTTTTCCTCGGAGGGGGTTCAGTTTTGGCTGAGTTTGGGGTTGGCGACCCCACGACCCCAAGCTGGGGAATGGTACTGCGCCACCAGTCCCCGGACACCGTTAACTTTGGGCACATTTCGGCGACCATCTTAGGCGTTGGTGGAAAGTTGTGTGTTTGCAAAGAGCGGGGATCTTGCCTTCATCGACTGGCTCGCGAGGATGGATTAAACCTCTATAAAAAATCCTCAATCTCAAGGTGTGTTACGCGCCGATGAGATGAATGGATCTTGAGACTAAACTCGTTAGTGGACAACCTCTGGGACAACTGCCGAACCTCAGTTGTATCAGGCTTAGTGGCGTGATGCGGCGACTCCACGCCGCCAGACATCTGTTCCTCCGAACTCATGGGACCAAGATAGTCTTTCCTCGTCCTCACCTTGCGACTCGGGTGGACCGCAGGGGTTGTCTGATACCCAAACTACGGCGAAGCGGCAGAGGGTTCACAGTCTTCCAGCTGCAGAAAAGAAAAAGGAACAGAGCATGTCTTACCAGAATGCTTATGTTCTGATGTCTAGAACTGATGGTTCTCGAGAAAAAGTTTCACCCTTTTACATCTATAAGGCTTTGAAAGGTTTAGTTGGAGATTTCAAATCTATTACAAGATTGAGGAAATGTTCTATGTTGTTGAGGCTAAAACCAACAAGCAGGCGTCGAACCTCCTTAAATGCACGAAGTAATTACCTGCAGGGATATCATGGAAATGACACCTGAAATGCTTGTCAAGGAACGATAGGCTGATCGTGTGGTAGAGGTCAGTCAGGTAATGAGGGTCGGAGGTGTTCCTGAGAAGACCACATCCTTCATCATTATATTTGACTGCCCTACGCTACCGAAGAACATCAAAGCTGGATGGCTAAACCTGCCAGTGCGACCCTATATTCCGAATTCTCTGCGCTGCTTTCAGTGTCTGATAATTTGGACCCCCGACGTCATCGCGTAAGGGTCGTGCAACGTGTGGCAAGTGCGGAAAGTCGTCACACGAACCTGATGTTACATTCCCGGGACCTGCTTTGTGCATTAATTGCACAGGTAGCCACCCGGTAGGGAGCAGGGTGTGTGTCAGCTTTCTAGAGGAAATGAAAATACAAGAGATAAAGACCTTAGAGAAAATTCCGTACAGTGAAGCACGGAAGAAATACAGAGCCACACACCCTGTATTTTTCAACCAATTACTCTACAGCTGCGAAAACTCCAGAACAAGGGAAGAACATTTCGAGCCAGAAATCTGCCTCTGATGTCTGTGACAACGTCGTCCACATGCCAGTGCAAATGTTGGAAGAAAGATGTTTCACATGTTTATGTGAAGCCTGTCTTCCCAGCTACACCTAGTTCTTCTTCAAAAAAGAAAAAGAAAATTACCACTGTAACTCCAGCCACACCCCGTCCTTCTTCTTCAATAAAGAAGAAGACCAGCATTGTAAGTGTAAAATCCAATAGACCTTCAAAAGCAGAAAAAATTCAGGGTACCAAGACAAAACCTTTGGACCCTTCAAAATTCTTTAAAATTCAAATCCGTTTCCAGAGACGCAAAAACAATTACATTTTTATGGTTTTATCCGGGTGGGATTGTGCATTATCCGAAGATGACACAGAAATGCACAGTCTGGAACCCGACCGAGGAGGTTCCAAATCGTAATGGCTTCCATACCTCAGTAGAGCCTTAATGGTCTTAGAACTAAACGTGAAGACTTTCAGCTCTTAGCGCGTCGTTTTCCGGCATGAATATGTCTGCAAGAGATATACCTTTTACCAGAACACTCCTCCTCTTTGCGGAGATACATCAACTTCAGATATGACGACACCACGGGAGAGCGAGAAAAAGGTGGAGTGGCAGTGTTCGTTAGAAATACTATCGTCTCGTCACGCGTTCTTCTACATACCACACTATAGGCTATAGCAGTTTAAATCACCGCGTTCCATCAATGACTGTGTTCAATTTATCTTCCGCCAACACGAGATTTCTCGGAGACTTCCCTCAGGTATTTAATTTACAAGCTTCCTCTACCATTCCTCCTCCTTGGAGATCTTAAAACCCACAGTGCTCTGTGGGGTTCGTCGAGCGACTGCCCCAGAAATCAACTGTAAAATTGTCACCTCGAGCGGGAAGATTTGCGTATTCTGAACACCGGAGAGATGACCCATCTTTGTGTTTGATGCGGGGTCATCGAATGCTATAGACCTGAAAGTTTGTACTCCAGAAGTTGCTGTCATTCTCCAATGGAAGCTAGAACATGATCTGCATGGTTGGCGAAATCACCCTATGTAGTTGTCTTTGCATTAACGTGAGACAGTTTCCGAATGCAGGCCTCAGAAGTAGATTCCCAGTGAGACTAACTGGACATTGTACCGTTCTTTGACTGTCTTCAGAGAAACGGGAAGTGTCCAAGAAAGGGTCAACCATCTGACCCAGGTGATTCATCACTATGCTGAAGAATCCATTTCGAAAACATCTACGTTTCCGCGAAGACCTCATGTCGCCTGGTGGAACGGCGTATGTCAGTCTGCCATTCGGGCGAGGGGAAGAGCTTTACGGAAATATTAGGCTATACCATCTTCGGAAAATCTTGCAGCATATCGGATTGCTGGACCGAAAGGCGTAGAACAATCAAAGAAACAGATCCACCTCCTGGAGAGAGTTTTAAAATACCATTTGGAGAACAAAATCGTCCACTTAAGTATGGTTATCAATCCGAAATGTATCTGGAAGGTATCCTCAAGTCCCGTTATCCGGACTCAATTATGACGGTCAAGTTCTCACCAACAACAGAGAAATAGCAACAGCAATGGCTGAATACATCGCTGATCTAACATCTACAGTAAACTGCGATCTTGATTTCGCGAGGAAGAGGGAAATTGCAGACAGCACCTCCTTTGACTTTCGTTCCACCAACTGGGAATCCTACAACTCTCCCGTCTGTATGTGGGAAATTGTGTCAGCTCTAGCTACAGCCCACAATAGTGCACCTGGCCCCAATTTCATTCACTATGAGATGCTTAGACAACTCAGTCTCGAGTCGAAAGAATGCCTTCTGAATGTCTTTAATCTTTCATGGTCCGAGGGAGTATTCCCTAATTCCTGGAAGGAAGAAATGCTAATCCGTCGACTAAAACCCGGAAAGGACAAAACGCTTATCAGTCGTTATCGAAGTATCGCCTTGACGAGTTGCATCGGTAAAACTCTGGAGTGAATTAACAACCGACGTCTTGTCTGGAATCTTGAAAGGCATACGCTGCTGAGTCGATCTCAGTGTGGTTTCAGGAAGTTCCATTCCACCCTGGACAATCTTCTTCTGTTAGAAACAGCAAATTCATGATGCTATCGTCCAAAGACAACATGTCATCGGAATATTTTTGACATCGAGAAGGCTTACGATACATGGCGTCATGGCATTTTGCAACAAATCTAAGCGTGGGGATTTCAGGTCCTGAGTGTAACTTTATTTGCAGTTATCATTAATAGCATAAGATCTCCTGTGAGGAATCATGTTTAACGCTCTTTTTGTCGCTGACTTTCCCATCTTTTGCAGAGTTTCACGGGAGCTGAGCGACAAACCGAACTCGTCATCAATAGATTGTTCTTATGGTCAAAGACGACAGGCTTTCGTTTTTCTTCTGAAAAAATACGTTGTGTTCTTTTCAGTAGGAGACCAAGCCTCCATCCAGAACCGCACCTCTCCCTGGGGAACAAAGTTCTCATGTTCTATCCTTCAATAAAATTCTTAAGTCTAATCTTTGATCGGGAACTAAATTGAATTGAACATCATACAGACCTAAGAGCGAGAACATTAAAGTCTCTGAATCTCCTGCAGTTCCTTATTAGCAGGAATTGTGGTGCTAATCGCTCCACCTTGCTCCAGTTTTATCGAGCAAGTGCAAGATCTCGGTTCGATTGTGGTTGCGTTGTATAAAGCTCTGCTCGTGCAAGCTATCTAAAAATGTTGGATAGCGTCCGTCATGAAAGAATTCGACTAGTTTCGGGAGCTGTTGAAGGGAATAAGCTACGTCATATCAAGCGCTCTGTTAACTCATCGAGCAGTTCTTGTAGGTGAGCCATGTGCAAGGAGGTCTTACGCGCCTACGCTTAGGACATTGGCCCCTCACTCATCGGTATCTCTTGCAACGTGATCAATCCGTATGTGAGGAGTGTAACTCTACTTTGAAAATGCGTCATCTACAAATTGATTGCCGAAAACACTCCAGAATACGGGGAAACATTGGTCTGGCTGCAGATATGCCAACAATTCTCAGAAATGAAACGGATCACGTTAATAAAATATTGAATTTCATAAATAGATCGTGGTTCTTCTCACAAGTTCTCGGGAGGGTTTAAATTCTAATTATTCTTTCCTTTTCCTTTTCTTTTCTCTTTTATTCTTCCTTTTGGTTGGAAAATTATTGTTTTTATAATTTATTAATTTTCGTTGATATAATGTTTTAAGGTACTGTATTCTGTCCTATAGAATAATCAGATATTTGGTGAATTCAGGAGGGTTTTTAGTGGGTATGGTTGAGGTATTCGGCGAGTCACACACGCGGACAAGAGTCACTACGGCCCTTCCCTATGGGGCGAAACTGCATTTTCCCCACCTGCAAGGGTTCTAATGACTTTGATGTTGGCGAGCCCTAAAGTCCCATTAAGAAAGATTTTCTTGTATAGTTTGGTCTACTCTTTCACGCTGCATCGCCAGCTTGTTGGGTTGTGCTTTAGAAAGCCTTTTATTAATTGCTCGAACGGCTGAATGTGTATTGGGAGCGAGCAACACATTTCTTTGCTCGATACGTTAAATCAAATTATCATTTTAAGTTAAATAAAATCCGAGAGGATGTATGGTATATTTTACATCCTTCCACCTAGCTGTGCCATGACTCAGTGGTAACAGCGATGCGCAGAGATTCTAGTTTCGATTCCCAGCAATTCCGTGAGTACAATAACTATATATACTCTGGAATATATCGGCTATTGATACCTTCAAGAATGGAAGTACAGAAATGCTTCGTTAATAAATACTGGTCCTGTTAAATATAGGTATTGTTCAACGTTTTTCTGTGATGCAAACGTTTCACTGGTTCACAGTACGTTACACTGTCTAAACCAAATTAGTTTCACTGTTTCTCGGTGAAAGCATCTGTACTGCGCAGATCAGTGATTCGGAACTGCGAATAAGTGGTTTTCTACTGTTTCAGATGTAGAGAGTATCTTACAATAAGCACTGTGGGGGTCAGCACCTCTTGGGAGGGGACAGGAAGAGGGTGACTTGTGGAAGAATTCTGTAACCTATTTGAAACCATAGTTATCGGTGACATTGAGATGTATAAGGACGCCCTCAATGCTTTGTAAGTTCACAATTGGTTCAAATTGGAGATATTAAACCCCAAACATCCTTGGGGTAGGGGTGGAAACGGGTGGTTTGTTAAAATTATCAAAAACGTCCGATATTGAAGAAAAATTAACATTAAACGTTGGTAAGTATCATTCCACATATCTTGTGAATCCAATGATTCACAAAAAAATGAATCCGTAGATTATCTTGTGGAATGAATTACAAAATCTAATTAGTAGGAGCGTCCCATAGGATTTATGGAAGCGGTAGTGGATTATGGAGCATGAATGAAGCAGAGGACAACATGGAAAGTACCATGAATAATTAAATTTAAACATTAGATTTAAAAAACCTAAGCCTAAAACTTAAAACTAAACAAGGCATAATAAAATATAACCTAATTCTTAGAACTGAACAACATATAAAAATGCCATAAAATGACCGTTTGAATTAACAACATAAAATACAGTCCAAATCATTCATTATAGAAGCAGTAGCCTTGATATAAAAATACTTTGAGAACTATTCATTATGAAAGCAATAGACATTATTGGTAAGTGATTTATCAGGAATTATTGTATTTGTCTGCAGTTGTAAAGTTCACACATTATTAATGAAAGCTCTCAATTATGGTAACGACACCGAGAAATGAATTGCTCCTGAAGACTGAAGGAATCTAGAAAATCCAGGTTTCATTCCTCAGCTAGGCAATGGAGTCAATTATTGCAGTTACTATCTTGCAAATAGCATTTTCTTCCAGGCACGGCGACTGGCTGGACTCGACTCATGCGTATACTCAAAATATGTGGGAAGATCTCAGTCTCTTACAGAGAATGTTGAAATGTACGAACAACCTTTCGTTGCAACAAACCGCTACCATGCAAAGGTCCACAAACAATTCATCTAATACCGTCCGCGCTCTGAGAGGTGAAAAAACACAGTAAATCCATATCTCCATAGAAAACACTGCACTGCCACAATAACTGAGTTTAGAATGTTTGATTTATACTTAAAACATCTCGTTCAAAAGATACTCGAACACGTCGCCATTCGATGGCACTAACAAAGAAGTGAAGTTCGGCATTTGCGTGCATCTGCACTCCTTCACATCTCAAAGAAGTAGCAACTCTGGCCCGAGTAGCAAGAGATACTGATTTACACTTGCAAACTGCGGGGTTTACACATGGAGTACATTCCCGTGTAGTTATTAATATATAAATAGTTGTGTGCTGACACAGAATTACTACAATGGAATGGTAAATTAGAATACTATTAGGGAATTACAAATTTAATGATAGAAAATAGTCTTTGAGTCATGTCATACATCACGTCGTAGGGGCGGCATTTATTATTAAATGAATTGTGATTCTTTATAAGAAAATAGCATGCTAATATGAAGGTGTAACCTCCACATTATTGTTATATTGATGTGTGATATTCCTGAAACACCTGGGAATATGTTCTACTCATATGTCTCGGAAGTGTGAAAATATTTATGTATTTATTTTATACCTTTTGCTGAGGTTCAGCCCACGAGACCTGCTCTTCCACCTAACCGTTGGACTTGAGTAAGGGAATTGGGAAGGAGAGATGTTGACTTGCCTGGTAACTAATGGTACCGAACCGACATTTGTCTTGAGTAGGTGAGGGAAACCCACACTGAAAACCTCACCAGATTCGACAGAGCAGGGTTCGAACCTACGCTCTACCGCTTAGTGGGATCGCGAAAGCAAAGCTAAATTCGACTTCTTTTTACCATCACGAATACTAAAAAAGCGAAAGAATGGTTTAAAATACAAAATTTATTGCAATTAAATTATATAGAAGCCAAAAAGTATTTTGCTTCTTGGAAAAAATCACGCTATATAGAGTCGTGGGAATTAGAATAATTTAATAGCGAAGGTGAATGAGAGTATAAA
This sequence comes from Laupala kohalensis, assembly GCA_002313205.1. Classification (NCBI taxonomy): domain Eukaryota; kingdom Metazoa; phylum Arthropoda; class Insecta; order Orthoptera; family Trigonidiidae; genus Laupala; species Laupala kohalensis. The sequence continues at coordinate 175,670 of NNCF01126971.1, forward strand.
TGAGGTAGTTCGTAGAGTAAAATTATATTATATAATCATGTTTAGTAGATTAATAAAAGTATCATTTATTGTGTCAATTGATCTTCCAGATGAAATACCACCAAACATGCGTACCACTCATTGTCCATCAAACTCATATACCTTGCTTATTAACGAATTAGTTAATCCCATCGAAGAAAGTCGGCCCACGTCCTGACGGGGGATACTTTCAAGTATTCGTTTTCATTAGCATTATTTTTCTTATTCACTTTGTTTTTCAATTTTATCGCTTATTGTCTTCTCCTCCGGCCTTCTCTGTGTGCTGAACGCTTACCCATGTGTTTGCCGTGCATGGCGATCCGTGTCGGCTAACCCACCCTCGATCAATCGGCTCGGACTAGGTCTCTGATTGAACTCCAGTGTGAGGGGTTTTGTGACCTCCCCTCTGGTAGGCGACGTTGGAACAAATCTGTGTCCCGCTATATCCCCTTCTCTATCCTAGCAAACCAGTGGGGTGTACCCTTGTTGAACTCCGTGAGGGGGACACACACGAGGAGGAATAGTAATACCATTTGTTTGACATATCGATCCACCATCCTTTGCGATTTGTTGGAGAATAGCGACCGGTTGACAAAGCCTCGCTTCCTTTTAATGAAGTATATTGAGGAAGGAAATACTTTTAAGTAAGTTAGTGCGTGCCGTATTGAAAAAGGCAATTGACGAGACAGTTGGTAAGCTGCAATCTGTCACGAGCCACCAGAATGGTCAAATTGGGCTGAAGGCACATACAGGCAAGAAGATCAACATTTTGTCACCGAAGGAAATTGTTGGCTTGAAGATCAGTTTTTTCACATTCCAGCCTGAAATTGTGCAAAGGAGTGGTCAACCACGATAACTTTGCGCAAGAATCTGATGAAGATCTTAAATAGTTTTTTGAGCATCAAGGCGTTGTTCACATCCATAGGATTAAGAGGAAGGTGCAGATAATGGTCGTCCCCACTTCCACACTGATTCTTACATTCGATCGTCCCTCTTTGCCAGAAACAATGACCTGTGGTTTTTATACCCTGCGTGTCCGCCAATATGTGCGAAACCCTCTGCGCTTCTTTAAGTGCAACATGTCAGGTTACACATTGGATTGATATAAATCATCCTGTCATGTTTGCATGGTGTGCAGTCAGCCATCTCAAGGGTCGTCACCATGCTCGTCGTCCCCGTGCTGTGTGAATTGTAAGGAGTTATTATTCCAACTCTAACACATGCACAAAATGTTCAATGGAGAAGGACATCCAAAAGATCCGCATTACGGATAGGGTGTCCTTACGTATACGATAAGGTTTGGCATCGCAATCTCATTAAGCGTCTTGTCAATATGATCAAATCCTTTTCATCGGCGGTAAACACTCTAAAACCATCTACATCTTCCTTTGGCTGTCAGATGGATTTAGGGGAAGTGCAGAAACAACAGATGTGCAACACTGGAGATTAGGCATTCTTTGATGATTTTTCCATCTTGTAAGAGGAAATTGTGGGGTGTTAAAATAATGACACCAACCAAGTTCAAAGACATTTCAAAAAATTCTACATCGACTTCAACCTTCACAACCACGTCCACCCAAGTATCAATGTCTACCGGAAAACGAACTTCCTCAAATCTATCTCGAAGTCGTCCTCCGAAGAAAACTTCTCGCTTACCGAAGTCCCGGTAAGCTGATTCTTCTAAGTCAAATTGTGATGGGTCATCTTCCCGCAGTTGCCGACGTTTTTCATCGTCCAAGGAGCTGAAATACTAGACTTCAGGGGTGCTTTTTCAACAATGATCACGACGAGTCTCCCGGGGGTGGGGGACAATACGAACTCTAACTTTATAGCAGCAAGAGAAAGTCCAAACATCGCAAAAAGAACAAATAAACACCAGAATATGGCACTTCTATACTAAAATCTGAATTGTATTCACGTCCGTTCGGAAGACTTCAAGCTTTTACTGTTCTGTTGTGCTATTCAAATAGTTAGTTTCTCATATATAGTATATAGTAGGAAACTCATATTTTACCAAAGCACACTTTTTCCCTCGATGCTATACCTATTATAGAGTGGTCTTAGATGCTGGCCTGCGCGCACACGGTGACGTCGCTGTACTATTAAACAATGAATTCCATGCCCACGAAGTATCTATAACCGGCATCTTTCAGAAGGTAGAGGTTGAACCTTTCAACTCTCACATTTATGGTATGAAATATTTATATACCCCTGCGCAGTCTTTCTCGAAGTCTTGTTGGTCAGATGGACCAGTTGCCGCCACCATTTCTCACCGTTTGGAACTTAAATACCTATAACCCGATCTGGGTTACCAATCATACCTGCCCAATGAGTGATATAATTGAACTTCTAGATAGACGGGATATAGCGCTTCTTAACACATGTCACTTCAACCTCTTCTGTATTGCCTCCTGATCTTTCTCTGTGCTCCATTTAGCTATCTGCAGTTCCTCCCTTTCCTCAGTCTCAGGCTAGGCAGTTCCCGACGAACTGTATGGCAGTGACCATTACCCGATCCATGAACGTTTTTACCCCTCGGTTACTCGCCCCGCTCAGTGGATATAGAAATATGCCGACCGAATTATGTTCATTATATTATTTTATTATTTTTTAATTTTTCCCCGTGCCGTGGCAGTTTTGCCATTAACAGGTGTTTGTCTCGATAATATTTTATAGTTCTATTTTATTTTCCTGACTCCTTTCTCATAATGTTTTTTCTTCTTTATTTATTCCTCAATTTTCCCGATGTCTGAGCTGTTCCATTTTGCCTTTTCTGTGGAAGTTTCCTCCCCTAACCAACGTGGAGGTTGGAACGAGTCTACTATCTATCTTTTATCATCCGCAATGTTGTTATTTGGTCCACAAATTCTGTTGTCGCGTCATAAACAACTTTATTTTGTACCAATTTATTCCAGTTCGATTAAACATATACCTCTTCCTTGTTGAACCTTATATATCATTCCCTCCTTTCTATGTCAAATAATTTGCAATCAAAAAATATATTTTTTACTTTGTCCTCACCATCTTGATATATAAATATTGATTCTGCAACACAACCTCTTTTCCACATATAATTTTGCATATCACCATGTCCTGTAATCATTTTTATCATACTTCTAGCCGTTTTAAACCAAGTATTTTTTACACTATAGTATACCTTGGGAATAAATTTCTCTAAATTTCTTCCTTCCTTTGATTGCTCCCATTTTTTGCCAACATTCCCATATTTTCATTTCTATGGCTCTCTTCATCTAACTGTATCCTTGGTATACCTACCTGTATCCTTGGTATCCTATCTCCTTCCCTCGTCGTATATTATGAAATAACACATGTTTATCTATTTGGAGGTCTTCTGGTTATAATCCTTATAATACTAACAATGCTTTTGTAGAAGTACTTCTCTATCCTTCGTTCCACTTAATTGGACACATTCTCTGATAACTAGATACTTTTATTTCGAAATGTTTTTGTTTTATCTTATGATGCTATACCACACTTCCATAAGTTAATATTGGGGATAATGCCCCTTTATACAACTGTATTAATTTGTCCTTTTGTAAGTTATGTTTCGATATTCCTACCCGATGAAGTCGAAATATTATTTTAAATCTCGCTTCCTACCATCTCCAAATGTTTTCAGAAATTTAATTTCTCATCTAGTGTTATTCCCAAATATTAAACTTCTTTAATTGTCAACGTCGAATCATCAATTTTCACAGTTGGGTTGCGTCTGCTTTCCCTTTTATGTTTCATCCCTATTACCAGTCCTGTTGTTTTCGTCGTAGATATTTCCAATTCAATATTGAAACTTATTTCAATGATTCTTTTCAATGTTATTGCACCTTTTGTTTATATTTCTAGTCGACTGTCTCCTGAGACCAAGACAACTAGGTCGTGCGCATATGCCACTATCAGGATTACTTCTTTTTCTCATTGCTCCAGTACCTTATTTAATGTGACATTCCACAATAATGGTTCGAGATGACTCCGTTGTGGACATTCTTTGACTAATCTTTTAATTATATTATCCTTACCCATCTGCAATAGGACATGTCTATCATCAGGGAATGATTTTACCATTTGTAAGATCTTTTCATTAACATTTTTCCTTTTCAATTCTTCTGGTGCAATCCCCAAAATTCACACTATCAAAATCTCCTTTGTAATGTATGAAAATTATCAATTAACATTTTTTTTGTTATTTTTTTATTAAATTCAATAACTACTCCAATGCATATTCTGTTCCTCTGTCTGCCATGAACTCATTTATTGCCTTTTACTTAATTCCCCCCCCCCCTACATCCCGCCGAACTTCACGTTCTATTATTTTGTCCATCATCTTTCCTACATCATTCAACAACGTTATGTATATGTATGAGGTACTACATTGTACATTCCTATTGCCTGGCATAAGGAGTAACTTCATTTCTCCTCATTTCCACGCCATTGGGAAATATTGATACTCCTTACACATATTGAAAATTGAAGTTAAATCTCCTATAACCTCCTTTGCCTTTTCTTTATCATATCTGGTGTTATCCTGTCATAAACCGGACTTTTACCATTCATTATCATTGCAATAACATCGCTCACTTCACTTCTTGTTATCTTATCTTTCACCGAGATATGTTTGTACTGATCATGAATCTTTCAGGTGAGCCTTTCGCTGACGAGTATGTCATGGTATTCCACTTCACAAACGTGTTACTCAAGGCAGCGGAAATCAACATCCTCAAATCTTCATGTTACCCATTTCAATCGTGAAATTCAGACTGCGCAAATGCGGTCAACGGTAGAAAGAACGCTTTAGCGCAGTTTAACAAGTATCCCACTGTAGAGAACCTCATTGCATTTAAAAGGTGCAGAGTCAGTGCAAAAAGAACACTTCGAGAAAGTAAGTCGTACGTCTGCAAAACTTACATTTCATCTCTTAGAAGCCATACTCCATCTTCAGTCGTGTGGCACAAACTTCGCAAGATTCAAGGTTCGTGGTCGTCTTCTTTCATCCGCTGTCTCAATGTAAATGGATATCTTAAAATTTCACATGATACCATCCCTGATGACCTTGCATCACTACGAAGAGCCCTAACTCCTCCTGTTTTTCTCCAACGGAAAGCTCACGCAGATATGTGCTATTTGGATTTTTCCAGTTGGAGAGGAGAGGAATATAACATTACTTTTTCAATAACGGAGCAATCCTCTGCCCTTGCGTCTTTGTAAGGTACAGTCCCAGGTCCTGATCAAATACATAACGCTGTGCTAAAACATCTTCCAGAAATAGGAATGAAATTCCTTCTGAACTTATTTAACCGTATTTGGAATGACTATACATTCTCTGTTCAATAGCGTGGAGTTGTAGATATTCCATTTACGAGGGATGGAACAGATCGATCCAATCCATCACACTTTCGACCGATTTCTTTGGCAATCTGCGTTTGCAAATTGTTAGAAAGATTCGCCATTCATAGACTAGTTGTCTCTAAAATCACGAAATCTTCTGACCAATATCCAATGTATTTTTTCAGAAAAGAGCTGTGAACGCTGGATCACCTTGTCGCGTTCTCATCTCATCAGCATTTGTATTGAGCGTTTATATTTTCTTTGACTTGGAAAACGCATACCACACCATCTGGAAGTATGGAATCTTACATCAATTGCACTCGTGGGGTTTCCAAGGTCGTCTTCGTCTGCTCCCGGAGAGCTTCCTATCTGAATGGTCTTTTCGCGTTCGCCTTGATGATCAAATATCATTCAGTCACCCCTTCGAATACCGTTTCCGTCAGGAATGAATCCTGAGTGTTACTTTATTTACCATAGCCATAAATAATATTGTGTCTATGATTATTTACCATAGCCATAAATAATATTGTGAACCCGTACATGAGTCTTTCTTGGTTACGAGTTCACAATCTACTTTCCATCCAGCAGAATCTCTGTCATCGAGAGGCAACTTCAATTGATTTTAAATTGTTTACGCATGTGGACGAGAAAGGGAAGTATGAGTATTCTACGCAAACACCGGGTCAATATGGTGAGAATAGTGGATTGAGTGATGGAACCTCAAATAAATGTGACAGAAATAGAAGCGAAGGGAGAACGGAAGAGACTGATGATGGGAGGGGATTGTGCTGCAGAGTTTACACAATGACAATTTCAAAATACAGAAAAGAGATATGGAAAAATTGAACAGACGATGAATGGCGTTAAATTTCAAAAGACAACCGGGAAGGAGCAAGTGATTTTGCAAGATGGGATTATGCTAATGTAGGGGATACAGTGACATTGCATAAAGAAAGTACAATTCTGAAACGTAACTGCAAAGAAGTGGAAGATGTTAAGAAAGAAATATGTGAAATAGGGGGAAGGATGGATCTTCTTACACAGCAAAGGGAGGAAGATGGTCACGCAAAGATAAAAGAAAACTGCGAACATACCATTATAAAGCAAATCGACACGTATGGGCATAAAATGGAGAAAATGACGCGGGTTACGGGGGAAGTGTTAGAAGAAATCGGTTTCGTTCTCCTTGCTATAGGAAGGAAGGTTTGCAAATCGGAGGGAACGATAGTAGGAACCTCACAACAGTCATGGGATGACATAATTGGAAAAATTTAAGAAGAGGAAAAAAGATATGAAAGAAGCGATTACAAATAAGGGGGTAGATTACATGCATAAACAGTTATGCGGATATGTTTGTAAGTGGGAGACAAGATAAAGAGTGTGAAAATAGACGCGTCATAGTACAGCGGAAGAAACAGCGGGACGAAACTTAAGAAGGTGATTCAAAACTGAGGGGGATGCTTTACGATTGGAAATTGAAGAAAAACGTTTATATGAGGAGGGAGGCAAGAAAAGACGAACTAAGAACTAATAGAGATTGACAAGGATATACTCCATAAGAAAAGAAGTGGCGAGAAGTGAGACACTTCAAAATAAGGTAGTAAAGAGAATAAAACCAAAAATAATCATTTATGGTGTAGATGAAGAGGAACAAGAAGAAGAAGATGTTTTGCTAGAAATGATTAAACAGAACATGGAGAGAGTAACAATAGATTCAACAGAAGCAGCAATAATAAAACGAATCGTAAAAAAGGAATGGAAACAGACGCATTGGGTTGTCGAAATGAGTGGTAAGATGTTTTCTGAAATACGAAAGCAAAAAACAAATTTCGTTGCTACCGGTGCCACCGATACGGTCATGTGCCCCAAGGTTACCGGGATATGACCACGTCGTGTGGGCACTGTGGAGGTGCCCATAACTTTAAGAATTGCACAAAGATGAAAAAGAGTGGTGTGTTAATTGCATACGTCAGGGGAAGAATGTGTATCACTCAGTGAGTACTGGATGCGAGGAACATATGCTGGTAAATGAAATAATGAACTTAAAAATAAATTATGGGGATTCACGTCATACAAGTTAATGTACACGAAGGCTTTGAAAGCACAGCTGAATCAATAAAACATGAGAAAAAAGGAATTGACAATGGATTAATACAGGAATCGTATTTGTGTTATGGCTGACTAACGAGTTTACCTCTGAGATATTGATTGGTGCATGTAAGTGGAGAACAAGCTGCAATTTTTGGTAGCTACAAGAGTAGAAATGATGATTATGGAGGATCACCCAGGGAAAGATGTGCAAAAAGTGTTAATTAATAAAGGAAGAACAACAGTCTTACTGATAAACATGAAAGTGCGATATGAAAATCGTGATAGATAGGTTTTCGATGAAGTAGAAACAACTATTAAAATTTCAGGGACAAAGATATCATTATATGTGGATATTTTAACGGGTGCTCTAAATTATGGAGTGATACAATGACTAACGAGAGGGATAAATTGTTAGAAAAAATAATTTTGAAATACAATTTGGGAATTTGCAATATATTTGGGGAGACTAGTTTTGAAACGAATTATGGCCAATCTAATTTATTTGAAAATGACGACAAACAAAAAAAAGAAATACACGATTGGAGAATAGGCGGGACAATAAATAGTGACCATAAAACAATACGATTCACAATAAGAGAAATAGACGAGCAGCATGAGGAGGAGGAACGGTGTCTTGTGCATTTTCTACATGTTAATTGTGACATGTTTGATAAGAAAAGACACAAAGGAGAGAAATATAATACTGATGGGATTGATCTTGATAAAACTATAGATAGGTTACAAGAGAATGTGTTGCATAGAATATAACCGTATTGTGGGAAAACAGGTGTAGGTACAAGAAAAACACAACCTTGGTGGGATAAGAAGCTTAATACCATAAAAAAGAAAATAAAAAAATTAAGGCGAAGGTGTCAATGTCGGGCAACTGGGTCAGAAATTAGGGAAAGAGAGCGACAAGAATATATAATGACAAGGAAGAAGTATAATAGGTAAATACGTGAAAAGAAAAGAGCAACTTGGAATGACTTTATTGAGAGCGGTATGAAAGAAAATATATGGGGACTGCCTTAGGTCTTGGGGAGAGATGAGATTAAATAGAAGACGACATGGAATAGTATTCAGTCAGGAAAATAGTTTATGAGATGGTGGACGGAGGCAGGGGAAGTGATGATGCAAGAAATACTTGGTGCAGAAAGAGAAACAAAGGTGGACGCAAGAAAATATGAATTTGTTGAAGAAGGATGTCATGAGCTCACTCAGTTAAAAATAGAAAAACGAATAAGCTGAGAACCAAAAAGAGTCCAGTTTATGATCGGGTAACTAGTGAAATGATTAAAAATATGAAAAACATCTATTTTGTAATGACTAATTAATTCATTACTTTTTATTGAGACTTATTCAGAAAAATATTAAAAAGGAAAGGTTAATAAACAATTTTGCACCGAGGAGGTTGGGTTTTGAAGTGACGCAGTTGTACGACAAAAAAGTGGAGAGACTGGGTCGTTGGACCGCAGACCCCAAAGGTTCTTTTTAAATAACATCATAAAAGTATCACCCGAGAGTAGGGACATCCTACGCAGGAGTTCGCCGAAAGCAAAAATTAAAAAAAATAAAATTGAATAGATGAAAGAAAAATTTACCAGATGCATGATTGACATGTACTTCACAAAAGTAGGTGGAAGGATGCTATAGAAATTCGGGGGGATGGTTAGGGTTATTTTCGAGACAAAACACAGAATCACGATCAAAGTTATAGAAAGAAAACGACGAAGACGAGGGACCCCACTAGGAGTAATGTCGATTGACATAGGACATGACAGTGAACGAGGCTCTGACTGTCAAAAAAGGAAGTACAATGGAAATGATTGACGGTGGACAGTACTATCCAGGCGACAGGAAAACGTTCGCGGAGAAGAATTGTCAGGGTTTCTTTTAGGAGGATAAAGAAGTGACAATGACGAGGGGACAAGAGCACTGTAGTGGATTAGGCAGAGATAGACAAGGGCAGCTGTCTTGCGTTAAATATAACCCGCGAAGAGATGAGGGCCACGGGATCGCTTGGTGACGAGGTTCATGGAAAACACTATGTAGTGTTGAAGATCTAGTCTCTCTATTCGTCGAGAACAAATAAACGTCATCAAGAATTAGCCAACAAAAATTACTCCATGTGGAATGAAAAACAAATCATTGGCTAAAATAGGACGTAAAGTCAAAAACGGTGTGGTCTTTCTGACCAAATTTTTGGGAACATAATGGGTAGATAGTTATTTAATGAGGAGAGCAGAGGCGCTCGATTTTCGGATGAAGATTTTCACATCACATCAGAGAGAGCTATCATATATTCATTCATTAGGAGACTGCTAGATCATTATTACGTAACGTTACGTACCATCGTTATGCGACATCATTTTATGAGCATTGAGCTCATCATCAGTATTCTAACTTAGAGCAACGACATAGTTTCATCTCTAACCGAGGAATATGGTGAACTGGTTTTCTTTACTAATGTTCATTAGTTGATTGATTTATTTTGATCGTCATCCGATTTCGACATTAGAATTCGGGTCGAGCGGCTTCAACATTTCGTTCTAAGTAAAATGGCTTCGAACTTTAATTACGCCATTAACGTCACATCAAGTAGAGCTGGAACACCTTTCAATGGTTCCTCGTGAGAATACGCCAAGGGTCGACTGGTCTTGGTATCAACGCAGGCGGCCGGCATCAGCAAGACGGAGAAGTGAAGGGCCTAGTGGTATATGGGTTATTGATCTCTGAGGGACTCGGCAAGCCCATGCTGTTTTGATGACTGGTGGTCTAGCCTCAATACTAGAAGGAAAGGTAATTAGCATGACTGGCTGCGCCCAGTATCTTTGCTTAAGCGGCAAGTAGTAAACGAACTAATTCGAGCGTGTGCTCCGATGACAAGAACTTTTGGGATGAATTACACTCATTAGAGAAAAACAACTATTGTTATAATTTTATATCTGTAAAGTAATCATGTATAAAGTTAAGATAAGTTGAAACTGATAATTAACCAGCATTCTATTGTAGAACCAAGTGATATGGTTAGCAAAACGTGTGATTTTGGGGATACATGTGGGGAAATAATGGACATGAGTAGAGTAGATAATATTGTAAATGTAATTTTTGTATTAGCCAATTAAACCAATTTTATCAAATCTGTGTGTATCTGGGAGTGAGAAAAAATTTGAGTATTTAACAACATTAAATGGGTTGAACCCCACCTGAGTGAGCCAGGTACGTTAAGATTACCTAGAAACACTTTTCTTTTTATGTTACAACTAACTGTCCCAACGTGGGGCCTAGATTTACCTCAGCACCCTTGCATTTCTTTACTTATGTTAGAATATTGAAGAATTAGAGAGGACATATTCAGAATGTTTTCAGTGTGCATACCTCCCCCGGATGTGGAAGTTGAACTGAAATTCTATTAAAAGGAGAGAACAGAGATAAAGACAACCCAGGACTTAATAGACCAATCTGCTTACTACCAGTTCTGGGAAAGATATTCTATAAACGTATAGGGGAAGCAGTAATGCAAGAGATAAAAGGTTAGATAAATACATATCAATATGTAATTACACGCGGGAAAGGGACGGAGGACGCTGCGAATGAATAATAGAAAAAAATGTATGTCATTGCAATAATGATATATTACAAAGAAGCTTTAGATAATGTAGAATGGAGTATGGTGATAAAGGATTATAATGCATGGGAATACGAGGAAATTTACTAAGAACAGACAAATCCTATATCGAAGATAAGTATATATTTTAAAAAAACAGTATCTGAAAGAATAATCAAACAGATGGTACGAGGGTGTCCAGAAGGGTGCCATACTGGTCCGCTATACCGGAATATAGTAGTTAATAAACGTTTTAATGAAATGAATAAAAATAAAAATTGTACCTTAGTATATGCAGATGTCCTCACAGCGGAGGGATACGAAGGGAAATAGAAGATGAGGGTACAAAGTTGCTGGAAATATTTATTAGTTTAAGTAACGATCAGAAATTAGAAATATCCCAAGAAAAGACCTGCGGAATAGTATTTGGAATGAAATACAAGGGTATAAAACAAAGAAATCCAGTTATAAAAGTTTCAGATTGGAGATTAAAAATTGTAGAATAAATAAATATCTACGGATAATTGTTGGTGAAAACTTAAAATGCACAAACGTAGAATATGTGAGAAAAAAAATCAAAAAGATGGTTTACAAACAGCAACCATTTGGATTGAATCAGAATAACATGAAAATAAATGATGTGGTGTTACTGTACAAAAGGAGAATCTTGTCTAAACTATCTTATTACGCGAGTCTGTGGCATAAAAACTCTGAATTAATACACAATGAAAATAAATTAGGTAGTACGCAGATATTATGTTTAGTGCCATGGAGTGGATGTTACCGGAGCGTAGCAACAAAAACAACTCAAGTAATCATGGATGTGTTACCAATAGACTTAGAGATATATAAAATGACAATGTGGTATTATGATATATATATATATATATATATATATATATATATATATATATATATATATATATATTCTCATAATACCACATTGTCATTGTTTTTGTTGCTACGCTCCGGTAACATCCACTCCATGGCACTAAACATAATATCTGCGTACTACCTAATTTATTTTCATTGTGTATTAATTCAGAGTTTTTATGCCACAGACTCGCGTAATAAGATAGTTTAGACAAGATTCTCCTTTTGTACAGTAACACCACATCATTTATTTTCATGTTATTCTGATTCAATCCAAATGGNTAGAGTTTTTATTTCTATTTCTGCGCGTGTGGTTACGATAAAGATTACGGTCGACAAGGCAGTGAATGAGCAGCAAAAATAAAAGACGATTACGGTAAAAAGGAGGTATGGAACAAAAGAAAACGGAAAAGAAAGATTTTGTAAAACCCAGGTAATGGCTAAAAGCTAAGGTACAGAGTTTTGAGACGATAAGAAAATAGATGATATAGATTATTTTCCTTTCTTCGTGTGTGTGTTTGTTAATAAGTAAATATACTCTTAACCTCATTATGGCAGTACTGTACATGCCTCTGCTTAACCATATCCACTCAGGCCCCTTAACATCATCTACCACGCAGGAGTTCGCATATATACCGTTTTCCATATCAGTCGAATAGATTGCTTACTGGTAGATGCTAGCGAACCATCCCTCAGAAGAAAAAAAATATTTTACTTGGATTTTACGGAGTGTAACTGTTAGGGGTTTAGATCTCCCAACTCGCAATTTTGTTCATCTTACACTGTTAGGCCTTACCTTGCACAGCGGGTGTCCGCTTGAAAAATATGATGGAGGAAAATGACATTCTACTCCCTCCGGTGAAATATCCTCATTGCCTCTCACCTCCATGATCCCTCATTTAACCAACCACTTACCTTTGTAGACGTACCTTACTACATATACGGCGAAACACGTATCTTACTACTTATACGATGAAACTCCCCCATGCATTAACACATAGAGATGCATGTTGTTACGCCGAGGCATTACACGCCATGTTGTTTATGCCGTCGTCAAGATTAGGGACTCAGAGATTCAAGTTCCAAGACAAGAATATTACACACCGTCCGCAAGAGAGTCTCTACATACGATGCAAATTGTAAACATTAGAAGACTCCATGAGACGCAGGCGTCGTATGTATCATCAAGTGTACGTCGCCTATGTATTAGGAAACTTCGAGGAACTTGGATCTGTTTATTAAGAAGCTTCGAGAAAGCTTCAATAGACGAACCTCGACGCTGTATTACGTCACTAACGCATCGAGGATGTTTGAGTAGAAGTCATCTTAAGGTTATAGCAACAGCAACGACTGAAAAATCAGTACCACGGATTCTCTTGACGAGTAAGTATCGTCTCTGATCATAACCTATATCAAGAAATCCAGCTCTGCGCAATAGCCCGACCTGCGGCAAAACTATCTTCAGAGGCCACGATACGCCCTCTTACGCTATCTTACGCAAATATCTGCAGAAGCTTGGACGGCAGCGCCCTCTCGCATTACACAGTGCAACTATCTGCAGGATCTCGTACCGAAGCGCAACCTCACGGCAGACGGCAGAAGTTCTATTACCAACGACCAAATCATTCGAAGTCGTGAGTCATACCAAGGAAACTGACTGTTTATATAATTTTTATGCTTGTTGTTTTCACCCTGGTGTTTTGGTACCTATTTCTTGTTTACATTCAAACTGCAAAATAAACCTTGTCTTGCATAACCTGAATATTTAATTTGGAAGGAGGAATCTTATTGCGAAACAAGTCTCCATAACGAGACTTTTGATGTAATAAAAATCTCTTCCCCGACACCTTTAATTGTCTCAACTTTCAAAGCATGACACTCCTGTTGTTGTTTACCAGCAGCACTTCAGACAAATGAAAGCTATGTATTTCAATCATACGTTCATCTACACTGATGATTCATCACTGATGATGATCGATTCCGTAGTTCTGCTTTACACTTTGTAAGAAATTATTAGTTCAGTATTTTTGAACCTTCAATAAATATGAGGAATTTTTATTCTGGGAATCCGTGGGGACACGAAAACAGAAGATTGCGTGGAATGTGACACGCAAAGCCTTGGAAACCTGTCTTAATAAGTTAAAGGGGGAATGGTATAATGCTTCTCATATATAATGATGGAAAGGGAAAAAAGGAGGAAAGAAACGACCTTTGTTTCTTAATACGCACCAAGCCACTTTCGAAGTTTAGAATAAACATTTAGTGAGGGACATTTCGTAAACCCTTGGGAGGGATACGAGAAATCTTAATTTCATCGGTTTGAAGAGACGACCAAAATAACTGTCGTTTGGGGAATGTGACGCGCTGAAATACGTAAACATTTTGGTAATTTTGAGAGAAGATGGTGGTATGTTACGAGGCGAGAGAGGGAACTGGGGAAACATCTTTCAAAAATATTTGTGAGAAATACAGAGTCGTAAAATTAAGAGAACAGGGGAATAATAGGTTTCTTGTAAAGCGACCATTTTGCAGGAAGGAGACACACTTAGAATATTTTGGGAATGAAAGGTCTGAGTTTTAAAACCTAAACAAGAAAAGGGTAAGGAGGGGCGACCACACAAGCATGCGCGCTTAGACATCGAGGAAGAAAGGTTACCGTCGTCTAGCAGACGTGGGAATTTGAAGTGTTATGTTGCGGAGGCAGAGAAATGGATTCCGTCTCGCAGAGTGACACAAGTGTATTAATATTCAATTAGATGTCGACTTTCGAAAGATAACAGGTCGCCGTGCTCGGCTTTTAGCAATTATACTAATATCAGCCATTGGGGGCAGGAATAACTACGCCACAGAATATTTAACCAGTTGAGGGAAATCATGTGTGTGAATAGTTGTTGAAGATTGGTTATTTAGGAGGAATGACGTCAATGTGGGAAGGAGTTAAAACTGGCATCGTTTAGTCATGAAGGAGGAGAGTTTACTCTTTAAGATTGGAGCAGAGACGCTTAGCGATGATTTTTGATTTTGAGAGTGGTGATTCTGATCTTGATTTTGTGACTTTGATTATGATTAAGATATTGATATATTTTGATATACTTTATTAAATTCCTTCTGGAATGTGACCTTTGGCACGGTATATGATCTTTATTTGATCTATATATCATGACTTAAATTCATAAATGAATTTGGGCTAATCCCACATTTACTCGGGAGGGTTTTAATTCACATCCTTTTTTTTTTACATCTTCTTTCTTTAAATTTACTCCTTTTTATGTCTTAGATTGCGGTGAACCTCACCGCTAGGTAACAGATTAAACATGTTACGTCGAATGAAAATGGGAGACGAGACCGGGGATCGAACCCGGGACCTTGAGCTTTGCGCGCTCATGCGCCTACCGACTGCGNGTTCGATCCCCGGTCTCGTCTCCCATTTTCATTCGACGTAACATGTTTAATCCTTTTTATGTATAAAATATTAGGCAACTGTTATCTTTCTGTGTAAATATGTGGTAATTCACGGGGGTTTTAGTGGGTGCATTTTCCACTTGCATATTAAATATTTTCAGATATTTGAGGGCTCTAATAATCTGAACGTTGGCGCTTCTTTCATTTTTAATGTTCATGCTAAGTTGTCTCTATTTTTTAAAATTATGTTCTAGTTTGTTCTTCATTCATCTGAGTGTCGACGGTTAGCGTGACTGCGCTCCCTAACCTCACTCATTGAGTTCGCTCAAACGTGGAATCCCACATTTTTTTCTACTTGATGTTTTGAAGCATTTCTATTGGTTGTAGTTTCAATGATCTTCCTCACAAAGTCATTCATTCAACTATTTTCGAGCCACCAAGCTCACGCTTCCAGCCCCAGCGTTCATTGAGCATTACAGCTCGACGCACTTTCGCTCCACAAAGCACAACAATACGAGGTGAATCAGTTGATCGTAGCTCACTTTCACTCAGAATCATTACTCAATGTATTCTTATTTTGGTGTTGGATAAGTTAGTTTTAACTTATTATCGGGCTCATATTATTGTCTTAGGTCATTTTCCATCCACTTTGTATTTTTAAGTAAAGTTATTTATTTGTGTTAGGTTAGCTTTCATCCTTTTTTTAGTTTACAATAATTGTCAGAGACATTATTTTTTTGCCCAAGGAAATTTTATATCCTCTTTGTGTTATTGCATTATTTTTCCTTACACCTCATGTGGACTTAAGGGTTATTTATTTATATTTACACAGTCTGAAGGGTACATAATATCATTGGAAATACGATATTTCACTCATCATGGACTCTAACCGAATATCGGTTTTACGTGTCGCTCTACCCACACCCAGCTCTAACTATACCGCGACCTTATGTGATCTCAACTTGAACGGCATTGGTAATTTAAATACCTCATCAACTCTTTAACTATGGAAGAGATGCAATTTTAATCTTTTATTTCTTCATTAGATTTCAATTATTTTATCCATAAACCTATTTCCACCCCCCCAGGGGTGCTAGTGATGTCTTTGTTTCATGAGGGCGTATTTTAGACTTACACGATAATCGGGAATTCACTATCAACTCAGCGACATCGAAAATGTGGACTCGTCACTGGTGCGTATGATGCACGACAATTTTTTCATGGTACCCCTTACCCTACGGGTGCTAGAATTTATAAGGGCTGATTGTGGACTTAAACGTCTTCGGCAATAACACTACTAATTTCAGCGGGTCCTTTAAATATGATCTCACATTAGTATTGAGAGAGAGACGCAGAAGAGCAGTGTTACACTATAAATGCCGCTTACGTCCACGATCATCCCCTATAAGGGAACTCACTCTGGGAACGGAATAAAAATAAAAATAAACGAACATTACTCATAATAGTATTATTTTCGTTTATTTTTCTTTTCATCCCGTTTCCAAAGTGAGTTCCCTTATAGGGGATGACCGTGGACGTAAGCGGCATTTATAGAGTGACTCTGCTCTTCTGCGTTTTAAAAAATTCCCAAAGTGAGTATATTCCCTCATAGAGGATGACTGTGGTTGTAAGTGGCATTGAGAGAGTAACTCAACTCTTCTGTGTCTTAAAAAATGATGTACTCAACACCAATATATTTATTAATAGTTTTACCTGTCCAATGTTCCAACCCCCCTCATAAGGTTATAATATCTTCAATTTGGACTAATTGTGAACTTACAAAGCATCAAGGACCCCCTTATCTTTTCCCCTTTCCTTTGGTCAGCCTGGCCACCTTTCCTGTAACAGTGTCATTGCAAGGTTCTCTTTGGTATTTCCTCATAACCTTTATGGCTGCGTCACTTAAACGCATTCATGGATATGTTTCCGTCCCTGCCCAACCATATCCACGGTTTCAGTAGTGTGCCTCGCTGCTGGGTATTGTTGTCTAAATTCCGTGTTCACTCAATCTCTTCTACTGATGTTCCTCCCCGTTAATCCTTGTTAGCATCCCTGATATTTCCTTATTCAGTCGTATACTCCTGTATTGGTTCAAAATCTTCCCATGTCTCTATTATCTTGCCCTCTTGCTTGGCATTATCCCCTTGTTTAAGATAATTTATGTAGTACGGCCTTTCAGTTCCGTACAATGAGCACTCCCTGGTAATGTGTTTAGGACCTTTGTTATCTTTCCCACATATACATTGTACATCCTCTATTCTCTGTATTCTATATAAATATTGCTGGAAGTTACCATGGCCCATCAAGAACTCTGGTACATAAGACATTACTTTTACCCATTTACGATTCTTCTCCATTTATGTCACATTCTTTATATAATCGTATGTTGTCCGACCCTTTCCTCTTTTGTTCCAGTGAATCTGCCAGCATACTAGTAGCTCCTTTGTCAGAATTTTTAACTATTCTTTTCCTTCTCTTATCAAAATCCCATTAATACATAGATCTTCGTCTCTTCGTACACTTTTACGGTATCGTGGTTTTAGATGAATAGATCGAAAGGAAGAATCCCAGGTAACTTTACGGCCGCCGTTGACATTGTCCCATAGCAACACGTCATTTTCCTCAAGCAGAGTCGCTGCACTTTTCTAAGTTGATGCTCATACTTTTCGTAGACAATACAGTACATCCATAGAAAAATGCACTGCGAACGGTTCCAATATATAGTTTTCTCACTCCCTACTTGTATTGAATTTATTGATACCCACTCTCAATGAACTGTAATACATTTTTCCTGACTTCTCAACGACATACACAATATGTTTGTCGAACTCAAGTCGGTCATCTAGCATTACCCCTACATAACGCTGATGTCGTACAACATCAATTTTTGACCGCCTATTCAATTTAATTACTGGATTCTGTCCATTTCCTACAGCGTGCCCTAGCTACATTATATTTTTCATTGTTTCTGATATCTTTAACTTCAACTGAGTATAATATTCATTGACTATACTGATGACTGCTTGCGTTCTCTGTTCTAACTCCTGCCGACCATTGCCATCTACTAGTAATACTGTCACGGAGTGCCATGACGTGCCTCTCCCTTTCCCCGCGTACATCACGCCAACATATTAATTACTCCTTTACGACAAGACATCAACGGCCCTTGTAGGTCAACCGAAACTTTCCACTTAAGCTGATTCACCAACTCGAGGAGCGGAGTCCGCCAGCCGCAGCAGATAAGGGCTCGTTTTCAACAGTCAGAGATAATGACACACACAAGCATGGTGAGTCAAGGCTGGATGACACGCACCCTTGCAGCCAGCGCCCCGCCAGCCCCACCACGGCAAAATCCCCCACCTAACCATCAGACGCATCTAAAGAGCAAGGGCGACACCCTACCCTATCCATCAACCACGGTGGTGCCGTGCGCAAATCCTCCCTCTCCGTGGACTTTCTCCCACTATAGCAACCTCCCTGACATATTCTTATGGTTATGAACTACCCCCATCCAAAAGAAGGCGTAGTTTGCGCCTTCGTTGCACACGCCCATCCCCGCAGTACTCCCCGCGAACCGATTAAAAGCAGTGTCCGCTCGCCACAAGGATATCTGTCTTCTAGCAGTAGAGTCGAGTGGTTGAAGAGACGAATACACCGATTCCGAACCGTCGAGCCCCGGACGTGTGAACCAGGGACGACTGTGATCAACATCGTAGCTCTGCAAAATGCCGCGACCGCTTCCACTGGCAACCTTTCTAATGGTATGAGATAATGGAATATTATTACGGACCTTGTCGTTGCTCGAGGTGTCCCTCTCTTTAAGCCTTTCAGGCTAATCATTCTAGAACATCAAGTATCCACCCACATCGGGGGACTTGATATAAATGTTTGATCAATTGCCCATGACGAGATTCAGTGTAAATGTTTTTGCCCATCAGGGCATCGCTATAATTGTTAAACTATAAGCTCCTTCGAGCTTCTCGCCAATTCAATCATTAAACCTTTTTATATTTTATGTATGTTTTATTTACCAAGCACCAGAACATGAACAGGGGATCCTTTCCAAAACCCTCTCCGCCAAACGAGTTACTCTAAATCTTACTCTGAGGTCTACCCCACCCACCGTTTGGGAGTAAAGAAGCGCCGAGACGCCACTGTCGATCGGTGGTCGCTCCCGTACGCGACAATACTGAGTCATCGGCATATGCCCTTTTTCTAAGTATTCTTCAGAAGGATGTACAACATCACTAGCCAATGGTTTGGTTCTGTGGACGATCCCTGCGAGTAGACCCGATCTGCATTGCTCAAAATCCGCTTTTTCCCTATTTGGAAATACATGACTCTTCGACTTAAGTACGATACAAGTAATCTGGTAAGATACGTAGCGCCACTTCCGTTTTCAGTTTCAGCGCAAGTTTTTAGAAGCAGATTCCAATCAACTGTACCGAAGGCCCCTTCTACATCTGTTAACAAACACATGCATTTCTTGGTGTCACGTGTCGTTATGTCTTCCAAAAATCATTTCACCGTGTCCTCTGTTCTTTCCGAAAACCGTACTGTTGGTCATCTAATTTATTGTTGTACTCCAAAAAGACCATCAATTTACTACTTATTTATCGTATATCTTACACAGTGTGGGTAAAAGCGAAATAGGTCTTTACGATCTTCGGCTCTCTGGGGTCCTTGTTGGTCCGTTAAGGAACAGTTTAACTTCAGCTATTTTCCATTGTAGTTGTACCACCCGTTGAGCAATATTATCATTGAAATTTCTGATATGTCCATAGCGAGGCCTCCGACCTCCTATCTCCTTCATCTTTAAGTTCTCTGCACCAGCGACAACCCCCGCTTGCCCACTGTGAATTCGACGCAACATTGTTTTCTTCTAATCGAGCATTCAACGACGCGTTGTTTTCATCTCTTTGTTAAAAACGTTCGATAGAGTAGTTCACTACTGAGTGCATGATTCTGCGCCACTGGGATTTCGGTGCCCACGAATTCGATAAGCGGTACCTCCGTTATTGTCTCTCCTTCTGTCCGTTCATCCCTCACTTCGTTAATCGACCACGACGTTCCCGTTTGTACACAGAGAAAACATCGCGTTTGTCAGCTATGCTACTGCTAGGATCTACCCGAAACAATTTTTAAACAATCACACACAAAATTCAATGAATGAGTCATCTGCAATGTCGATAAACAATCATCTACACACTTTCCTAGCAATAGCAATCAGTAATACAAAACAAATGAAAAGGAATTACTCCTGTATTTGAATTCACTCCATTGCTTTGAACTAGTTCTTGACATTCCATGTGGTTCGGAAATAGAGCAAAAAAACAGAAGAGATCCAATTGTTAGAAAAAAGAACAAAAGGCTAAAAATAGAGAGGACTCTGAAATATTTAGAGATATGGTTAAATAAGAAATTGAAATTTGGAGAACATTTTTCGAAAACAAAAAGAGATAAAGGAAAAAATTATTACGCCAAGCTCCGAGTTGATTTACAAATATAAGAATAAGACACATAATATCTAATTGCTGTCTCTTANGACTCGGTATGGGGAGATAGAATGACCACCCAGAAATATGAAAAAAAAATTAAGAGTATTCAGCGGATGTTTATACACAAAATGAGCGGTGCATATCGAACGGCTCCGACAGCGGTTTTAGAAGTTATCACTTGTATTTTACCAATGGATCTCCAAGTAACAAAACTGAAGTACAGAACACTACAAAAGAAGGGGCAAAAATACAGATAAATGAAAAAGAGATACTTAGTGAAGATAGGAAAAGTAGAAAGGAACTGACGGACATGTTACTAGACGTCTGGCAGACAAGGTGGGAAAAGGTACTACTGGCAGGAGCTGTTATAATTTTATTCATGATGTTCGACGGAAAGAAAAGACAAAAAAATGGTTTCAAGCTGACCATTACCTAGTGGAAATTCTGACCGGACATGACAATTTCACTACAAATCAGTTACAATGCATAAAATGTTTATACATGGCGCGAAAATTATAGAAAACGCCTTGCTACCGATTGGGCAACTTTTGGAAGAAGTACTGAAGGCGAGGAATAAAGATAACATGAATTGCATGCTTGGAAATATTCTCGACCTTGTAACGTAGAAGGCGTTCTGCATAGGCTCTGTTATTTCTTCCGTGACACCTCGGTATGGATAAATATCCAATGAAGTGCCACAAGATATACAGAATTTATTAGGTTTAAACAAATTATCATGTGACTTTAAAATTGAAATAGAACTCAGTGATGATGATGATGATGATGGCCACTAAATTATTGTAATTTGTGGAACATACTTTGCGTGTCCTGAATGTGCGAATATCGGCGTGCTTTGGTGGCAGATGTAAAACAGTAAATTCCAGCAGTACTTTGCCCTCCGCCAGGGAGTTTTCTTATAGAGGCTGATAAAATATTTCGCGGGAGAGGGGTCCTTCCCCTTAATTTAACGTCACTGGCCCATACTCTTGGACTCGGAGTCCATACACGGAGTCCGTCCGTGAGTAACCACAACAGAAGAAACAAATATATGTTTCTCTAGACATTACTGTGTGGGCTAAGGATGTACACTTGCAACATAGACCGTGTGAAGAGTAACGCAGAGGCAGTTTGTGTTGGCAACTCCTGAAGCCAAGAAGTAGAGATCAATGGTGAGTTCCTTGCGTGCCGTTTGAAGCGGCGCAGCGCGGTAGGGTGCGGCGTGGGTAGGGGCATGGGCAGTGGCGGGGGTTGAGAACAGGCGGGCGCATAAGAAGAGAGCGTCCGGGACGCCGCAGCCCACAGAGCGGGTAGCGGGCGATGCTGGGAGGAGGTATCGTCGGAGGGTCCGCGCGACGCGCCACGTGTGGCGTGGGCGCTGGCCACATACCTCAGTTGGCGAGGCCGCGTCTCAGCGCTCTGCGTTCCTACCTCAGACCGCGCTCCGCCGCCGTCGCCAGCTCTAGTGACATGGCACGTCATAAGAAGATGAAAGCCAGGTGAGGGGATAAAATATTTCAAAAAAATTTCCTTCTGAACGTTGTCGATGTCGATGTTACATCTCCAAAAGTTTTCATGTAGCCCCACCATTTTTGTATTCTAGTATTTTTTTTCTTTCAATAATAATTCCGAAATTTGTATGTGAGAAAACTCTAAAGTTATATGGTGAATATTCAGAAAAATGCTTGATTTATAATGACAAGAATACTTCCTGGTGAAAAATCGACATATTTATCATAGATATATGCAGTTTTACACAATATTTAAACATTGAGTATCGTAAGCAATATTTATATATTCGATATACCACATTTATTTTACTCGTAAATTTCTCTTATTCTTCAACCAAGTTTCACAATTATAAAAATGACGAAAGAATTACTCTGAGTACTAATCACTAAACTACAACAATAGAGGTACTTACATTCACAAATAAATCATCAACTTCATCGTAAATCGTCATAGACCCTTGTCTAGATAACAGCATTTCATATTTTTATTAGATAGTACGGTGCATTACTTACAACTCCTACTCATTTTGTTTTTATTATAATGATGTTCCATTCTAAATTCACGTTCCCCAATTTCAGGGGTAAAAAGATTCCTGTTTTTTTTTAATTGCCCGCTGTAAAGACGACGTAAGATCTATAACAGCCAATTTCAGCTTCATCGGGTTACTGTTACTGGTTGTACAGTCAGTGACAAGTTTATAAAAAATTGACTCTGTTTAATTCAGGAAGTAGAGGCAACAAATGTGCAACTGAGTGCATAGAGGTCTCACGTTGGTGTAAATTTCAGCTCTTCACTTGTCTCGCTCGATTGTTACGTGTCGAAACTGCGCGAAATGTTTCCGGTAAAAGGGACACAGTAGTGGCCCACCACCTCGGACTAGACGAGTACACTGCCAAACGCCTAGATTTGTGATTGAAAATGAATGTAATGTGGAAATAAGTAATTATATTAGATGCTGTATATTCTTGCTGTTTTTAATTATAAAGGTGGTACACAGAAACTCAAGCATTTTTTAAATAACATAGTCCAGGAACTTTTTAAATCATTTTAGTGACTTCATACAGCAGCAATTTTAACAAAACTCTTTAAAAATATGCACTCACAAAACCATTCATACACCAAATGCACGTGGCATTACATCTAGAAATGTATCTTCATACTTAGATCGATCTAATATCTAATTACACTTCAAAATTAGTCAGCTATTGTGCTCTATGCATACATAGAAAAATTATATTCACGAGTAATAATTTTTAATTTGATGTATACATTGTGATAAATTATTAGAGAAATCTATATAATATAATACACAATGATGAAAAGTAAATAGACTTCACTACTTTCTTTTACTTCTCATAAGAAAGGAAAGGAGACAAACCCGAGTTTGAAAGTCAATATTATTGCAATCATCAGTGAAACAAAACTTAGGATGATGGAATGACAGGACGTGCAGAAGAGCAGTGACGATGTGCATAAGCCCCCCTTCTTTCTCCTCTGCAGTGCAAGAGCATTTACAATATTAATTCATTGTTCTTTTACTATTGTCATTAAATTCATATCGATGAGAAATGTAAAGTATCGGATTGTAACTGCTCATTATTGGAAGAACCGTGGAGCTTTGAAATTTAGGCAATTACTTGGTGGTGTTTTGCATAATATGGAATTATGAACCAATGTTTTCAGCGAAGATATCAATCACAACAAAACATAATCCATAGTCAATCAAGACAAATAGTTTTTAATTTCTACAAATTTGTTAAAAGAGAGCACCCTAATTGCTAAGAAAACTGTGTGAAATAAAATGGACGAAGCATGTGACATTATTTCGTGTATTCCCGTATTTAGAGTTATTAAAGAAGGAGAAAAAATGCAGAACCAATAATAATTTTCTGTCTCTTTAAGTTTTATTTTGCTCTTGTTGAGGGGAAATATATTAAAATTACTGGAAGAATTAAATAAACTCAGAACCCTGCTATTAAATACATTCGAAAACAATATTTATTTAATTTCACAGCGTCTATGCTAATCATAAGCATGTGTACACTAACATCATCTGGAGCACGGTCACCCCATGCATTTGCGGGGTCTGGGACATATTCTCAGAGCGAGACACTAACTCAAGCATATTTTCCCGTAAATTGGTACCGTTAGCCAAATACTATGATGAATCAATACAAACTATCATACCGTTTGGTACATACCGAATGTAGATAGATTCGTTTTCTTTCTCTGAGTCTCCCAGGACTACGTTTTTCTTAAGGAAATGTAAAATAATATAAAAAATGTAAAACAAAATGATTCTTTATTTTCGAATTGGAGAAAAAAGTGAAGATACAAAATTACTTACTTGTCATTATATGTCATAAAATATAACTGATTGCCAATTTCAATGACAGGTGATGTGAATTAGCTCTTTATAAATCTCTTTATTTTAAAGTATTTAAATTAAGTGTACATCGATGTAATAGTAATTCAAATGTGCAGTTCTGGTAAAATGTTTATCAACATTGTAGAATTCACTGCATAGAAATTAATTTGACATTTGTACACTAAACATTTGCTCACATCGAACTAAGTTTAGGTGGATTAGGTATTCTTCTTCTTGATCATAAACTCATATTAATTAAAAATACACCACAGACCCCGACATTATAGCCTATTTAAAATAGATATTTTATTGAAGAAAATGCGACACTGAATATCAGCAATATTCTTCCACCAAAAGGAAATCGTACCTTCATTTATCTTATATCTAGTTTATCGTTTATGCAACCACTACCAAAATTTCTGTCATGGATTTTATGGTTAATTGTTTTCTAGAGAACCTCAATGTTCGCTGAAATTCTGAATTTCATTCAGTCAGCATTTTATGTCTTCATTCATTTAAAACATCTGAACTTGAAATTTTTAATAGAGACTGCTATCTTGTAGACTATTAGGTGTTAACGTTCTTATAGTATACTCTTTTTTGGCTTCCGTAAAGAAGTTCACAACCTCAGGAGTTTCACTCATACATCACACCTACTTTCTTTCCTTTCTTTCAATTTGAAATTGCTCCTCCGTGAAAATCGAGAGTTGAACACTGCGAAGAGCAGTTTCAGCGAGAAGCACAAGTGGACCGTCCGAACGAGGTTCGTGTTCTGCGTTGACAGCGCTGTAATTAGTTCGTTTTTGGGCGTTGTTCACCGCCCCCCTCGAACATGATGCAGTAGCCATAGCAAAAGAAAGAAGACATTAATATAGACAAATGACATGAGATTTTTGAGACGACTTACCCTTGATTAAAAGTAACATAAATTCACGTCACAATTTAGGAAACAACTTCTGCTATAACCACTTAAAATGGAAATCGAACACCGTGTGCGTCTCAAATGCGAGATATCGTCTGGGGCGGTAGTTCATTGCTTGAGATGATAACATTTTCGGTGGAATTACAGAAAATGTTTTCTAAATTGTGATATTTTAATTTATATTATTTTAATTCAAGATTAAATCGTCTCCAAAAAACTCGGGTCGTTTGCGAGTAGTATTTAGAATTAGAAGAGCAGATGTCAAACATTATCATTAAAAGGACCTTATTCCACTTCCAATCCTTTATTGTAATGTAGTACAATCTAAGTTATTTATACATTTCTTCCGTGTACCTACATGTGGAGATGATGTGTGATAACTTTCAGTAAGGTGAAAATGGTGACGAGAGGGAAATCGAAACCGAGACTCCTGCTTCAATCGCAGGGGTGTTAACCACTACACCACCTGTATGCCTTCCACAACTGTACACCATTTCCCCAGTCTCCCCTACCCTCAACGCATGACCAAACAATAAAATAATGTATTTAATAATATACTTTTGTTTCCTAGTCGAATATACGCTTTAGGTAGCAATTATTTATATTTGCCATTACGTTCATTTCGCGAGTTATTTGTTATTCTATTTTCTCTCAACCAAGAACGAACAAACATTTTGATTATAACATATAATTTCAAGACAGACGAACTAATGTGCTAACTTGCTTCTGAAAACTAGTACCGTGGATAAGATATTTAGAAATAAAAACAACAGAGTTATGGAGTTACTAGCTGTTCGATAGTCATTCATCTGTAAATCAAGTTTGTTTGAAATTGCTCCAGACACTCTAAGAGTTATTGTCTGATAAATACATAAAACATTCCAACCCTCATTTCACCACTTAAGAGTGGAATTTTGTAAAATCCTTTCTTAGCAAACGTCTACACCCTAAAAGGACGTGTACACCCTACCTGACAAATTTCAAGTTTTTATGCTTTATAGTTTCTCAGATTTCGTTATTAGTCAGTCAATTAATCGGTTAGTAATATGTCAGTCAGTGGTACTTCGATTTTATACATTTGGATATAATTCTCTACGGTATTCATTAATAATTTCTTATTCGTAAAACTAGGGAAATTAGATGAAGATCACTGATTCCTGAATAAATCGTCAGTTCTACATTTGAGTTAATACTACATGAAGTATCAAAAAATTAAAAAATCCGCTTGCAGTTACTCAATTTATCGACGTGTATATACCAAAACAGTGACGATATCGGAATTGATTCTTAAGGTATTGTTTTAATACTTTTAATATCACATTTTAACATAATTCACCGTTTTAATATCAGAATTTTGAAACATTCTTTCTCAGAAGTCCTACACAATAAACGCAAATACCCGATCAAATTTCAAATTCCCATCTCTCACAGTTTTTGATCTGCGTATGCTCTGCTCGGTGACTCAAGACAGAACACTGACCATGAAATTTGACTGGTCGATTCTTTTTTGTTTGTAGACTTCCGCTAAGAATGAGTTTTACGAAAATCCACCCTGAAGGGAGTGAAATGGAAAATTGTTGTTTTCTAAAAACTTTTCCTCGATTATATTAGAGAAAATAAGGAGTTGAGGATACACATAAACACTATTAAACAAGCAATATAAATAGAAACATTCTCGCATGAAAATGTCAGAAAGAATAAAGTGGCAGACATATTTCAAATTTCACGTGAGCAAAGCTTCAGGATCTCAGCTAGTAATTATATATTTGCTATACTCTAAGAGCGATATAAATAATCACCTACGACCGTTTTCGGACGATCATAATATACTGTCCCTCAGAATTTGTAAATAAAAATATTAAAGAAATACTATATTACCTTCAAAGCAGGCAACAACAACCGCAAGTTCAACGAGATGAAATTATTTATGCGGTATTTCCATATGCTAAGATTATTACACAATAACTAAAGATATTACTAAACTCTGAATATATGAAATTGATATAAACTTTTAAAAGTAAAAGAAATAATTTAATAACGAAAGATAAGAGAGATCATACGAATAATAATAGTGTAGTATACAAAATAAAATGCCAAGATTGTAATGCTAGCAATGTGGGTCAAAGAAAGAGAGGATTAAAAACTGGAATAC
This sequence comes from Laupala kohalensis, assembly GCA_002313205.1. Taxonomy (NCBI): domain Eukaryota; kingdom Metazoa; phylum Arthropoda; class Insecta; order Orthoptera; family Trigonidiidae; genus Laupala; species Laupala kohalensis. The sequence goes on from NNCF01126971.1 coordinate 203,450, forward strand.
CTGAGCGCAAACGAACTTTAAATTCAGTTGAACAAAGTTTAGTAACATCCTAATGTATTAATAATGATCACTTAATGGGATAACACTTTAATATTAGAGAAAGAAGTACATTGTTACAAACCTCGTATATATGAAATGTTATATATAGAAAACACAAATTGGAGGTTAATTTATCGCACTAACACAGAAAACCTATCGAGTATTTACAAACAAATTTTAACAAAATTGTGTGATTTCGGTTTTTTTGTAAACATATATTGCGTCAGTTCAGTTAATATTCACGTTTAATATCATTTTCAACTCACATATTTCTGCTTTATTGTTTCTTGTTACTATTTGTTTACTCCTGACGATGACCTCAATCTCGAGTCGAAATGTTGTGTAGAAGTAAAACAAAAAATATATATTGCGGTCATCAAAAAAATGTTGTAAGGAGTAATTTATTTATTTAAATTAATTTTTGGTGAAGATAAATAGTAGAATTGTAGGACCAATATCCGGAAAGATAAACTAATTCCCGCATTTATATAGTAGTGGGACCAACAAGAGAGAAAATGAATTAGTAAATAAAAATAATTTTGTATAATAATATTTACATGTCTGTTAAAAATATTATTTTCACATGAGAATTTTAACGTGCAGTTTTAGACTACCGTTCCAGGCGCTCCCGTACAATGTCGCTTTCTGTGCGTGCAATGCCAGACAAAGCTTTGCTCAGACTGACTGCGCCTCCGGTCTCATCCCATGCACCCGCATAACAAATGTGTATTGCGGGTGGCATCTTTTATCGCAGTATATGTAATGGGAAATGTTGCGTGCTATTGAAGTTTATCTACATGGGGCGATAGGATGAAGGAGGTGGGTGGTAGGGCTATTGTTAGCAGGTGGGCCGCTTAACTGAATTTACCAACAACTTGGCCCACATGGAGGTTTTAGTATGAGTAGTTAGTAATCGTGTTACTGATACTAGGAGTAGTAAGAGGTGGATATAAGGAGGGTTTGCTTTTCAATCGTCACAGCTTTATATAAACTGGGACGTTGAAGCGAAAAGCTACATTTTTTTCTCGTAATACATTAAATTGAACCCGAAATGTCTAGGTGGTGAGCAATGATTTCTCTGACAATGTACAACGAACATGTGTTATAAGAGATATCGACAAAAGC
>NNCF01126971.1:204686-236722 GCA_002313205.1 Laupala kohalensis
AAGTGCTATGAACATGCAGTTTCAGAAAGAGGAGCAGGAGGATGAAGATAACAGAGACCATTAAAAAAATAAAAAATAAAGGATATATTTTCTCGTAATGACTAAGTTAAAGATGTGGATGACATTAAACGTTTCCTTTAATGTACCAATTGGTATGGTGAAATAAATATAAAAATAAATTATTAGTCCTAGCAATTCCAATGTTTATGTCAAACGCAATAAACGCGCATCCCTCGAGGTGTCATAATATAACAGTATTTTTCCAGTTAGTAAGTGATGTGTGTACCAAGTTTGTTTCAAACTATTATAGGTATTTCAAAGTTATGGTGGAACAAATGTACCCAGACGAGAATATTTTTACCATTAAGAATAAGTATTTTTGTGTCATAAAGTACCTTACTTCATTGTAATTGTTCAAATAATGTGTCCTGAAAGGTGCAAATCAGTGCGATAGTTTTTTTATAAATATTTCTTTCATTAATTAGAATATTTTGATTCATTCAGAAACCACCCACAAAAATTCATAAATGACCTCCAACGAATGTGAAAGTACCCTCTTTATTCCCTGAAAGTTCGATGTTCATTGATTCATCTGTTCTTACTTGATGTGGGAGCAGACAGACATACAGGCAGATTAACTAATTTTCACATTTATACTATAGTCATTCATTAAATTAAACAGACAAACGTGTAACGTCTAATGCAAATTATTGAAACTTTGTAAGTTTTCACGAGTGGGCGGAAAAGTTTAAATGTGGCCGCAAAACCGAGACCGATGAGCATCGCTCCGGACATTTGGTGGAAGTATAGACTTGTAGTCCCGCATTGAACAAACAAGACCGACGACTTACAATTGAAAAAAATTGCTGAAGGATGTTGAGGAAGTGTTGACACTACTCATTCCTTCACTCAAAAATTGAACTGCCGTAAGACTCCCGAAAAGTGGGTTCCCAGAGAGCTTACCATTCATCACAAAGAACAGAGATTTCGTATTTGCACCGAACTCAAAAGTCCTTTCAATAGCGAAGGTGATGCATTGAGGGACAGGATTTTAACCTGGGATGAAACCTGGATGTATCATTTTCAACCTGAGTCTGAGCTTAAAACCATGACTGGTAACACTCTGAATCACCTATTCGTAAGAAATTCGATAAGGATCCATGAGCTGGAAATCTCATGTTCACGAACTTTTAGGGTGCACTTTGTCCGATTTCCTATTAATTGTTTGGTGGAGCAACGTACTCTTGACAGCTCATACTTTACCCCTTCGGACTTTCATGTTTGGTCCGATGACAGAAGCTTTGCATGGCTTCAAGTTTAACAGCAACGGAAAAGTGCAGAAAAAGGTACAAATCTGGCTTTGCGATCAAAGAAAAGAAACATTCGCTGAGGGGTAAGATGGGACTAGTGTATAAAAATTGGTGGAAATTACAAAGAAAATAGACAAAAAACATATTGATTTAATGGACCTATTTTGCTGTAAAGCTATTTGTCTGTTCAATGATTGAACTACTCTACAATAACAATATGAATCTTATTGTACCCATGGATATGTTTGAAGCAATACCGTTTTGGAATATTATCCCAGCTACATCAAATATTGCCGACACAAGCATAAATTTGTACAAAAAATTAGGATAGGGTGGGCCAAAGAACCAAATTTTCCTATTTTTATACAAATGAGGTTTGCAAATTGTTAAAGGGCACAAATAAGAATAAATGAGTAGACGATGTTGACTTTTTCATACATATGCAAAGGAAAAAAGTATTAACTTCGCACTTAATTTTAATACATTTTTAGCTCAACCTATCATTCCTGACTTTTACACCAAAGCGCGGATCTCTGCATACCGGCGGAAAAATAGTATTTTCTCAACCAGAATTAAATTTAAAAATTACAAATACAAAAAATTATTTTTGCAGTAAAACAAGAAAGAGAACTGAACTCTCATCATAAAATCCAATTCCACAATCTAAAAGAATAAGAAGGCTGCAGATATTTCTTTGACGAGTATTTTGCATTACGATCTTTGATTCAAAATAGTCTTCGTCGTACTCTAGTCGTGACTTTTTGGCCTTTCAGGAGGGTCTCAGTGAGAGGACCGTAAATTATTTTTCTAAAAACAAAAATATTTACATTTATCCGTTTTTTAAATTAAATTATTGACTATGTATAATAAGGGATGAATTGTTAAGAAGAGAATATGTTGAGATACTATGCCGATGAGCAAATATGCCCATATAAGTAATTCAAAGTTTTTATCAACATTTCTCTGAGGTCGCTCAAACCAGTCATTCCATATTATCTCAAGAAACCAAGCCAAACTTACCGTATCATTGTACAGGTAAACCAGCATATCCAAGAACTTTTACTTTTATAGTACATTTTTTAAGAAATAGAGGGTGCTAAGACACCCGCAGAATGCGTATAATTGTTGTATTAAATCTCCTGAAAAATTGTCTCTTTTGAGAATACTTAATTGGTATACAAGGATTCTATCTTGTACAAACGATTTATACAATTAAATCCACTATTTCGTTCGGTGTACGACATATTTGGCAAAAAAAGTTGCAAGAGGCAAAAAAAAAAAAAACGTTTTCTTATACCGTAGACTGGCGAAGTGTCTTCCTTGACATTACCAGCTTCGAGCTGTCACAAAAGTGAAATCTCCTTTCCATTCTAAGCACCTTCACCTTTCTCTTCTTCCTTCATACCACAACATAAGACGAGTAGAAACAAAGAAAGAGTTAACTCCTACTCTTTTCCTGTTAGTAGCGAAAATATTTCAATACTCTCGCCGCGCATCAAGCGTTTATTAACAACATAATTTGAGGTTGAAATTTTTTTCCATGTTAGGTTGCTACCACTTATCCCAAGTAATTGTTAAAACAGTTGAGCTATCTTCATTACATGTAAATGAAAATGAGTTCAAGAGTGAAGCATTGTTACAATGAATGTAAAAACGACAAAGCGAATCATCCTGAGAAGTATTCACTTTAATGCCGACAGAAGATAAGTAACGACAAGTAAGATTCCTCTCCGATTTATTTATGTGCGTATTAGTAGTATTAAAGTACAAAATATTAGTGATTAATTTTATTCTCTTTTGGCTTATTTTAGATGTCGTAAGTGTTTAGAATGGTTATATGGAGTTACAAAGAGATAAGAAGAAAATCAATGAACTTTAAAAAATATTTTCTGATTATATTAATTCAACACACTTCTCAAGTTCATTGTAAACAAAATTATGGCCATGTTTAAATCCCATCAATTTTTCGGAAAATAACATAACTGGTAAGTGAAGTGTTTTATTTTCTTACGATTTCAAAAATAATGCTTTTTTTAGAATTAAAATTTGATTCTTTCAGAAACAAAGCCACTTAATTGTGGACTTCTTCAAGGTTCAATTCTCGACCCTATACTATTTTTATTGTATGTGATGTCGTCTTCCACATCAGATTGCAAAATAGTTTGTTTTTTTTGCTGAGGGTACTAATTTTCTATGTAAACACGCCAACGCTCAAAACGTTTTGTCTAACCTTCCGGCTTGATTCCATGCAAATCGTCTCATTGTAAACACTGACAAAACAGTGTCTATGTCATTTCACAAGAATATCACAAAATCTTTAGCCCAGGTTTCTCTTTCCTTAAACGAAACACAATTAAAAACTGTTACAAATACAAAATTCTTAGGTTTCCATATTCACGACAACCTCAAATGGCATAATCACGTTGACAATCTTAATACCCAATTAAGAAAATTGTGTTACGCATTCCGAATCCTATTTAACGTAGTTAGTTCACATATTTTCCGTTGCGTATATTTTGCAAATGTTTATTACCTTTTACGTTACGGTATTATCTTCTGGGGCAATTCCGGTCACATCATTCAAACATTCAGAATTCAGAAGAAGATAGTTCGGATAATTTGTAAATCTCACCCCCGAAACTCTTGTAAACCTTTATTTAAAGAAATTAAACATCCTAAAACTTCCCTGCATTTATATTTATGAAACGGTCGTGTTTGTTAAGACCGAATTACTGAAGCACCACCCTTTCTTCATATGAAACAGTCTCGTTCACGAACACAATACTCAATAGTAATAATATTCATCGACCTACAGTGTCAACCACGCTTTGTCAAAAAGGACCATATCATTCGTTCTATATAATTCCCTGTCCAAGAATTTTTTAAAAAATTATGAAATTGAATCTCTTCAAATCCGCCGTTAAAAGCTACCTCCTGCAGCAGTTATCCTACAATGTAAAAGAATTTATTGATTTTAATCAGAGTTAATCCCTCTTGTACTTTATCACGCCATTACTATAGTGTTTTAAAAATGACTTATAACAATTTCAAAAACTATTTTCTTGCATTTTTGAGTTGTGTCTTATGATTCATATTAATTTAGTTTTATGTGTACTTAACTTTGGCACGGTTGTGTGCATTAATTATGTAGCCCCATTCTGGCCCGGATTTTCCTCCGGTTTTCCTTCTGGTAGAGGCGGATTTCTCATACAGATTCTCTAGGCTTTTGTCTACGGGTGCGTTTGTTGAAACAAGAAATCTTGATTTTAGTGTTATTTCAATTCTTATGATTTGTAAACACTATACTCCGAATAATCTATAGTTCGATAATAATTCGTACATGTAAAATAAATTATTTTTTTGTGTTAAATAACAAACATGTTGGTATTCTTTTGGTATTATAACTCGTAGCTAACTTTTTATCTTATCTAGGAATTTTTGCTAAAATTTTTGAATCCGCCTGTGCCTTAGGGTCCTTAATCGGAATTGATGGGATGGTCCCTTGCTAGCTACCGGAGAGTAAATTATTTTATTGTCCTCCACGTGAACATAGGCAATTTGTACTGCTTTTTTGACAATAAATTTACATATTTATTTATTTGATTGATTTAATGAGTATTATAAATAAGATCTAGTGAAACTTTCTCTATTCAACGAAACATTAGTTTCATCTTGAGTAAATGTATATATGATATTAAATTACATTTCTTTTCAGATGACCACTCTAAACGAAAGGATGAAAGAAAAAGATGTTTATCTAAGATGTTTGATGTGTTCGTCTACTTTATTTCATTTTTTCTTATTTCCTTATTGCTTGTTATTTTTCATTCATAGACCGTGTTGGTTGTGTGTGGAGGCATTTTATGAAAATATAATCTATGAATTTAAGTTATATTTTTCAGTATCCTTACCAATTCTATATTGCTTCAATTTTTCTTTTTTAACATTAATAAAGATAATTTAAAATTGTATTTCTTTAGAATTAATTATGAACCCTCATCTCTCCTCATCTCATCAAATCAGTAATTTAAATTCAATTTGAAACAAAGATTCCTAAGTTACCCTATTGTAAATATTATTATTATTGTTATTATTATTATTATTATTATTATTATTATTATTATTATTTGCGAATAGACCCTTGTATGGATTTATATGATTTAACGCCATATGATGCCAATGCCATGTGATTTAACGATACATTTTTCTGTCTCCACAGTTCCTTCATCCTTTCGCTATGATTTTTCTTCCTCTTCTCTGTCCATTTAGTTCCTGCTCTTTTTGGGATTTCACTTTCCGACTGTACTTTTCACGTATCTACCTTCTCTCTGTATAGTTTTCGGTCCAAAATGTCAGATCTTTTTATTCGAGCTGTTTCGAAATCATTTTTTACTTCCTGGATCCATGGGATGGCCTTAATTTTTTCTATGTATTTTAGAATTTTGTTAGGTAGTCTGGTGGTAGGTAGTCTATGTATATGGCCGTAACATTTTAGTCTTCTCTTTCTGATGTCTGCCGCTAAGTTAGATAGTTTTTCAGTTGTTTTCCTGGACCTTAATCTACAACCCTCTTCCGTCATTTCAGGACCGATAATTTTTCTTATGTTTTTTCGTTGTTCTTTTAATAAATTTTCTAAATTTCCTTTTATGAGAAGAGTAAGAGATTCACTAGCATACAGGGCCTCCGGTTTAATTATTGTGTTGTAGTGCATAATTTTGGTGCCTATGGAGAGACATTTTTTGTTATAGATTTTGTGGGTTTTTCCGTATGCTCTCTTCAGTTTCTGTAGTCGAATGTTTTGTGCTTTTTTCTCCACCTGTAGGTTCGATGATTTCGCCAAGGTACTTGAAATGTGAAGTTCTGTTGACCTTGCCGTATTGGGCGTTTAAGGTTTGTACATTGAGTTTTGAGCAAACTAATTCGGTTTTTTTTAATGAAATTTGAAGACCTACTTTTTTTGCACACTCATGAAGTATTTCTATTTGTTTGACAGCTATGGTCTCAATATCTGCTAATACTGCTAAATCATCTGCGAAGCCGAGTCATGAAATTTTGAGGTCACATTTAGATCGTCCAAGCTGTATTGGTTTCCAATAATTTTGGTTCCTTAGTTCATTTTCCCATTCCTGTATCACCTCGTCAAGGACAACATTGAAAATTATCGGGGACAAACCATCACCCTGTCGAACACCAGTTTTTATCAGGAATGGTTCGGAGATTTCTCCCATAAATATGACTTTTGAGACAGTATCCGTGAGTGTTTGTTTGATTAGACTCAGACGTTTTGGGTCTAATCCTCGTTCTTTAAGTGTATTCAGTAGAGATTGACGGTCAAGTGAGTCATATACATTTTTAAAATCTATAAAGGTGCAAATTATTGGACTATTTCTGACCGCTTTATATTTTAGAATGATTTTTAAATTAAAAATTTTTTCTGTGCAGGATCTGCCAGGGCGGAAACCTGCCTGATAATTCACCTATTGTATTCTCTAGTTGTTCTTGAATTCTTTGAAGAAGACATGCTCAGAAAATTTTGTATGTGACTCGCAAAAGAGAAATTCCTCTATAATTGTTCATCTGCTCTGTCTCCCTTTTTATAAAGTGGGTGAATAAGAGCACATTTCCATTCTTCGGGAAGTATTTCTGTTTTGCAAATACCCTCAATAATTTGTGTCAATTCTTTGAGAGAATTGAGGCCTAGGTTCTTTAATAGTTCGGTAATGATGCCATTGTAACTGTTGTAAATAGGTAATTAATTAAATTTTTCTTTTACGTAATTATCCAATTGTTCACATTTAAAAAGTGTTTTTGGTAATTCTAATTCATGGGCATTCTATATTGTATTAACCAGGTAAAACCACTACAAGATCATAAATGCTCTTCCACAGTTTTTTATACCACTAGAAGTTTAAAATTGGAAGAAAATTAGGATGTAAAGAGATTCGCTGAAAGAAACTGTGATTCGCGCGCCTATTAATTCACTAGAGGCGCGTGAATGGTCACCAATTCCCTGTGACGTTACGGACTACAGGAAAAAAACCCAATTTCGTTCCTAGTCCTCTTGCCCCTGCAGGACCCCATGTAACTTAAATAAACGCGGTGAAAGTTTTTGAAATGCTTTTTGGGAACGTAAATGAAATCAGTGCTCCTTTCAACTCTGTCGGGATCTACTGGCAACTAGAGCGTGTTCTCCGTTTTAGTGCATCAGGTACTAGCTGAGTACCTGCGGTTTTGCTCACGTGAATTTTGTAATATGTCTTCAAATTTATCCTTTCTGACATTCCTTTTGAAATCCAATAAGAACGTTGCCCATTAATGTTGGTGATTTAATAGTATTAGTGTATAGTAGTAGCAGTATATATATATATATATATATATATATATATATATATATATATATATATANATATATATATATACTGCGATAAATGTACTGTATATAATGTATATACACACACACACTGCCTCACAAAACTTTCGGCGCAGTACATTCATCGCTCCATAACTTTTATGGTTTTAAATTTATCAGAGTGAAATCTGAACTGAGGAAGCTCCTATGTTTTATAAAGACACTGCCTTATTGGGAGCCTTATGTGCCACCCCCATCGTGCGGGGACACCCTTAAGGTAAAGAGAAATGCAATTTTTGAGAAAATCGAGCTAAACTATCTCACTTTAAAATGTCGGGGATAGCTAGCCTCACGTACGTATACAGACTCGTAATGTGCTCTCCAGTAGCTGAGAATAAAAAATTACCCACATCTGATGACTCACTCTCACCCTCTTCCCCCCCCCATTCCCCCTAAAAACGGTGTATTTCAGACGTGCCAAAGCTACTCAGGATTGTGTGTGCTTGTCCAAGGAAATTTGTTTACGTGTTTTTTCATCAATGGAAGAAACCATCTGTGAACCACCGTCTTCAACATTTCACCCCTTTTAGAAAATTGGGATTTTCTCGCGTTTAAATCGATTGATTAATGATTGCATTTAGTGTCATTAGGCATAAGCAGTATATTTGTATTAAAAGTTAAATCCCATCATCTAATCATCCCCAATGAGAGAGTGTCCACCTCCATCCCCCTCAACACATAACTTCGAGTGTCTTTTGGATTCCCTACACAGGCCTACGCAGAAAAAACTGTCATAAATATTCCCGCCAAAACACTCCTACTAAAATTTTGCCCTATTAGGATTATTACTTTTCCTCGCGTGCAGCTAATTTTTAGTAGAATTTCCTGATTGGACAGGTGTTTGCGCCGCTAAGGCTGTCCAAATCTCTCATTTTAAGCGACTTATTGATTCTCACTTTTCTTTTTACAAAGAAGATATTTTTGCAGTTTTATGACTCCAGCACCCTCTTGTCGAATCAGGATACTCCCAATGTCTCTGGGTTGTAGGTTTCTTAAAACGCTGTTTTCAGGTTGCTTCCCTGGTCGGAATTAATCATGGAATGTAAAAATATTTTTAAAATTTCAGCTTTCGCAATATTTAGAAACATTTTCGCGATAAGGTATTGACTTCTACTCCTTATTTTCACAAATCATTCACTTTCGTGTTCTTTGTTCGTCTACATTTTTGGTGGACCGAAAGATAAAATTTATAAACAATTTGGAATTTTCGAATCATTAATTTACCCATTAATTATTCAAAAGTTACAATACAAAAATGAAATAATATAGCAAAAAATAAAAAATAAAATTCAAATGTATTATGTTTATTCAAATCATATGATCTACCTTAGCATTCGTTTTATATCTGAAGCTAATCATTGTTATAGCGTGATTTCAGCGTTGAAATTGAGGTAAGTAATTTATAATCATTCACCAATCTTCGTTGAAATGATTGATGTGATAAAGGGTTTTTACAATAATGTTTTTCCTTTCCTACCTTAACCTGGTTGAAGAGTCATCGCTTTGAATATTTATCGACAGACCCGGTCGGGTCTCGCCACTAATTTCACACCCCATAGAAACGTAACTCGGTTCTTAGGCGTAAAATTGAGGTTTTTCGACAAATACGCAATCATTCTCATTCATACTCTAAGGAAATACTATAAGTCTTCATCGACACATTCGATCATATTAGTTTCACCTTATTTTTCATAGTTATTATTTGTTATTAGACTATTCCTTCCACTGAATCGCGATAACATTTGTCTAATTTTGTTCAAGATTCTAAAACTTGCGTCTCCATTTTCTGTCCCCAGGAAGCGCCTCGACCAATGTCTTGTGTTTGCTCTACAAGACAATAGATGGCGAAGTTGACGGGTTCATAAAAATGTTTTTTTTTTCATAGCGGTACACTAGTATAAGTATTAGTGATATCCATCAACTCATCATTGAATAACTTTACTAAATATACGCGCAGGTAATACAAAATAAAAACATATGACCAAGTACATGGTAATTGCCAAAGCGTTTATTAATACTATAATATTCACACATTTCTCATTTCCATCACGTCCCCCGTGGTCCAGGGGTAACGTGGGAGCATGGTTTCCAGGGGGTTGAGGGTTATATTTATTCAGTTTTGTCTACGTAACATCATTCGAAATAATAAGTTCCATGTATTTTGAAACTAATTTTTGCGATTTTTACAAAATATAACGAGTTTTTAATTAGGATCATATAAATTCGTAGTCTACAAAGTATAGACAATATTTTGGTACTGACGTAAATAAATAAAAAATGAATAAAGTTGTGAAATCATTTCAAAATCTTAATCTTGCTCAAGGTATGTCTCGCGCTAATTTCGTAGTCGTGTCTATGAATTTGCTTAAATCAAAATAACACGAGATTCAAAAGCCTTGAAACCAGGAATATCTAATGAAAAAATTTATGGGCTGTATTTTATATAACACATGATTTTTAAAAAATAGATTTCGATTCGGCTTTGCTGTCAAGAATAGTGTGATACTCCCTTAATTCATTAAAGTATTTTCTGTACACAATTCAATCATGATAATTTTTACAAATAAATTACATTTTACTTATACGCATGAAGTCGCAACAACATCCCGACGCTTTTAGGGCAAGGGTATCTTTCATTTTCCTCCCAGGGGACTTACATCTAGTAAGTAAGTGCTTGTCAAACACGGGGCCCCGAGCTGAGTCTGGCATTACTTCCACTTACTTGTGCTAGGTTCCTTCCTTTCTCTTTCCTGACCTTCCTTGGTCACCTCTTGTTCTTTCCGATCCCGACGCTATGGTATCTTTCATTTTCCTCTTTCTTTTTTTTAATAATGAGATATGTAATGTTTTGAGATATGTTGAGATATGAGTTTTGAGTTGTAATTCAGGAGGGTTTTTAGTGGGTATGGCTGAGACATTCGGCGAGTCCCACACGCAGGGAGAGTCATGTTAGTTCTCCCTAGTGCGTAACTGCATTTTCCCTACCTTTACAAGTTTTAAGGGCTCTAATGACCTCGATGTCGACGAGCCGTAAAGCCCCACAAAAAATGTAGTTGCAACACGTCAAAATGGTAACCGGTAATTCACATCAACAGGTAGATTTTCAATCAAAGGAATGCGATTATCGTCTCAACCTGGTATGTTATATCAATATAAATTTAATTACAGATTTTGTCATTGTTTCTTGATTTCTTTTACAGCAAACCGCTAATCCCATTGAACCCACCGGTTTTGTACGCGGAAAAGCAATGTACACAGATTTCTCTATATTAATTGAGGACTGCTCTTCGAGTTATTGCCGTGACATATCCGAGAAAGGGCAAATAATACTTCCAAATGTCTATTTTTTAAATGCAGATGTTACATATTTCATGTCAAGATTTCGGTCACTAGTTAAAGAGCAGAAACTGGGTTGTTAAATTATGTAATTATCTATTTGTCTATTACAATACAGCACGTAAATTTTGTCAATAACCATTCCTGATTTCAAGGCATTTGAATCTCGTGTTATTTTGACATAAGCAGATTCATAGACACGGCTATGAAATTATCACGTGACATACCTTCAGCAAGATTAAGGTTTTGAAAATTATATAACATAACGTTCCCGTGATGTTTTGCGTGAAATCTTTTTAAATCATGGTTGTGTGTTATGTTTCACATTTTGTTTGATCATGTGAGTGGTTACGTGAGTAGTATTGCTTTCACTAAAATAGTTTTAATATAGTGTGTAAAACTAGATCTCATGTTTTTATTAATTCTTATTATCTATAATACCAGTTATTTTATGAGTACTCAATAGTTGTGCACTTTTTAAAAGTCATATCTAACGGTTCTCATTCCTTCTACTTGTACGATGTCGGGAAAATCTCATATGGTAGTTCCTGAATCTACGCCAATATAATCACAGTGAAACCCAGGTCAAGTAAGCGTTTAACCTTCTCTTACACTGTGTGCAGGATTCATGTCTCAATTTTACGTGTACACCTTAAAAATTGTGAATCACAATCCTAGCATCACATTTCGGCAAAACTAAAATTGCGATAGCAACACAAGGTGTAAACAACACTTCGAATTTGAAGAAAATCCTTGAAGTAGTTGTCTTCAAATAGAGAAACCCTCTTTGTTGCGTTATTGTAAACTGATCCAGAATACATCCTTAACACAGATCCGAAAGTAGTTGCTGCTAGATTAAAATTGTAGTTAGCAAAAAATTAATATTACTAAAAACGGTTTTCTAAGGCTGTCATGACTATTCTCAGAGTAATGCCGAAGTATTGCCGATAAACATTCGGCAACGTCGCATCTTGTAAGCTTTCTGATATTTTAATCGAGAAATTCAGATTCCAAGAGAGTTCTGACCGTCTCATGACTATAAACTTACATATAGACCCAGCAATCTCTACTGAGGGATGTCTATAATGCAATGAGAGAGAAAATACTGTTTGGTATCGCCCTCTCTCTCGTACACCAGTTTGGAGGATGTAAGGTATTTGTGCGTAACGACTTGTGCGTAGCAGTCAGCAGTCACAGAAATGCGCTGAAAAACATCGCACATTGTGGTACAAGTTTGCAATTTTGCACAATTAGTCTTTGGAAAAATTTAAGCGCTTTCACCCGCAGGACACCCGAAACTTTGTATTAGATCAGCATTTAGGGGTAGCTTTCCAAAAAATCACCTAAAAATATTTTTCAACTTACGGAAGAGATCTCGGTGTCATTTCCTCATGATTCGCCAAGAATAAATCAGGAGTCTGAATGGCATTTGACCGTCAACTTCAACGGATTTTTTAACAGTTTTGTTCTATTTTTACGAGCTTTTATTTAACTTCTCCTGTTCGTTAGTATGTTTGGCCCAAATCTTGCAATAAAATTTTAAACCAATTCCCCCCAACCGATCAAGCTGAAATTTTACAGATATGCGTGGTTTGCATTACAATAGATGATTATGGTATCAATATACAAAAATATATCCCTAAATTGAGTGAAATGGAAGAATGGATACGCGAATATCCCACCATAACTCTATGATGCCTCGAGTAATTTCAACCAAACTTGGAACAAAGATTACTGACTATCTGAAAATAAGCTGTGGATATGTAAAAATTATAGAAAACATAGTTTTCGATACCGTTGACATTTATAAGGTGCCTTAAATGCTGCGTAAGTTCACAATCATCCCACATAAGCGATAATATGCCCTTGACACTCAAGGGCTTGGGGGAGGGGTGACAATGCGGTAGCAGGTAAAAATAACAAAGAACAACCGAAATTGGTGTTAAATGAGTCAGTTTTCGGACCTCTGAAGAGACGAGCGACACTCAATGCTCAATAAGCCCACAATCAGCCCTCCTCCCCCAAATGAGAAATAAACACCCTTTGGGTAGGAGGTGAGAAGGGACGAAATGTGATGAGTGATATTAGTGTTGAGATCATAGTTATCTGAGATTCTGAAGCTAGTAGTGATATTCCCTATGACGTCTAAGTTCATGATTAGCCCTTATACACCCCAGCGCCGCTTGAGAAGGGAATGCAATAAAACAAATTATACAAAATTACGTCAGTGACGAGTTTTCGGCATCGTTGAGCTGATATAGCGACATTCTGATGAACAGTGAGTCTACATTCAACCGCTATGGTAAATAAGACAACCATAGCACTTCTTGAGTAAGGGGTGGGAATATAGTTACGAGCAGAAACAATCGAAAACGACCGAAACACATCATTGCGGGTCGCTGAATACATAGGGTCATCCTTAATGTCACTTACGTCCACGATCAACTTCCATAAACTACTAACACCCTTACGGAAGGGGATGGCATGTAAAGATCATTAAAAATGAAAAATATTCGTGTTGATACATTAAATTTCCGGGTTGCTAAAATAAAAAGTGACTCTCTGCCTGCTGCTTAAATCCACGATCAGCAACATACACCCCCGCACCCCTAATGTAATTTTACCGCAGGGGATAAAATGGAATAGTTATCGAAAATTATATACCTGAAAGAAATTCACTGTTTTTGCTGTCGCTGAGGTGAATGGTGTTACCTCTGTTATTGTTCAGATCTAAATTTATCGCCGTGAAGAAAAGACAGGGAGGGAGGAAAAATGGTTGAAAGAGATGAACGAAAAATGTATTGAATAGGGCCAATAGTTGTCAAAGTGTCAATAATATATAATTATAATACCAATATTGTTAAGTTCAAATTCAGAGCACATCGGGGGACGATACACTTATAGCTACAGGTGGGAAGCGTGATACTAAAAATAACGTAATACGACCGGTATTAGAGTCGAAAACTATCAGTTAATATTTTCGTATCAAATGAGGCTGTACTATCGGTTACAATTTTGTTTCATATCTATCCCTCCGAGGGAGCACACAGTGGCGGCTAATTAAATTTGCGGCAAGTTAATTCACATGCTAGTAAAATCTAAACATTCGTCCAAATCTTGAAAACAGTTTTCATCTTTCTTAAATGCACAAAACAAAGGACTCATATCAGTAAAATTTGAGCTCGGTTGAAAACGAGAGTCTGATGATGGATGTGGGAGATGTGTGTTGGAAATTCCTTATGGAAAACGGTAGGGTAGTAGAGTTTGTTATCATTTGAAAAATAAGCAAACAAATTCTAATACTAAAAAAT
This sequence comes from Laupala kohalensis, assembly GCA_002313205.1. NCBI lineage: Eukaryota > Metazoa > Arthropoda > Insecta > Orthoptera > Trigonidiidae > Laupala > Laupala kohalensis. Next base: position 219,053 of record NNCF01126971.1, read on the forward strand.
ACAAAATAAATTAACGTAAAAATACTTTTTTTAAACAAGCTTTTATATAAAAAGTGCAGTACCGAAAAGTAAAAAGTAATTTTCTTTAAAATTAAAAGAGTAAAATCTTAAGGCTTCATGTCTTTTAAGTACTAATACTACTTAAAAATTTGTGAAAGAAGCCTCAAGCTTTTACAATTTATATTTCATATTTTAAAAATATCTATATTTATGTATCTTCTAAGTACTTTTAACAATGCTGAGTGACCAAGAAATGGAAATTTTCGTAGTTATTCTTTTTTGATTTTCCTTAATTTTAATTTACATAAAATTATTTTTTAATTTTCGTTACAGCACTTTTTATGAAAAAACTTGTTTTTAAAAAGGTTTTTTACGTTCATATTTTCCAAAATTTGGTTTCAAGTCACGCAATTGTGTAAAGGACGTAGCTTGGTCACTATTATTACTCTACATTGGACATGGGAAAATATCAGCCTGTTTGTGCGTGAGGAATAAACTTCAACAAACCCCATTGAAAAGACTTGAACCATTTCAAACTGAAATTCAGAGTGTGAAAATATGGCTGAGTGAGGAATCCGAATAATGTAAGGCACATAGAGCAAATATACCGTATAGTACAAACTTGTTAAAAACTAGAACAGATTCCATTGAACAGACTTGACCACTTCCAGCGTTGGAACATAATCATGTCAGGAGACGATTCCGAATTATGAAAGACACAGAGTTCAAATATACTGTTGAAAACATTGTGAAATAATTGAACGGATTCCATTGAACAGACTTGAACAATTTTGAACACATTTTCAGAGAGTTGAAAAATGGTGTTAAGTGGTCATGAAGATCAATCACTTAGTTTTTGGAGATTCAGCACCAATCCAACTTTTAAATTCTGACAAATATCTTCTACTTGATTATATTACTTCTGACATTTGTTCTCTCAGTCCGCCTAAGTGGTTTTGACACTCCGTTAGGGGTAAATTATCATAACTCCTTCCTTATCGAACATATTTGTTAATTTTTCGTGTCATGACCTTCCCAACCCCCACCTCTAGGACTGTCGTGCACGTCATGTGGTCTGAGGTTACATAATGTCATTGGAAATACGATTATTCATCTCAGAATACACAAAAATCATGGACTCGACTCTATCAGTTTTTTACCTTATTTTTACATCTCACCCTCTCAACCCCCAGTTCTAAGGATATAGTGCCCTTATATGATCTCAATTTGAACTTAATGGCATTAGTAGAAGAAAAATCTCATCAATCCTAAAACTATGGATTATAAATGCACTTTCCATATTTTTACATTTCAAAATTAGTTTTCAATTTTTTTTATCCATAAACCCATTTCCAGCACACACACCCGCCGCAAGGGATGCTAGAGGTATCTATATTTCATGATGGCTGAATTTAGACATTCACGATATCGGGATTTCACTATCATCACAGCGACGCTGAAAATTATTGATTCGTATCTGGTATCTGTCATGATCGATAATTTCTTCATGGAATCCCCTACCCTAGCTAGTTTTTATGGGATGATTGTGGATTTGTGTCTGCAAATCTGCGGAATAAAGCTTTCTAATGCGCTATTGTTTCTATGTGAAAGAATTGACTGATTTTAAGAAATTTATTTATTTATTAATAAATTAGAATAAAGAAATTAATGAGAGTTTTCGATAAATTCATGAGAATTTCCCAATAAATATTGTTTTCCATTTGTACCGTAAGTGATGTTATAATTTATTATGCCAGTGTTATAGTACTCTTGATACTCATGAAGTTTCTTTCTTCATGAACATTGTTTTTAATCATTTTTTGTTGTAATAGCTTATTTCTAAACTGTACGCTACCTAGACACGATTGTATACATTATCTCTTTTTCCCCATCCTGGCCCGGGTTTTTCTTCGGTTTTCCATCGGATAGAGCGGAGTTTCCATGGAAGAGACTCTCCTTAATTCTTTTGTTCTATAAAGGAACAAAATTATCTCGAATTTTTACAGCACATAATGTCTACAATTCATTTTGAAATAATAAGTAGATAACATTAATTAAATAAGTGGATAACGTATTAATTAAATAATTTCTTTTATTTATTAAATCCCCCATTGCCCTTGGACCCTTGATTGGAATGGATGGGATGGTCCCTTGTTTCTTTCCGGTGAGTAACCTAGTTTATTATTCCCCACATGGTCATTCTCAGTTTGTAACTGCTTTTTGACAAAAAGGTTTATTTATTTGGACGACTTCTAAAAAGTCACTACTAATTTCAGCAACCCCGGGAACAATTTTTTTGCCTGAACTATATGTATTACAGAGGCTTACTAAGAAAGTATAATAATAATAATAATAATAATAATAATAATAATAATAATAATAAAGCATATTTTGAAATTCCTATTTCAAAGAGATGATAAGTGTTTTAATGTGATCCTCTAGTTTTCTGTAAATATCATGGAATAATTAAAGTGTAATAATTTTTGTATGTAAAGGTGATATTTTTCATGAAAACAAAATAAAGAAGTGTAAACTGTGTATTATCAACAAAAACTCTCGAGTGAAATCAGAGTCGACAAATCTTTTGATAACAAGATTCCAAATTCATACTAAAAAGATATTAAATTCTTAAATTCTCTCATTAATGACCCAAGATTCATGTTAATGTTTATGTAGGGAATGAGTTATCCTAATTCTGCCTTGTATTCACAGTTTTAAGGTATTTTATCCGTCAGAGCGATTAGGCTAAAGTACTCCCCAAATATGTTTCAAATGATAATTAATTGACGGTAACATTGTAATTGTAATTAAGGAAGCCGAAAACTCAAAATTAAGTGGATTTATGAGAAATTGTGTTCCTACGGTTACAGATTGAGTAGAAGAAATGAGCTATTTTGAACACACTTAAAGTTAACGTTTTCTTGAACCTTTTATGGATCATGCTATCTGTCATGGTTTTGGTTGTATGACGAGGTTCGGTGTTAGTAGTATACACAGTATTGTATAAAGAATATGTAGTCATATTGTAAAAACTGGATAGTATGACTACATATTCTTTACACAATCCTGAGATGGTTTGGTTTTGTTGTTGTTGGAAATCTTAAATGAGAGCTAGAATGTGAAACTGATGTGGAATTCTAAAATTCTGAAAAATGTTTCTTTCAATTTACTGTTGAGATATTAGTATACGTTGTTGCATGTCATGACTTTGGGGATTATCTCCACAAGATGTAAAGTTAAATACGGTTCTAGTGGGAGTGTAATGTAAATACATGAAAAAGTTCTTAAATTGGTTATACTATAAACAGAGTTCTACATCAGCCATCACGAAATTTGATTATTTACAAAAGATGAGGTATAAATTATAAACTTGTCAAAAAGCGACCAAACATAACATTATGGTAGAAAGGAAGATCGAAAAAATCTTTGATGCCATATTACTAAAAATATTATTGCAATTCCGGAATTATAAATTTTATTCGTTTCTCTGGATATTTACTGTAAGTATACAAGGATTATTTCAAAACTTCTGCACATAGCGCATGCACATTAATCATCAGATGTGGGTCAGATTTTTAGCAATCACCACGTGCTTTCAGTGTTACGATAATTTGTGTTTTGAGTGAGAAATTCCGATTTGAAATGGAGGGAGAAAAGTACTTAGGTCAAATCTCACGTAGTGACCAGCATTCTTACATCAAAATTAAAAGTTTTTGGGGAAAATAATCTACCAAAATTCACAACGCCCTAGTCGAAGTTTGAGGGAATAGTGCACTGGATCGAAGCACAGTGTCACGGTGGGCTTCCCGTTTCCGCGAAGGCAGGACAAGTGCTGAAGACAACCCAAGGAATGGGCGGCCGGTAACTGCAATAGACTACACTTCCGCTGTCATTATTGACAACATTTTTCCACAGATAGAATGACCCATGAAACTACTTAACGGGCAATACTGCATGGACTTTCTGCGAAATGTTTTGCAGCCAAAGATTCGCCAAAGAAAGTCCTACACTTTCGCAGCTGGTGCTCATTCTGCATGAGAAGGCATGACCTCATATTGCCGAATCAATACGTAGAGTTTTGGAGAATTATGGATGGGAAATCCTTCCCCATCTACCCTGCAGTCCTGACATGAGTCCACCAGACTTTGATTTGTTTCCCAAACTCAAGAAACCACTCCGAGAGAAACGTTTTCAAACCATTGAGGGGGCTTCTGATACAGTGACCCGAGTTATCAAACAGATCAACAAAGTTAGCGCCCTAATGGGAATAAAAGTCTTGCCGAAAGGCTGGGCCGCTGAAGAATGGAGATACTGAAGACCTATAAAGTCATTTGGTGTAATAAATATTTTTGAACCCATAATTTTACGGTATGCAAATTTTTTTAAATTACCATCGTAAAATATTGTTCCGCACTATTTTCTTCTTTCCGCCACAGTTTGTATTAATAGTTTAAGGTATGGTATTTTTGTAGCAATTTAATTCAACAATAATTCGAGATTAGTAGTAACAGAAGTATTTTCCTACCAATATATAATCTGCCGTTACCCGAAGGGAAATAACGGGACAGGATGAGGCTACAGAGATAATGTACACAACCATGCCAAGTTTGCATACAAATAGAAAAAATACATTATGAATAAAAAGTAACAAAACAGTTTGCATGAAAAAAAAATTATTTCATCGAGAGTAAGAGGACTATAGCAACGATGTAATAAAGTGTAAGAGAAGTTAACAACACTTTACATTAACTAAAGTAATCAGTGGCAGGTTGAACGGGCGGCAAATGAGCATTTGCCGCCTAGGCCCTTCTCGCCTACTGTATTCAGGGTTCTTGTAGCCAAGGACTCAAATCAATTGTATCTGTAATTAAAGAGTTCCGTCTCGGAATAAGTACCCGTACCCATCAAATAATGGAATTTTTTTTTCTTTATTTATTCAAGCGTATTAACTGTGTTCTAACAAGCGATCCAAACCATATTTATGTTATATATGTTATTATTCATTCTCTTGCTCGTATAGTATTGTCTTCGTGGTAATTACGTGAACCGTGTCGCAGCGAAGTCATACATTCGCTTTACTGGTCCTTGAACCTGCAGTCCCAAAAGGACCCCTTCTCTGGTCACACGTATAAATATTTACACTGAATCTGCTAATTATATTCGATTTATCAACTTCCCACCAACGCGCTGGTCTTTTACTTTCTCGTTTTACATTTAATTCATTCAATTAATTCCATAAATTCCAGTATTATTCATTGGAAAATTAAAACTCATATTAATTTATTTTATTAAAATCAATAAATCGTTTTAACTTGAAAGAGGTAGTTGTATATCAGGAACCTTACTGATAAATATAACTTTTAGGTTGCTGAACAATAAATTGGGTTGAATTACGCAATTATAAAGTAGATTGCAACAACCTGTGCTGAATATTAAAGACATAGGAACAAATTTTAAAAGTAAATTATTTAAAAAAATAACAAACCAATTATTAGAGTGTTTTAAATGAAGATTAATTACATCAGTTGTGATTTTGCAGTCGTACAAACGTCTGCAGCCTAGAAACCGTACAGAATGCTGCGATTACACGCTGACGTCATCTCAACCCTGAAATATGTCGTCCAAATCATTGAACCACTCGTACAATTTGTCAGGTCACCTTTTTGTTGTGTACTTCGCATTACTTCGAGCTTTACCCATAAACTGAAATATGAATAGACTCAACTGTCTCTGCTGTAGGTTGTCCGTGATAACATGCAGGGGTGCACCCAGAATTCATTTATGGGGTAGTGGGAGGGGTACTTGAGGAATGTGAACATAGGTTCGATAGGATATAAATGAAAACAGTGGGTAAAATATGAAAGATACGTGATCGAAAAGACCAGTAGATGTAGAGATGTAGAACATCAAAGATTTAGTCAATTTAAATGTATATGAGAACTAACTGCTTACCCGGCGTTTTTTCCCGAGTCTTCTTAGACCCATCTTCTTTCACTCAGGAAAAAATAAAATCTATTTATATTGTAAGACCAAAATACTTTTACTTAATGGTTTTTAGGATCATATACAGCATCCTAATTTCAAATTTATATTAATACAAAACTTGACTGTATACACTACACCATCTCGCAGGAGCCGCGCCGGTCGAATTTTCATTTTCTAGCCATGACGCGGCGGCACCATTTCATTAAAACGTTTTAAAAATCTAAACAATCTGTCAAAATTCTTCTTCTTCTTTTTTTCTTTTTCTTCTTTTACTTATTCTTTTTCTTCTTCTCCTCCTTTGCGAATCAGTCACTTCGGACCACGCCGAATCAATACTTATATTGGCCTTCTCTTTAGTTCAGTAATCCCTCATACACAAAGAATGGGTCTGTTTTCGTTGTTCAGACCATGTATTATGTATGATTTTCTTTTCCTCCTCGAAACCCCGTGATTTAGTAATTTTTCTAATTGTTTCACCATCTTGTAAATTTGGAGGTTCTAATTCTTCAAGGTCCTTTTCTGTTTGTTTGTTTGATTGATCAAATTCGGTCTTGTGGTTTAATTTTTCAAAAAGGTGTGAATCTGGTGTGTTAACTTGTTGAGATTCAGTCTTTCTAAATGTCCCACCGATTTTTATCTTTGTTCTATGCACAAAACAAATAATCCATTAAAATTGATCCATCCATCCATTTTTACTTTCTTAAATTACTCTCTTAACATTTGTATTTTTAATAACGTTTTGTCGATAATTTAGGTTAATTTTTGTAGATAGACATACGCTGTCGCGGAGTTTTTTGTAGAACTCTTTGAGGTAAACGATAATGCCATTCATAGATCTCACATATCTCTAATAGTTTAGCCAACATAAGCAAATATGCTCTTTTTTCCCGATGTTGTCATTTATTTTCAAAATCCATTTCTATCTTTCTTATCGCAAATTTTAGAAGTATGTTAGCCTGTATTAATCCTGGACATATCTCATCTCCAAATTTCACTACGATCAGTTCAATTGTTTAGTAGTGATCAGGTAGCAAACACACACTTTCGCGTTACGCATTTACATATTGGTATTGATATATGCCAACTAACCGAGTACCCTCGGCTTTGCTCAAGTGAATTTTATGATATCTCTGCAACTTTATTATTTCTCATACTGCCATTACTATACAATGAGAATATTATCCATTAATATTGGAGGTTTGATAGTATTCTTGTGTATCAGAATGTAACTATCAGTTCAGCGATACAAAACTTTAGACTCGTGATTTCCGACAATTTTCACACTGTCCCCTTCCCTAGAAGTACGTATAGGGGCTGGTCGTGGATTTGACGACATTTTTCACAACTAATTTCCAATAGAAATATTTTCATTTTTGGACAAAGCAATGTAGAAATGTTGACGTAGACTACTTGTAAATATTTTCAACAATGAACAGAAGTTGCTTTAAAAAAACGCATTGAGGCACCATCAAGAATATTTCTCATTCATATAAATATCTTATAACATTTTCAGTACTCTCTGTCGGGGTTCCCCTCGGGTAGTCGCTCTCTCGCATGTATAATTCATAACACGATTTTTTATTAGAAGTGGTTTTTCATATGTTTATGTTTCCATGCTGCTCTACTCCTAGACAGTTCATCATTCTGGGATAAATATAACTAAATATAAAAAAAACATGAAAGTGTACAATAATTGAGATGTAAAAACGGTACCGAAAGAAGTGAAAAAATCATTGAAATAAAGAAAAGAACAATAAAGAATGAATAGAAGAAAAGAAATATAGTGAGCAAACCGACAAAATAACATACCTGTTTATTGAGGAATAAGTCTTGCAAGTGCGCAGAGCGCGCCGAACGGAGGTCATTATATGGGAAGTGAAGGAGTGTTGTCGGAGTTTTCCGGGAACTGGCGGTAGAAGACTGAAAGAATTTCTCAGGGTTTTAACTGTTGGGAGTAGGGTGTAGTGCCCTGGAGAGTTGGGGGGTGAGAGGGAAGGAATTTGAAGGCTAGTTTCATGAGAGGGGAAAGAAGTTCAGGGATTTGTTCATTTAATAGGGAAATGTTGTTTTTTTAGAATGCTATGGATATGTAAAATTTCTAATTTGATCCGGGGCCTAAATCTGTTTTCTACTTCTAAAATATGAAAATCCTTCTCAATGTTGAATGTGTGTGTGTTTTCAACTAGGTGGTAGGCGAAGTGAGAGACTTTAGTGTTATTTTTACAATCATTTATGTGTTCTTGTACCCTTTGTTTGAACGTTCGTCCAGGCACACGGAGGGACAATCACTGCATGAGAGAGCATACACCCCACTTCGGAGGAGATGGGGTGGGATCCTTAGTGTATAATAGGGTTGAGTTGAGTGTTTGTGAGGAGAAGAAGGTAGTGTGAATGTTGAAATGTTTTAATGAATTAGCGATTTTAAGTGAGAGAGGGCCTATGAAAGGGATTGCATATCTGATTTGAATATTATTGATATGAGGTTCTTTTTGTGATAAAATCTAACTTTCTTAGTGATTATATTATCAACGAGAGAGGTATTGTAGCCATTGTTTGATGTTATAAGTTTTATTGTGTCTATTTCTTTTTTGAACTTATCTGGTGAAAGTGGAATGGTGAAGAGACGATGGACCATGGAGTGGAAAGCAGCATGTTTGTGCGAAGGAGGGTGTAGTTAGGTATTGTGAATGATTGTGTCTGAAAATGTGTCTTTCCTGAATATGTCAAACTGGTGGTGGTTGTTTACTAAAGAAATAGAGAGGTCTAAGAAATTGAGTGTTCTATTGTCATTTTCAATTTCTGTGGAGGTTTGTTAGGGTGAACTGAATTGAGAAATTGAGTAAAAATGTCATGTTGTCTGTGCGTCCCTGTCCAAAGAGTGATTACGTCATCTATGTAGCGGTACCAATAAATGATGTTAGGTAGAAGAAAATGTCCAGAGTCAAAAATTTGTTTTTCCAGATGGTCCATAAATAAATCTGCAAGTAATGGAGAGGGGGAACCCATAGGAAAGCCTGAGTTCTGTTGATAAAATTTATAATCAAATTTAAAATAATTATCATCCAAGAAAAGAGAGATTAGGTTAAAACGTTCTGTTTTTACAAAGAGGGGGCAAGTCTAGGGTGTCACGTTTTACAATCATATGGAGAGATACTAGGGAAAAAATTGACATCGAAAGAGATTAATTTAGCATTAAGAGGAACAGAAATGTTTTTAATTTTGTTAGCCAGGTCCGTACTATTCTTAACGGTGTGTGATGGACTGAAATGAATGTATTGGTGAAAGTGTTTGTTCAACTGGTATGCTAGTCTGTGTGTGATTGTGTTGGTGTAGGAGACAATGGGCCTCATGGGTATGGAAGCCTTACGGATCTTAGGTAAACCATATAGACGTGGAATTATTGGGTAAGAAGGAAGAATATTCAGCGTGTTAGGAAAAATACCTTGTGATTCTAATATTTCGTGTTTTAATTGGACAACAAATTTTTTGGTTGGGTCTTTGTTTAGGAGTGTGATGTCATTGGACTTAATGAAATCATTCATTTTGTTAGAGTAATCATTGTGGTTCAAAACGACGGTAGTGTTGCCCTTGTCCGCTTTAGTGATGATTAAACTCTGATTTAGAGTTTTTCCCTGAGGTTATTAGCAGTGATCAGTTCAGAGTGATTGTGTTGAATAGAAGGTTTGTGTAAATGTTGTTGTACTGTGTTAGTGATAATTCTTTTTTGTAGACCAGAGGATTTTCATTTAGTTAGAACGTTATCAGTGTAAATACAAACTTGTTTTATGGAAGAACTGTTTGGACTGGAAGGAAGGAAATACTTTAAACCTTTTTCTAATAAAGATATTTCATCGTGAGACAATGAAGTAGTGTAAAGACGTTTTAGTCTTGGGTTAAAGTATATGGTAGGTAGAATGTTGAAGTTAGTGGGTTTTGGGAGTAGGACGGGGGTACGCAACTTTGTCAGCTACCTCATCCGCCTTTGTTTCTGTTGACAGCTGAGCATGAAGACACGGTTGATTATCGTATCTTGTACGTTGTCCCATTCCGCAGCACGGAGGGATAAGTAAAGTTCTCCTTGGATCCAATACAGTTCCGATCCTAGGCGGTTTATGGTTGAAAACCACATATTTCTTTCCGCCTGAAGACACGCGTTGCGGCCAGCTTCCAGCGCTTTCTTAGCATATGATGATGCATTCATACTCTTCAGTTCAATAAATTTGGGACACAAGTTGTGCAAGACGCATTGACTCAAAAACCAGATATGTAGATTTGCTTTAGCGAACTTCAATTTTGTTTGATAGAATTTGTTTACCACAATGGTCATGCCGACCATTAATATAAATATAAATAAATAAATAAATTGTCAAAAAATCAGTACAAACTGCGTATGAACATGTGGAGGACAATAAACTAATATATTCTCCGTAAGGTAGCACGGGACCATCCCATCAATTCAGATCAAGGGTCCTAAGGCACAGGCGGATTCAAAAATTTAAGCAAAATTTCCTAGATAAGATAAAAAGTTAGCTACGAGTTATAATACCAAAGAATACCAACATGTTTGTTATTTAACACAAAAAAATAATTTATTTTACATGTACGAATTATTATCGAACTATAGATTATTCTGAGTATAGTGTTTACAAATCATAAGAATTGAAATAACACTAAAATCACGAAATTGTTGTAAGTTATTTTAAAAGTACTACATACTTGGTAATTGTGGAGCGTTAGCAACATTATCAAAGAACGATAAATTAAATGTAGTTTAATCCATCCATGCATCCCTCCTTGCTGCGGAATGGGACGTCGTACAAGATACGTTAATCAACCGGGTCTTCAAACAGCTTTCAACAGAAACAAAGGCAGGTGAGGAAGCTGACAAAGTTGCGTACCACCGTCCTACTCCCACAACCCACTTACGCTCCACAATTACCAAGTTGTTCTTGTGGCTTTACTATGAAAGATTATTCGTAATCCGAAAAATCCCATCAAAATTCATGATAAAAAAATCTTTAAAGATACGTAATTAAAGAGTACATAATATGCCATATTCCTAAATAATGTCTCTGAGAATATTTAAAACTATTTAAAAATAACACGATTTAACTGCCGTTTGAACGGAATAAACTGCAATCTGTGGGTTACACCAAATTTCATGTTTCGTTCAGAGACAGATGTCATTAAAACACCTGAAACAATTGAAGATAAGGCTAAGGGGGCTAAAACCCCCTCAAGTATCTATTTAAGAATTATTCTGTAAAACAAAAAGAAACATAACTGTACCAAATTGAAACTTCACAGAGCATAACTTTATGATCAATATTGATTTATAGATATATATGAAGAGTATGCAAAGTCTTCGACTTCGAGTGAACTATTATCCTCTGAAAGTAGTGACAAACCCAGGTTCCGACCACGAATTCTCCCCTCTACCACGGTCACTGTAAATCTCGCAACGTAAACAGAAAGATCAGCTTCCATTCAGCTCCCAATCCAGAGACAGTCTTCTCGACCTCCCTCTCAGGGGTTAACACATCCTTCATGCAGACGTATTTTCATAACTTTTGACGCCTTGAGACGATATCAAGAATATTTCTCACTCTTCTAAATAAAATAAAACATTTTTAGAATCCGCGGTCGGGGATACCTCGGGTAGGGACGATTTTCTATTCGAAGAGGTTTTTCATAATGTGTTCATGTTTTCAAGCAGCTCTACTGCTAGACAGTTTATCATTCTGAGATAAATATAACTAAATATTTTATTCAATTATTAGTTCTTGTGGCGTTGGCATGAAAGATTATGTTGTATACTCACGCGAAAAATCCGATCAATATTCATGATAAAAAAATCTATAAAGATACGTAATTAAAGAGTACATAATATGCCCTATTCCTGAATAATGTCTCTGAGAATGTTTAAAACTATTTAAAAATAACACGATTTAACAGCCGTTTGAACAGAAACATACACTGCAATCTTAGGGCCCTTGATCGGAATTGATGGGATGGTCCCTTGCTTGCTTCCGGAGAGTAAATTAGTTTTTTTTCCTCCACGTGGTCATACGCAGTTTGTACTGTTTTTGACAATAAATTTATTATTATTATTAACACCAAATTTCATGTTTTGTCCAGAGATAGATATATCATCAAAACACCGGAATGTGATAAGTCCCTACGACGATTGAAAGGCAGCTGTCGATTTCACGGCGCCGTGGTTGGGTCATAGGCGAAGAAAGAGAAAGGTCCGACAAATCAATCATTTTCGCAATAAGACAGCAGTGTCAATCATACTCCTGAATTCACCAAGTGCGGAGTGTTCTTTTCGTGCAGTAAATACTACTAACAATATAATTAATTATGTAACCGATTATTTTAGAAAAAATAATACGCTTAATAGTGTTGATGTTTATGGTGAAGGGAGTAATAAACAAAACAAAAAATCACACTTGGAAGCAGGAAGTCTGATAACATATGAAGACGCCCCGAGAGAAAAATGTGATCCAACAAATATCGGACAATTGGTGAGTTCCAATATAATTTAATCAACCTCCAAGTCTGTTGTCTCGTGTGTTGTACTATAGCCTGTAGTCTACAGACTAATGGTGATTATTGTTCAGTAATTTTCTAGTTTTTATCAAAAAAACTTTTACAAATTTACCATTCAAAAAAGATTTAATTAGACCAATTAGTTGAAGTATTGATGATAATGATGGATTTTTTCGATTCTTACCTCGATTCGAATTCATTTTGCCTCGATTCCAAACTCACTTCCCATTTCTGAAAGCTCAATTATTTCAGAATATTGGTCAATAATGAATTGTCAAATGTGACGAGTGAATAAACTTCAGGTCACCGCTTGATTACGAATTGGTAGAAGCCATAACGGACAAGCGGATAAAAGATTATTTTTGTCTAGCGTTGCTATATAACAACAATTCATGCGTAATATTCATTCGAGGAAAGGTTTTAAGAATGTATTTGCCTCCTCTGTGACGACTGATAGTCACATATACGATTAGTCACATATACGATTAGTCACATATACGATTAGTCACATATACGATTAGAAAGATGTGATTAGATCGATCATAGAATCTTCTTCTATTTATTATTTTTTATATTACTTGCTATTTTTCTACAAAGAGCTTTTCTTACCAAGGACGTACTTTTCATTCCTATAAATATTTAAATTGTCTAAATCTTTTGTGTTCTACATCTCTACATCGACTGTCCTTTTCGATCAGATGTTTTTACAGGACTTTGGATCTTTAGGTTTTTATCTCTTGTTTTCATGTATATCCTATCGAATCTTTGTTGACATTTCTCAAGCCCCCCTCCCCGCGAATAAATCCTGGGTGCACCCTTGTTTTGCATAATTCCCTTCCCAAAAATATGAAAGATATAAATAAATTGAATCTCTTCAAATCTCTTTAGACTGATGATATTTGCACAAGTTGTGGAAATAGCGAACCCGCCGCGGCCTTACTATTTCCACAACCTGTGCGATTAGCTAACCTGACATGGCTTCACTATTTCCACAACTTGTGCCAATTGTGAGCGCACAGTGGCGCTGTCTGAATGTGATTATATGTACGAATTGTGGCACAGCGTGGCAGCAAGGAAGACTGTCATTATTTAAAGATAAAAAGACGATATAAAATGGTCTTATTTCCTAGTGGGATATTTTGAATTTATTTTCTTTTAATGTAAGACTTTTTTAATACATTGACTAAGTATTCAAATGTGTATACTGCGTATTTCTCTAGTAACTGAAATCCCACTTGAGGTTTCATGTCACTCCATAAGGGTTTCTTAAATTTTCTAAACTAAGTTTATTTCAATTATGTTGAAATTCATGACAGATTTCACACCTACATATTACAGTGTTCCATTTTGGTTTCATTGTATGTTACGCTTGATCTTGCACGATACTAACCCTACTGTTTAAAAAAATAATTGGACTTTATCATAGGGCACCTTCCCTGTTTCCTGTTCTAACATGGCTGACTCGCTAACTGCCACGCAGTGAATCGCGTTGGCCACAACTCGTGCAACTAACCATGGCTGGACCGCAACACTGTCTAGCTCATTAGCTGCCACGATGTATTGCTATTGACACAATACGTACAAATAATCGCGCCACGGTGCGCTCACAATTGACAGAACTCGTGGAAATAGTGAAACCAAGTCAAACTCGCTAATCGCACAAGTTGCGGAAATAGTAAGGCCAAACTCGTGGACGTTACATTCAGCAAAAAGTGCTATCATGCCACTGCCTGAGCCACGAGGGTGATCTTACAGGACTTAAGTATTGTAAGCATATGAGTGACTATCTGAATTAGGGTAATGATATTTAACATAAGATTTTAAATTCAAATGAAACTCTCTACATGGGATTGAAATCTGCTACAAATTCCTTAATAATTGAAATCAACTTAAGTTCGAAAATTTGATAAACAAACCCGTATGGAATGACATAAAAACTCAAGTGGATTTTTACTTACTGAGCACTTCGCAGTGTAAACGTAATATTTGAATCCATCTATTAAAAACGTCTTACGTTAACAGAAAATAAAACTCAAAAGATCCTACTCAGAAATAAATTTTTTTATCCCAAAATACATATCAAACTAGATATCAACGACGAAGTGTATCGCTATTCACACAACTTGGGAAAATAGTAAACCCACAGCGGGTTCGATATTTTCACAAGTTGTGCAAAAATCCACTTTGTATACTTTATAATAATAATAATAAAGTGCCTTTATTTTGGCGAGACTCAGACCTTAAGATCTGCTCTTCCAACCATTTTAAAACATTTACATTTTAAATACAAGATGAAAATTGGGAGGATTGTATTTACATTTAAACTGGGAAGCAATACTAGGGACCATCCCGGTGAAACTTTAATCGATTGAGTAATCCCAGTAAAATCTCAATCAGGATGGCGGCTTAGTGCCGAACATGGGTTAAAATCAGCAGTAAGAGTACAATATAATTATGAATATACAAATAGCAAAATATAGAAATTACAACAAGGATATAAAAACAAATTATTACATAATAACAATAATTACAAATTACATATTATAATATGATTATACCTTACTAGATACATATTAAACTGTACTTACAAATTATATATTACATAAGATCATATGAAGCTAGAGTACTGAAAGAATGAAAGAGAGATAATGTAAAAGCAAAGAAGAGAAAGAATTAAAGGAAGATAAGGAAAGAAAGAAAGAAACAAACAAAAAAAGAAAGCATACAAATGAAGGAGAAAGAATAGACAGGGGAATACTAAAGGACATTGTTTTCCATCCACTCTGTAAGACGTCACCTGAAAGAAGAAAACGTTGATAGAGCTTTAGTTGAGCAGGAAGTTTGTTCCAAGAGCGTATTGTGTGTACTGTGAAGGATTTACTAAAAAGAGTTGTGCCATGCCGAGGAATAGAGAGGAAATGTCAGCCTCGCGCGCGATCCAGTTTCAAACAAAATTTAAAACGTTTTGCTAAAACTGTCAAATGTCCATTTTTTAATTATTTTATAAAGAAGAGATAGGCAATGCAGCGTTCGACGTTCCTCGAGTGTGAGTGTCCTTGATTTTTACAAAAATTCTGTCACATGGTCATACTTCCTGAGATAAAAAATGAAACGAATACATGAGTTCTGAGCTACTTGTAATTTACATTTAATTTTTCCGTCAAGTCAGTGAAAAGAAAGTCGCAGTAATCAAAGTGCGGCATGACAAGAGACTTAACAAGCATTTACTTTACTCCTGTTGGTAAAAGATCACGTAGTCGTTTTAAAGACTGGATGGTGGAGTGAACGTTTTTACATGTTTCGTCTATTTGGGTTTCCCAACTTAGCGAGCTTTCAATATCAATTTCTAGATTTTTCACGTCACTGCACCAAACGAGAGAAGTGTTATTAACTTATATATTGGGTAGAGTGCAATTTGAAAGTTTACCGAGGGTTTTCTTTGAACCAAGCAATAAGCATTGTGATTTAGACGGATTTAAGAGGAGACCGATAGATTTTGCCCACATACTGAGTGAGGTGAGATCTTCGTTAAGTTTTTGCGCAATTGAAGTTATGTTAGACGGTTTGACACTAATATAAATTTGAAGATCGTCGGCGTACATTGGAAATTTGCTACGCTTAAGAGATTTGTTGACGTCATTAACGTAAATTAAAAAAGCAAGGGGACCGAAGACACTTCCTTGCGCAACACCACGCACCGTTTGAGGAGAAGATGATGTGTTATTTCCAGATACTACAGTTTGTTTTTTTCTTGTTAAATATTCCGAAATTATTTTATTGAAGGCCATCCGAAACCTAAAGTCTTCATTTTTGCAAGCATAATATCATGATCAACTGAATCAAATACCTTGCTAAAATAGGGGTGTACATGCGACGGATGTGGTGCACTAATATTGAGAATTAATTCAGTTCATACAAATTACTAAAAGCTATAATATCGAAATGATGAATAAATAATGATTTTCTTTCAACTTTGGAAAATAATAATTGGAATAAATAAAAAAACAAAAAGACAAAAAATAAATGCTGAACGGTAATTTAACGTCAATATAAGTTATATGAAAGACCTAAGTAGTAAAGTACAATTGAGAAAAAAAATTCTTCGTTAAATTACTATAGGGGGAAAAAACGGAAAGAGATAAAAAATAAATCAAAGAAATTTAACAAGGATTTGGTGAGAAGGAAAGTAGTTCACTTCCGTAAGTGATGAGGGGGGAATGTTATAGATTAATAGATAAAAAGGATTCAAAAAAGAATTATAGGAAAAGGACTTAAATCAGAGGGAAAATTAAAAATTAAGAAGAAAAATACAAACGAGAAAAAGAAAAAATACAAACAAGAAAATTGAAGTCTCTCTGGTTTGTTTAAAAGAGTACAGCCGAGCGCACGGCTAGTTAAGTTTTGAGACCACAGCCATAGTTTGGATTCGGTGGCGCGTCGTTACAGTCCATACATACGACGTCCCATATCGCGCAGTGGCAGTCTGAAGAACCTCCAGCCTACATCTCGTAAGATTCTCTCGAATCGTAAGACCAATCCCTTTTAACTGACGTTTTGCGCGAAACACTTCTCGTCGTTTCCTATATGACACAAATTTTACGATTATCGGACGAATTTTACCCTGGATCTTCGGAACAACTCTGTGACTTCTGTCTATGTCACGTAAATCAAGAGGTACACTTATCTGCTTAGTGACATTCATAGACAAGATGTCTGTGTCCTCCTCCTCCGACTCCGCGACTCCGAAGATACGCAGCGAGTTGCGACGCTTATATATCTCGAGTTGGTCAGTCCGCTCCTCGAGTTGGTGTTTCATATCCGTAACTTCCTTTTTAGACGGGACAAGTGAACAAAACAATGAGATCGCACTAAAAAACTGATATAGTCAATTTAAAAAAAACAATTTAGCTGACAAAAGTAGAATTTACTGAAAAATGTGTACTTATCTTATTACTGAAAGTAGATGATGACACTGCTTGCCCGTCGGCTACCTGTTGAAGGAAACACCTGCAAAGCCGTGAGCACTCGGAGGAAGATACTGATAGTACTCTTTATATACTGATTAAATTCCCTTTTTCCATGCAAGTTGTGTTTAATCATTTGTTTTCAATAGTTTGTATATATATATATATA
>NNCF01126972.1:7942-30388 GCA_002313205.1 Laupala kohalensis
CATCCCATGCCTACCCCTATCCCATGCCCGATCGATCGAAAGTGTCCGGACAATGGTCCGCAGCCCAAGATAAGTAAGATTTATTAGAAAGTTATTTACATTTCAGTGGAGGCCTCCTTGGGTAAACTGCCTTCCCCTCTTAGTCTGTTCAGTTACAGCCGCATACGTGAAAAGTTTTGTCAGCCTTTGGGATGCAGCAACGTGAATAATGAGGATTCTCGAGGAAAAGGAATCGTGTCGTTCCGTGGTTCTTGAGGATTTGTGATCACACCGAGAGACAGTAAAAACATCTTTGTCTCTACGAGGAAGGAGTGCAACACAATCGAGTGAGACGAAACGGGCAAACATCAAACGTCGTCGGAAGGCAAAGTTCGCATGTCTCGTGTGAAGAATCTATTCCTGCTCACAATGTGATTCAGTGACTGTTAAGATAACGTATTAAGATAGATGAAGAATTTTCTTTCTTTAGGAACATGAGAAAATAATGGTGGCAGCGGTTATACGTAAAGGTGAGTCGACTGCAACGGAACTACAACGGAATATTACAGAATTTCCATACTACTTGTCATTCAGACACAGTCACGTCGGCAAGGGGTAAGACCCCCCTCCTCTCAACACCCTTAACTGATAAAATATATATTTTTAAAATATTAATGTAAAACATACATTTTATTTNACCCCCCTCCTCTCAACACCCTTAACTGATAAAATATATATTTTTAAAATATTAATGTAAAACATACATTTTATTTTTTTCTTTGGCCATTTTCCTTCAGCCTCCAACTTTATCATTGAAAAGATTTTCCATATCTTAATACTACCCGGCGTTGCCCGGCGTTGCCCGGCGTTGCCCGGCGTTGCCCGGAATTTCTTGTTTACTTGTCAGACCAACGAACCATTCACTCGCCGGGAACCGCTCAGGTCGAATTTTCGCTTTCAAGGCAAGACACAACGGCAACAGCGGGGCTGTACCATTTCATTAAACTCATTCAAAATCTAAACCAATCGATTTCCAAATTTTACTATTTAAAGATGTTTTTAATAAACGTCGAATGAAAGTCTCTACGAGACCACCTCAGAGGTCTTTGGGTTTCACAAGTTGAATGAGGATGGTAGACGGACCCGAGAGGCGAACGGGATGGCGCAGTTGGTAGGCGCATGAGCGCGTAGAGCTCAAGGTCCCGTCTCCCATTTTCATTCGACGTAACATGATTAATCTGTTACCTGGCGGTGATGTTCACCGCAATCTAAGAGATTTCTATGTTCAATTTTCTTGTTTGTATTTTTTCCTTTTTCTCTCTTGTATTTTTCTTCTTAATTTTTAATTTTCTCTCTAGTTCTAGTTCTTTTTCTATAATTATTTTTTGAATCCTTTTGATCTATTGATCTATAACATTTCCTCCTCATCACTTACAGAAGTGAACTACTTTCCTTCTCACCAAATGCTTGTTAAATTTCTTTGATTTTACGTAATATTACGAAGAATATTTTTCCCCTCACTTCTACTTTACTACTTAGATCTTTCATATAACTTATATTGACGTTAAATTACTGTTCAGCATTTATTCCTTGTCTTTTTCTTTTTATTTATTTATTCCAATTATTATTTTCCAAAGTTTAAAGAAAATTATTATTTATTCATCATTTCGATATTGTAGCTTTTAGTAATTTGTGTGAACTGAATTAATTCTCAATATTACTGCACCTCATCCTCTCTGAACGTTCCGTCGCATGTACATCCCTTAAGAATTTTCGGAAATATTTAAGTAGAACTTTTCCGCATGCAACCTGTACAATCGTTAGAAAATTCCCAAACCCTTTTCCAAGAAACTGCCTCGGCTGCCATCGGTGTTCGCAAGACAACGCCCTTCGTAATCCTTTTCCGCATACTCAATTTGTAGCGCATGTCAATGCACAATCCCTCCTGTATCATCACTTCCGAAGTTCTTAGAATCCTGTCTAACTGTAAACAACATGCATTGCTCGTAAGTGAATCATGGCAAAAAAATTCTTTAAGTTCAGGATTAGTCAATGTTCCCGGATATCGCATTTTACGAGCTGACAGAAAAATGTGTAGAGATGGCGGAGTTGAGATATTTATCCGCGATGATTTAAAAAGCGAAGTTGAATTCCATTCTGAAAACGACATTACGCATAAAGTACTTTCTCATACCTTTCCTCGCTTTTTATTAACTCATTTTTCGTGTCATAAATGTGAAACAATCAATTGAATATATTATAACCACAAAACTACATAGAGCTAAACAAATTCATTTATTTTTGGTGAGAAGTCTTGACGCCGCAACCCTTCCCCCATCAAAAAAGCTCTTATCACTGTTCCGCCTCTATCGCTATTTGGATCATTCTCTTCACGCGTAAATGTGGGGTTCCGGAGCTATTTCACTCATTAATGTTCCTCCCATTTTCAATTTACTTTTCTTTAACTGGCATATATCCGCACATTGTAGATGTTCCATATATTTAGAGAAAACAAATAAGTACTATTTTCACATGAAATAACGTAAATAAATCATAACGTGTTTCTGAGTCACCCTGGGTCTATGCGCTACTTCCACACATTTTGTAAAATACACGCTAGATTTTTGTAACCAACAATTTTTCAAATACATTTAACCCGTTTCGAAACTTCAATATTCAATAGTTTAAATTGGATAATGATAAAAAATAATCTCCATCATTACGATTTCCTGAGAATGACCCACATTCGAGAAAGTATATGACTCAAAATTCGTGCAAGAATAACTAATATTCAACTATTATTTTCATAAACGGAGGATTTGACCGAAAAATAATAATAAAAATGCATTAAAGATGTGGCAAGTTTCCACTGAAATTACTAACTTAAAATAAAAATTGTCTTATAATTTTCTTGGCCCAACACAGATTGCTTGGCCAACATTTGCATTCGCGGGAAGAAGATAGTTCCTGATCAACGGATTAATCAAACGAGTTTAACAACTTCAACGAGTAAAATTAGTTGATTTCGTCCTCCACGTGGTCATTCGACGCAGTTTGTAACTTTTGCTTTTTCGACAATATTTTTTATTTATTTACTTGTTCTGCGACAAGACAACAGAAATTTGTAGTTTAAACCCGGCTGGTTGGAATCAATCACCATCTTACGAGTCGCAAATATTATTTTTGTTTGGTCAAAACACACTATTTTGGGACATAAAATACCATTTCGAACAATCTACCTAGGACGTCGGAACATATGTTTCTTCAAGGACCTTTAGATGGAACGGAGACGTTACAAACTGATAATTTATACTACACATTCTGCGTATCACTGATGATTTTAAAAATTAAAAAATTACAATAGTTACACGAGCAAAGGTATGGGTACTAAGTGTTTAAAAGCACTGAACAATAAAAAGTATTAAAATCTCTTTCCCAGAGAGTCTTGCCAACACCTCGTACATAGTTGAATTCAAAACGTTGTTTCAGCTTCGCCTCCACTGTGCTCCGCGCTTGCGCAATGAACTTACAAGAAGATGCGCCATTTTTGCTCTAAATGGACGTCTCATGTGCAGAGCAATGGTTGACTACTTTATTTTTGCTTTTGAAAAGCGTGAATGCTTGAGTAGTTGCTGGCCACGATACAAACATTAAATATTTTTTCACAAATATACTGAAGTGTGAATAAGATACAAACACATTTTAATTGGTTCATGTATAAAATATATCTTACCATTACAAATAAAATTTAATTAACAAATGACTAGATAATTGTTGGAAATATGGAATGAATAAAAATGCGTCTTCTGTGGAAATTTTCCGTGAAACTGGGATACAAAATTAGTATTTCACATCATCAGAAATAATCAGATCAAAAGCAAGGGCATTTACTTCGTAAACATGTGGAAGATTTAGTTTCTAAGTTTATTCCTAGAGGCGCTGATATAAAATCACATGAGCCATGAACAACCGTGTTATGTACTCTTTTAAGACCGCTCCGCGTATTTCGATGTTCTAAAACGGAATTCTAAAAAGAAATGACGAACTATACCCGTGTAATTTATTTGCATCGGAAACTGAATGAAACTAACCTTTTTGTACAGTTAAATAACACTTTTACTTTTATTTAGCAAAAGACTGTTTTACTTATCAGATAACGTAACAGATACCGGTCTTCCCCACCTCCTACTTGTAGACCACCAAACCGTTGGACTTGGGTAAGGGAATTGGGAAGGAGAGATCTTCGGTTGCCAGGGATCTTATGGTACCGAACAGGATACATTTGTGTGGAGAAGGTGAGGGAAACCCCAGCTGAAAACCTCACCTAGATCGGCCGAGCAGGGTCTGAACCCACGCTCTGCCGCTCAACGGGATCGTGGTAGCGAAGACTACTAGACCACCGCTGTCGGCGATGAGTCAAGAAACGTCTTCTCTCGATGTACTTTTAAATGCTGTTATCTCGGAAATGAAAAGGAGAAAGATGAAATAAATAGAAATCTCAGACATCTTTTAATGCTCTAACGTATGTTGCTTCGTCCGGTTACCCACAAAAGGAACCGTAAATTGAGTATTCGTGATTACTATGTCAACGCGTGAGATGAAATAGTGCAGAAAATAGAATCTAACAAATATTTTGTATGAGAAAGCGAATGTTTAGTGTTGTGTAGCAACGTCATTTCATTTACCAGAATCATATGACAGATACTAATTTCTCCCATATCTTCTCCTTATAGGCAAGTTTCATAATGAGCATCAACTACGTAAACAGGACACCAGTAAAGTTGTCAATAGTATACGATATAAGTAGTGTCTATTTTAGACGTAATTTTTCAATTCTCTTATATCTAAAAGGAAATGGTACAATATGAGATAATAGGAAGTACCAAACACATCTTTTAATGCTCTAGCATATGATAGTTCAATTGTGTCATTTGCACATGATAGGAATGAAACAATTTGCGTACTAATGTATATGACGATCTGAACTCGCAGGCAGTAGTTTGGCGACCCCTGGTCTGGAGGAAACGAGACCTTGCACATTTGGAGGCCATCCCGTTCTCTTCTGCTTCGACGGGTTCTTTTCCAGAACGTTCGAAGTCCAAGTGCCGTTGCGAACCCTGCAATTAACGAATTACTCAAGTTCATTCTCTACTAACCCTCTGTTGTAACCCTTTTTCTCGTTCGTTGCAGCTCAAATCCAAACGCGACTATATTTGTTCTGCGCTGCTTTTACTCCTATTTCTTTCTCGTCTATTTCGTCACACAAAGAAAGTTTAAGAGCCATTGTATGATTGTTATTCTTATTTACGATTCTCAAACATTATCAGAGCACTGTCATTTACGTATAAATGTTTGTGAATTCCCGTCAAATAATTTAAACGCTAACATCATATTTATTGGATACATAATACGAATAAATGTTTAGAACAAACTTTCAAACGAAATTAAGAAGGTGGAATTAGGCGTGATTAGAGGCTTGTACTGGGGCTTGTCGAAAATTGTAAACTCTTGATGAGAAAAACGTTCCTTTTGATATATTAATTTTTCCATTAATACTGTCATCTGACATAGGACTTGAAGTTTGGGCTGAATGTCACTTTGTAAGGTACAGAAAATAATAAAGAAAACAATTTTTCCGATATTTTAATTGTAAATGGGTAAATCGAGAGAAAATTAATCCAATTCAATTTGTCGTTCTTTTTACAATATCGAACCATCTAACGAACATATCGTCCCGGTTTTGTTATGAGAGCGATTATTTTCCATGTACAGTAAACAACGGAGGCAAAACCGAACCATAAGGAAAACCTCCAAACGATACCGAGTCGCGTCGGCGAGTCAAGAGAATAACAGGAGAAAATAATACGCCAAAATCTTTAAATAAACAATCCCATCTTTACGCCATACTGAAAAAGTAGAATTGTAAAAAATATGGTTTTAACTATGTTTCCCATGAGGTGAAGCACAGATGATGACTGACAGTCGTCGCCCACACAAAATTCAAAAATAGCAGAAAATTTTGCAATTAAACGGAAATGGTATTCTAACAAGGGGTATACGTTTGTTACAAATTTTTTGAAATTTCTGCTTGTTCTGTGAAACATAAAAGTTTAAAATTTGATGGAAACATAAGGAGGGCACCAGTGGTATAGTAAAACAGCAACCATTAAGAAGAGATTGGTGGCCGAATCTTCGGTTTGGTTTGATTTGATTAAAGTATAGCAGAAATATAAAACGTAATTACCATAAACTGTTTAATTTTAGAATGAACTGTCTTTAGATTTTCTTCAGTGAAGTTAGATAATACTTTTTTAACAGATAACATTTTCTTCTTCTTCAGAATTTTGAAGATATCTGATACAGTTAGGTTTCTAGTTTTTCTAATATTTCATTGTATGGCAGTCTATATAAAGGCAATCACTTTTCTCATTTGATAGCAAGAATATTGAAGTTTTCTACCATTGAAAAATAAACCCCTAAAGAAGCTGAGCAATATTTCAGCGCTAGAATCAAACATGTCTTGAATAATTTTTGTGAAACGTCTTGATACATCATTTTGTAAATTTATCCGTGCAACAATATGGCGTCTCTCTCTTTATTAACACGATCTGACAATACAAAATGCATACAAGTAGGGAACGCACGAAACAGTTTTCTAGGAGAAGCACAATTTGACGTATAATTCAAATATTGAATAATCCATGGAATTTCATAAAACAACCAATTTTTAAACCACATTTTCTCCGCATTGAAAGAATGGTGTAAAGGCAGCAAACAAGCTGTCGTTAACGAATCAAACAGAGAGCCGGAGACTGACCTTGTATGGCCTATGAGGACTGAACCAGATCTAGTCAAATCAGCAAATGAAACACAAGGATTCCTACCTTCAAAAGGATAGTGTTAAGACGGGTTCATGAATCGCAAAAGCATTAATAGGAAAAATACACACGTTTGTGATTGCTCTATCCCCTGTACTCGAAGTTGAGGTTGAAGTTTGCAGTGATGTGAAATGAACACTTTCCACACTTGTATCTTTCATTCGGTTTAGTTCTTCTTGTAATAATAGTTCTACATTTTTCTTTGTCTTTAACATTTTTTGCACCCAAAATTCGAAACATTCTTGAATCGTGATGTAACATGGTATAAATCACTGAATAATTCTCAGTTCCATAATTTATTCTCATACTGATACGTGGATCACATGAATACGAAATTTTTCACATGCAGATAGAAAGTCAGGAGGATATTTGTACACGATACTAACAATTTAAATAAACTACGTTATTCCTTATCCAAATATATGATAATCTTTGCTACTTTCAACACTACATTTAGCTTGTCTTCCTTTCAGTTATATAGTTTTTAACAGCTTCCTTGGTCATAAAGTATTAGAAATACTTAAAATATTGTGAGGTTGGTCATCATATATTGAAGTACGACTCGTTGTATTTGGATAAGTCTTTAATATATAGTCATTGTTTGTTCGACAAAATATTTTTACTCATAGAGCCAGTCTCCTCAGAGCTTCGCACCACAGTCAGTAGATAGCAGCAATGATCGATGCGCGAAGTTCGGTCTCCTTTCCGAACATGGCTCCGATCCCAGGATGCTCGTTTGGAATTCCATTCCTTTTATAAATACTGAAAATGTCAAGGCTGCGGAGTCTTCCCTGCTCACGTAAATCGGCTCGGGGGCGAGCGTGCGATGGGCACGGCCGGCCTTCGATGGCCGCGGAGACCCCTTGACCCCGGCCACCCGCTTGACACGACGACTGCGCAGTGTAGCGGCAAGAGGCCCGAAACACTCTCTGAGGCTGAGTCACTTGCTACCGCTTTCAGATCTCTTTAGCGGTGCAATGCAAGTGACTCATTCGAGACGAGAGTCGATGCTTTGAAGACGTTGATTAGAATAGTTACTCATCGCTCATAGAAATGCCACGTTCCGTTAGCCTTTGTAACGGTGTAGCATGGAGATGATTTCTTCGCTGCATCCTTTACTGTTAACGAGCAATAATTTTATGTAGGAATATATTGTAAGAACTTTAAACAAACCAAACAACAGTTTCGTAGTGGATTTCGCGTCGACGCACAAGATTTATGTATCGAATCCTTAACTTAATTTGTTTTGCATTCTTTTTCGTCAACTGCTTTTAATTAATTTAAAACCATGTTTTCATTGTATTTCAACTCTACATCGTTGCTACCCGAATACAGCGTTGTTAGCCTGATGTTGCACTGACTAATGAAGAACTAATCACGGACGGACAATTGTTTAGCAGTACATCAATTTTCATGAGTGTACATTTTATTGTTATTATGAAACGGACCTTTCAAATAGTAGATGTGTAGTCAATGAAAATAGTTTAAAAATTTCAGATATTTTGAATGAAACAAATTTTTAGTTTTATTTCAACATTTCTTATTATTACTGTGAAATGATTAATATTCTGGAGGGGTGTAAAAAGGATTTCTGATTTCGTTACACTGCTTTATAGCGGGACAGAGGGATTTAGTGTTGCAGCGCTTAGTTCCATAGAATGAGTCTTGTAGGGTGCTTCAACTTTTAACGCGGTAACTGTTCTCTGTTAACACTTAGAAACGAGGTACGCATATTAGACATATTTTGCATACCGTACACGCTAATATTTCTTCCATATACGTGAAGTTGATGATGCAAGCGGACAGGAGAGAAGTGTTCTGTGAATGCATCAGCACCTGCTCGTACGGCACAACCAACAAATCTCTCGCATATCAACATAACCTCAAATCCAGACCGGAATCCGCCATGAACTCTCTCACTAGTTGCGTACCACTAACATCATACGCAAACAGAGGAGTTGTAACGTTCTACGCTAGGAGCGTTATACTTACTATACCACTAACGTTTCAGCATGCACAGAAGTAACGTGAATGTGGAAAGCGTATACGATAGTTCGCAGGGACGCTACGCAAAATCTCCCTGATGTAGGGCTAGCGTTACCTAATTAATGAAGTTGGAAGGTATCGTTATAGATGCGTTATGGAGGAGGGATTATTTTAAGAAAGTATTTTTTTCGTTACGTAATTAACGGACTGCCTCGAAGAAAGAAGATATTGTACGCACAAATTAACAAAACTGACGTGAAGGCACCGTTACTCCGAAGAGTCAGCCTTTGTAACTGTGGAGAGGCACGTGTTGAGCGACTACAAGATGCGCCGCTGCGCTTCTGGGACGGAGCCTAGCGCTTTCAAGGACAACACGTTTTCAAAAGTGCGTTTTTCCTCTTAAGGATATACTTTCACATTTCGCTTAATACTCGCCATAAAGTGCCTCTTGTTGTAAGGAACACATCGTGAACGAACTGTGTAATTAACCTTGAATTAGAATGAGATGAAATGGTGATGACGGTGAATGCATGCTACTTAACTTTTGAGTATATTAGAGTTGGATGATTTTTTTTTTTTTTACTTTTTAGCGGAAAAGTGAAATTTTATCTTAGAAGAATAGTTTTTTAATACAGTAAAACATATAGCACAATGAAATAACAAATTAGTTTTGATCGAACGCTCTATGAAATATAACTGGAAACAACAACTTAGGACATAAATTCTGATTAAAAAATTTATATCAAAATCTTACTGGAACTGAGTGTCTGAAATTATCAAAATTTTGTTCCCGTCTGTATAGTAATTTTTATTGCCAGCAATTCATGTTAGACGGATCAAGATTACTAGTTTTAGTTGACAAGTTATGAAATTATGTTTAAATTAATAAATAGTAATGGGGAATTCATGGACAACTGTATTACTTATCCAGTAACATGTTCATTTCTTTATTTAAGATCATTATTTTTTTTTCATATTTTCGATACAGACCACAAAAGTTACGTATTTCATTTGAATTTCCCCCTCAAAAGAAGAATTTTTGAGAAGACTTCGTTTAATTCGGAAAATACGAATTATTCTCGTCGTCCATATCGTCATTCACTTGTTTATCCGAGACGTCTGAGTAGAGCAAAACTACCGACGTTTCGCCATCCACCTGTGGGCAATGTCAGAGTCGTACTACGTTGCGAGCCGAAACGTCGGAGATCTCCTCTACTGAGCAGTAGTTTGTCCCGCAGCACAATAAGGTATATTTTTACTCACGTTTCCATCAATATCGTCGTTGTTTCTGTCTCGCTATCAACAGTTGATGAATGAAGAAATGCTTATTTGAGAACAGTGGTGTGATATATTGAGAATAACATTTATTTAGTGTGTCATGTTCATAACAAAATAATCAGTGCTTTATTTCCTATGTGAAATATTGAAAATGAATACCTGGCTGTGTTTAATTGACTTCCATATTTCTGGGTTTTTGGTTTATTTGAAACGTTTATTTTGATAAAATAACAAATGTACTGGCAGAGGTATTTTTTCGGACCGTTTTTATATTAAAAATACGTTGGTTTATGTTTAAAAACAAGTTTTCGAGATTCCATATCATTTTTCGATTATGTCAGTTTTCTACGGTCAATAGATCACTTATTAACATTCTCTTGGTTTCAATAAAAATGCTATTAAATTTCACGATATTTAAGTCTCCTCGCTTTGCAACTCTTCTCGCTGTGGTAACTTCAATAAATACATTAACTTCAATATATAAATTGTATTTTAAACGAATGAAACTCAGAAAACGAAGATTAAGTTTTCTGTCTTGTTAACCCATGGTTCGTTCTTCACCATGACTCTTTCGAAGAATAATATTCTTGGTTTCGCAAAAAAGCCACTTTTTAACTTGCAAAGACATTGGTTAATACCATTACCTTAAATTGGCACGAATCATTTCATCTCATTCAATATTTCAAAAGGAACACGTGTTCGAAGTCTTTGTATAAAGAGTCTGTAACATAATGCAATTACCTTCGACATGTCGCGACATGAAATAACGTGAGCACATTTGTAGAGGGTTAAATGTCACTGAAACGTAATAGTAACATGCTCAGAAAATTGTAATAATAAGAATTTAAAGGAACAATAGTTAACAAGTGTTTTATGTTGAAGAAAGTAATGTTTACGTGAAAATTACTTATTTAATTTAATTTTAGTTTTGTATTTCTTATCTAGATCCGATGATGTATGTAAGTGCGTAGTTAAGTGTGAGAGAAGGCGTACGCCTTAATTTATCCATCAAATAGTTGTTATTATTGATATATGTATCATCGAGATCACGGAGTAATTCCTTTTTTATCATTATCTAATTTCCAGCGGTGCACCATTCGACTATTTTTTAATAATTGCACGACAATTCACGGACCATTGTTTTAAATTTGTACATTACCATTTTACGTTTCGACTAAGATTCGAATTATTTCCATGTGTTATAATATTTAATATTTTCGCAGCAATTAGAGTAAATACTTGTGATAATGTTATTGTAATGTATTACGGCAAAATAAACATTAAGAGTGATTGTCTGCGAATTATCTTATGATTACAGATTACGTGTATAAAATAATGAAAATACAATGACTCAATGCCTTACTTTTCTTCACGTCCCAACAAGGGAGGTGTCAAGGGTTACTGCATGAGCAAAACTTTCTTTCCATCCCTCTGGCGGTAATATTTCTGTGCGAGCATCGTATATCTCCCACGTTCCGTGGAGCACGCTCCGGGATCCGTTACCCGCGATGATGCAAGTGAAATTCCTCGCGGCCCGTTGAGCTTCGCGTATTTCATTCGGAGGACGATCTTCAGATGTTACAGATGTTGCGACAACAATGCTTGCGAACAATGGCGACGAAAGCGCTGGCAAAACGCGCGTGCATGGAAGAAAGAGAACGCCCATCATCGCTTATAGGTCGCTGATCCGAAGGGTTAAGGTAGTATTAGCGTTCGTAGAATCCAATCACTAATATAAGCAGAACGACATGTAATTATTGCGATTTCAACTAAAACAACACATACATCACCGGCCATTTTGATGAGAGAATTGTAATTATAATTGATGGTGTAATACATTGCGTCTCATGGAGAAAAAAGTTATTTACAAAATTAGACCACCTTTTAAGCAACTTATATCACCTTTTAAACAAATTATATCACATTTTCTCATGTAATTCATACTGGTGTTATAAAACAATTAGGACCAACTTAACTATATGGTCCAACGCCGTAGAGAAATATCCAGATGAGATATCGAAAAACGGATTTTTTTGCCATGATTCTGGAAGGGACTTTGTTCTCGGAAATTATAAATTGAACCATTTTATGTGAAAAAAATTCCCTTTTTCGATAGAAAATTTAACATTATGGTCCTATCCTAACCTTATTCTTCGTTTATCCTTCCGCGAGTTTATCCTACCTCCACCGTCGCCTCCATCTTCATACTTACAACAGATTTTCTTAAAACGGAATCGCCGGGTCTAACAAACCTAACATCGCCGACTGTGACCGAACAATTGTTTATAATTGTTCATGGCTGTCACGAGCCCATATTATAATTATCATAACCTAACATACTAACACAAACGGTGGCGGAGAGAAGAAAATAGTGCGGAACAATATTTCTTTATAACTACCGTAAATATGAAAAGCGAAGAATACGGCTTATATTTTCGGAACCGCAATAATATTTGTAGTATTATGACAAATTATTTTCCCCAATCCTTGTGGGACCATATTCTTAAGTTTGGCGAATAATTCCACTAAATATAAAGAAAACAATTACACGCCTCAGTAATTTGACTAACTTGGAGTCCCACCTTAAAAATTGATCTTTTAGCAAGTCATTTGCAGTAGACACAAGATTACTTGATTAACTTAAACTTATTCGCAATATATGTCAATCTTATTTAAAGAATAGTAACTAAAAATCGTTGTATAGAAAAAACTAGTAAATGAGGTCATGTGGCTGTACAGACGATGTTCTTCCGTCCCTTGGTAGTTGTGAGTTAAAAATCAGAAGTTCTCTTGAGAATGATATTGATACAGTAACTCTAACAACAGCTCCTGATTGCAAATTATATATCAGAACTTTGTAAGTGGAGATTGCACAGAATCACTTCCAAGATTTGAAAATATCTGGAGAGAAAAGCGGCGGAGAGAAAGTTCTGTTATTCATGTGTGAAGGGAGAGACCTACCATAAAAGCCATCGGGACCTTTAGCAAAATGACGAACCCAACCCTGCATGCGATCTCATCCTTTACATGTCGAGTTGAAGACTCAAGTCGGCTCACGACTCTAATAACAAATATCCTACTGAACAGTGAAATATTTCAGACACACAATAGTGTATAACAGCGGTTTCCTTATTACCCTGTCAAAGACAAAAGTAACCATCCTCTTTATCAGGTTATAAAATGTTTACGACCCCAACAGATAATTACGTTTTCTATGCACCAGTATTAAATCGCTAAATATTATGAAATTGACTTCCAAGACAACTATTAAACAGAAACGTTAACACTATCAACTTACGACGACCCCATAAAATGAAATTAAAATATGGACATAGTGGTTTTCCTTCTATACTAATAAAACTTCTGCTTAGAGCCAGAAAAACGATTCCTTTATTTTACACCTTATCTTCTGAAAGTAGTTCCCTAGTAATATCATAGTATACAGTAAATATATTCGTTCCTGAATTAAGATGTGCTGCGTTCTCCGGAGAGTAACTTAGTTTATTGCTCCCACGTGGTCATACGCAGTTTGCAACTGATTTTTGACCATAAAGTTCATTTTATTTTATTTTATTTTATTTTCATTACTCTTCGACAAATAAGTATCTTATACTATCTCGAAAAAAGAACAAAAAATCGTGCGCCTGAAGGTCGCTTTTCGCCTCAGTTCAGAGTATGGTGGGTTGCATCACACCAGAGCAAAAGGAGAAAATCATTACTTCATGAGAGATATGGTATATGCTTTATGTAGGGAAATGTTTATGAATGTATCAACAGAATATACTAGACCTTTATAATGATTAGAAAAGGATAAATGGTCATGTAAATGATATGAAAATAGAATGGGGGTAATTTATAAAGCTTGATGTTGCATTTGATAAATCATAATTGTTGAAATTTGTCTCTATTGAGGCAAACCTGAACGTTCTTATGATGCATGCGTATATTGATTCAAATTTTGCTATGTTCATCTATTTGTGGATTATGCGGTTATAGCCTGTGTGCGGCATTTGGTGCTATCCTCATAATCGCATAAAGAACGTTCAGGTTTGTACTTTCTCACATATGTAAGTTGAATATTTGTAACAATGTACTGGAGATTAATGATAAGATATACCTGATAATTTCTATATGTTTGTTGTAGAAAATATAAAATACATCTGAAGAGGGTGAACATACATCCCCGAAACGTTATGTAAAAGTATGAACGATTAAAGTGTTTATACGTTATTAATATATCTTGTCGTAAATAAAGGCACTGCCAACCAATTTAACAAGTGAAAGACAACATTACTCTTATCGGAGATAATTATTGTTTATTATCTGAGAAGACAGGTCGTATTGTGACATTATGTTAAGGAGGGGTTTGGTAGAACATTACGAAGCGTGACACGATTGCTTGGAGAGTGCGGGACGATAAAAAATCCTCAAAGATTACGAGACGTAATTTATAGACAATAAATCTTTCGCTAGTACTATTTTAACGAGTTTCTTTTACACTTCTTTCGTTTTCTTGATATTTTATTTTTTATTAAAATTAAATCACTTCTACTATATCGTGTTTAAAAATTAGTGAAAAACATGAATTTACTTTTTTATCAAACTGTTTACGATAATAATGATTTAAAAAATAATGGTAAGAGAGCTTATGAAAAAACACCAGTGTAAGATAGAATCGTACATAATAAAACCACTTTTATTTTACATAAATAAGTAATTTTGTTTTAAATCATTCTTTGACTATATACGGAAATTTTTTATCATAATGTTATTTTTAAAGAAAATACTAAAACGGTAAATGTTTCATTTAAATAATATATTTTCCCAGACACAAAGACGGTTAAATTATAATAAAATATTGTTTGTAGTGTCTCCATATTCAATTTCCTGCCGCGCATTGGTATATAAAAAAAATTACAGCTGAGGCGTCGTAGGAAAAATTCGGATGATATCACTGATAAGAGGAGAAGCTATTCGCATTCATGAGATGACTTTTATAAAATAAACTTCAAAGCACAAATATTTATTTCATATTTTACGTTATGATGAGTTCTACCCATGATGGATGTTTTTCCATGTTTGAAATAGTGTCTTAGAAAGGGTGCACTGGAAATAGATATTTTTATTGTTTTCTCGTCTCATATCACGAGAAATACACACTTTAATTGATGCTTTTCATTTTTTTACGAAGATATAAAAATTTATTATCCTTGAAACTCAAAATTTCTGATTCGACTTGCTTGAAATATGCCAAATTGACAGAATTCATTGTTTCATATAAAGTGTTCTATTTAGGTGACATGTAAATGTTTTGTTTTATTGTCAGTGTTTTTAAAAATTATTCTCAATTCCTACGTTTTTATGAGAGATTTTGAAATGTACTAGAATTAACACATATTTATTTATTCAGCCGTAGTCCGAGTCTGAATACATATGTTGAAAGTAATGAAATTCTAATCCTTAATCATTGAACAGTCATTGTGGTTATTTTTATCACTCCGATTATGAATAACTTGTTGTTAAAATACGGGAATGCCTCATAATAATATAATAATGTAATTTATTTTTAATAAGCCTCTTTCTCGTGACACAAATAGTAATATATACTTCCTATCTTAAATTTTATTTTGTAAATATTCTACATCGAAATATGCATGATAATTTTATTTTAATTGTCGACTTATTATGAATGATTCTCTCCATAGTTTTTTCGAAAGTACTCTGAGTATATGATGACAGCGTAGCTCATGGCTGATGAGACGGCCGTGTGAATCCAAGTTCAACTCAGGTTGTTTCAAAACAAGTGCTCAGTCTATCCCTGGGTCGAAGTGTCCGGAGCATGACGTTGCCTTCACAATCTTCATGACGCACTCCAGCACGCAGTAAAACTTTTAATGGTGGATGTACGCTGCGAGGGTGAATAAATCAGCTGTCGTGTTTGGTGTAGATAGACTGATATCGTATGACGTGACGGAAAGACAGAGAGGAAGACATGAGGAAAGCAGAAGATTAAGCGCCGCAGTTAGAAACAATATTGACGAATTACAATATCAACTAGCGTAATCAATCAGAAATAAAGACATATATAAAGGTATCATGCCCCTGACGAATATAATACGTGTAACTCAGAATAAATGGATGACTTAACTTTACTCGGATTACAATGATATGAAGTTTAAATAAATTAAAAACTTATTTTTTAATCAATCGAAAAATTCTTCTAAATATATCACCAGCAAATATGAGGAGACAAATCAGCGTTGACAAAAATGAACACAAAACATTAAATTTTTACGCCGGAATTGGTCTGAATTACTTGATCGTACTATCATCAATAAATATAAAATATTGTATAGCTTCAATAATCTTTAATATTCGCAATAAACAAAGCAAAAGCTTTTTTGCTGACGTCGTCAGCATCTTGAGGGTAAGAATAAAAATCAAAACAAAATTGGTTGTAATGATAATAGAAATAACATAACATAAAAAATAATTGAATTAAAAATATATAGAAACATTTAAAGGAGGGAATGTTTAAGAAGAAGCATATCGGTAAACTGAACAACATAACATATTATTGGGAAGAATATATTGGGGAATGTGCCTATTTGTGGTTTGGTGCAGTACTTTATACCTGAGAGGAGGAAAAGTGAACGTTGACAGTATGTTGATGGAAAGGTTAAGAAGTTAGGTTATGAGGTGTTCTGGGAAATACTGTCTTTGGAAGAGGGCGGAGAGAGCGTTTCTTTGGCTAGAATGAGTAATAGAGAGGAAAGTTTTGAAATTTGTTGGTTGGAATTTTTATTAATGGTATTGTGTATGTGGATAGTTTTGTATTTAAGTCAGTGATAAATCTGTTTTCTATTTCAAGGAAGTGTGTGTTAATACAGGGGGTTATTGTGTGTTACTGTCACAGTTCAATGTGTGTTAGTTTTCAAGAAGGTGTGAGGCAAACTGAGACTGGTTAGGTTAGGTTAGGTCAGGTCACGTTAGTTCGGTTTTTCCAGGCGTAAATGTGTTGTTTAATTCTTTGATATCATCTGTATAAACCGCATTGTAATCTCCATATGATAATAAATACACCACACTTGAAAGATTTAAATGGATGGAATCTTTGGTTTGGTTTAGTTTAGGAAATGGTTGAGTGTTTTCGGTGAGCTAAATACTGTATTAAAACCTTGCATTTAGAAATTAGTTCATTTTTCCTCCTATCAGGTAAAGCGTACTGCACCCAACCAAAAAAAAGCGCATTTGCCAAAACATTCTCATGAATAAAAAGGTGTGTCGTTCAGCTTTCTATTTTGCTTATTCTTATACACTCACTCATTTAAATCTTTCTATAATTTTATTTCAATTATTATCGATATTATATTATTTCTTTTATCATTGAAACCAATTTTGTTTTGTTTTTATTCTTTGCCTGAAGATGCTGACTACATCAGCGAAAAAGTTTCAACTTTAATAATTATAAATAATAAAGGTTGGTGAAAACATACACTATTTTGAAATTACTGATCGTCGTATACCAATCAATATGCTGCCAACTATCCAATATTTTATCACAAAAAGGAGAATAAATTTCTTTATTTCGTACTGAAATGTTTTCGCAAAAATTACATTTCTGTCTTCCTGCGATTACTTAACCGGTGTACATTGTTCTCTTTGAAATCATTCTGCAACTCCATTCGATACCACTTAGCTCGCGCCGCGCGGCCTGCATCCCAATTACGTGAATGAACTTTACACAAGCTCTCAACTCCCATTGACGCAGCATTGACAACTAACTTATGTCACTTTGTGGAGAAAGACGGCACGAACTAAGTGTATTTCCACATTTGCAAATTGACTCAAAGTATTCAAATGTCACCGAGTGTTTTCATCGAGAAAGCGTTCCTGTCGAAAGTGTCTCGTCTTTGTCTCCTTTTCATTTATTTACTTTCTAACAGATAAATTATTAGAATTCCTCCGAATAAAACTGATCACTACACGATATGAATCTAACAAATGTATGAAAATCAACGATTCACCATACTTACTCACATGTACAAATACAAAACCACCATCCATATTCACTAATATGCAAGCGCGAAAGAATGTGTCTTTGCTTCCTGGTTACGACTAAACCACTGAACCGATCGTGTTGAAAGTTTTAAATGTTCGAGATGAACATAGGATAACTTAAAGTTTTAAATGAGAGATAAGAACGATAGCAATGATTTTTCACAATAAATGTAGATAAAATCGGAAATAAAGAGTTATATAAGCTTTCGCTGCCTAAACGGTTTGAAATGGACGTAGTGACAACTATGAACAGCAATATCGTTTGCCTCAAAGAGTTCTACAAAAATATCACGGCAGTATATGCCAACAACAATTAACCTCAAGTATCGATAAAACGTTATAAAAATAGGAGTGTTAAAGCTAATGAATTATTTGTTTTTTCGCCTTTAACGAAGATAAATAACGTCTGTGAATCGTAAAATTTCAATAAATAGTTTGGATTTTACAAAAAATTTAATGAAATGGTGCAACCGCGTCATGCTTTGGAAGCGAAAATTCGACCGATGCGGCTCCCGCAAGATGATATAAGATATAGTCTAGTTATGTATTAAATTTGTATTATTATGATTTAGAAAAATTAGAATGCTATACATGTTTTTAGAAACCAGTAAGTAAAAGTATTTTGATCTTTTAATATACATGTATTTTATTTTTTCCGGAGTTGAAAAAGATAAGTCTCAGAAAAATCTCAGGAAAAACCGGGTATTCAGCTAGTACATAATAAATAAGTAATTATACGTAACTACTTTAATCACCATTAAATAAGTAATTACACGTAACTATTAAATTGGAGATTGATAATAACAACAGTATTAATGTTACTGAGGACCCCAAACGCAGTCATCCCCAGACCTGCGTAGTAAACTGCGAAGGAGATAGTGTAGTGGCGTATACCACTCTGCCTCACAATCCTTTACCGTCCAGCGTACAGTTTATATTAATCTCTTATTCATGTCACCTCTTGAGCACCAACTAAACCACACTTTTTCTGTTTTATCGTTGAATGGAGTAACTAAATCACGTCTCTGCTCCCACCACTAAAATGTCTAGCGGGAGAGCGCGGTTTCGATAACCAAACTAGGTGAGGTTTTCAGCTGGAGTGTGTCTCATCTACTCCGGACTCTTCTCGATTCTATACCCTGCAGCCCAACGTATCTCCTTTCCAATTTTCTCCCAAAATATGGATAAGTGGAATGGTCAAAACCTCACCGTAATACATCAATAAATGAATAGATATTATTGGTCTCGTGAGAACCAACCTTAGAAAGAATCAATTCATATCATAAAACTAAATATTAAATTTCTTTAAATATTTGAAGGTTTTCTATGTATGGAAAGGTGATTAATTTATTTAAAAAATACGCAGACTTTCTTTCGAGTAGCTGCGATAACTTGATCGCCTCGAGGGCAATGACCGCGCCTAGGTGTGAGAGAGGGCGAGGTGCCGAAGCCGTTGAACTGGTCTGCGGGGCGACCGAGGCCTTGTTGGCAGAAACGCCCAGCGTCAACGCCCAAACGTCCCAAGTTCAATGTAAACAATGACCGAGACCGGTTGAATTCAATATATATAGTAAAGTAACACTTCACTATAATCCAAAACGAAAATATCCGTGCTACAACGTAGTGTCTCAATAACGACATTAATGGTGACACTTAAACCGTACATACCCCGAATTTTAACACAATCACACCGGGATGGTGTTCTAGGAAACCTTCGTATAACTCACTACAACGCACTCTTATCAATACGAGTAGGAAAGAAATTAACCGAGAGGAATGTTCTTCAACTCCGCAAAGTGACCAAATTAAGACACAGCCTACAAATATCCTCCCTTTATACGCCCATTCAAATATTATTTTATTTAATTAATTTAAAAATTCGATTCAATTCCCTTCCGAACATGACAGCATTGTTTAGAGATTTTTTCCTTAATTTTGTCAATACCGTAGAAGTAAGAATTAAAAATATTATTTTCAATATAAAAAATTTGTATTATTGTCGCAGTTCATAAATAAAATTAAGTATTAATATAAAAAAACTGAAACAATGTATTTTTTTAATACAACACAACATTCTAGCTGTTGGGTAAGAAATAATAAAGTTATAGAACATGTTTTAACCTATATAAATTCAACAACCCCCGCAGATATTTACGTTCAGAAAATAATGTAACACAACATGGATCAGCCAGAATATAATGGTACTAATATGCATGCAATGACAAGTTGAGTGATTGGGTAAGGTTTAGGAATTTGAACTTGCGATAAAGGCATGTGAAGCAACAAGGTCCTGAGTAAATGACGGACTTCATCAATAGTAATAAAAAGTATTACACTCAGGAACACTTTAATTTGACATGTTGTATTTCCTATATTTTATACACTTTTACTTGTAACTCACTGTTTATTAATTTGTTTTAATTATACTATTGCAATCACTTTCACGTTAAGTATATAGGAGGAGCAATGCTATATGCTTGTACGTATCAGCGTATCTCTATTTGCAAGCGAAAACAGTTTGTGTGGGTATNAAAAAAAATTTGTGTGGGTATGTGAATATACACATCTATAGATCTGATTTACATAATTAAT
The DNA here is from genome assembly GCA_002313205.1 of Laupala kohalensis. Taxonomy (NCBI): domain Eukaryota; kingdom Metazoa; phylum Arthropoda; class Insecta; order Orthoptera; family Trigonidiidae; genus Laupala; species Laupala kohalensis. The sequence goes on from NNCF01126972.1 coordinate 28,717, forward strand.
TTCTTAAATGTTAATTCTTTCTCGTTGTTATCTTGTGTACTAATTTTCTAACCATTTTATACAGGGTGTGTGTATTTGATAGATATTTGGATGCTCATTTGTTATTTAACCTTATGGTATTTTTATGTTGTTTTCTTTTATGACGTACCGACCATTGCTCACGTGCAAATTAATAAATTATTCTTATTATAAAAGACATCAAAATGAGTTTCCCCCCCTCTCATTTTTCTTTCGACGTACATCAAGACTGTTGCAATACAAAATAAAGACCTTCATTAACATACGTTGACGAGTCCATAATTATGACGAAGTCACATTAACTATTCTGCCTCTAGTTCTACGAAACTTGAAATCGACAGTGATACTATACAATAATGGTGCGCAATTCGTCTGTGCCAAATCGTGAATTTAGTGTTTCTTTTTTCAACTCTTATGATTTTTAAACACTATACTCAGAATAATCTATAGTTCGATAATAACTTGTACATGTAAATTTACAAACATATTTGCGTTAAATTACAAACATATTGACATTATATATGTATTATAACTCGCAGCTAACTTTTTATCTTATTTAGGAACTTTTGCTGATATTTTTTCAATCCGCCTCTGCCTTTGGGCCCTTGATTGGAATTGATGGAATACGTCCCTTGCTCGCTTCCGGAGAGTAAATTAGTTTATCGTCCTCCACGTCATACGCAATTTGTAACTGCTCTTTTGACAATAGATTTATATATTTGTACATAAAGTTTTATGTCAAACTATACAATAGATCCATTGTAACAATTCTGCTTGAAACCACATCAGGTTTGACTGGTGTAATGCATTCGTTTCAATTTGGACTTCGCAGAAGATAACCTCTCGAGCAGCGCACGTGATCGTTCGTGCGTGCGAAAACTCCTGAGCTTCGCTGTGTCAAGGTCTAGAGCTTCTTTGAGATGTTCTCCTAATGTCAGGGCACGCGCCTCGCAAGACATGCTATGCGCATTCTCATGGCAGTTAGCGAGACGTTCAACTGCTCTTGCCGTTTAAGTGGTGTTCTTTCACTAAGAACAGGTTTCTTTACCTAGTTTATATTTTTTTCACCTCTCGTTAAGCGTTTCCACAAATATGGTACAGTGAGGATACAAATTTCTTGATGTTGTTGTAACACCTAACCCTGATATGTTATTTTCTTTTTCGAATTTTATAATAATTTTTTGTATTGTGTTATACATAATTTAATAGACTTTGGTACTCAGTTTGTGACACGACAATGACGCAAAAATGTAAGCTTAAATTTTACCATCCTGACCCGGGTTTTTCTCCGTTTTTCCTTCGGGTAGACGCGGATTTCTTATACAGGTTCTCTAGGCTTTGTCTAGGGGCGTGTTTATTGTAACAATAAATCGTGAATTTAGTGTTTTTTCAACTCTTATGATTTTTAAACACTATACTCAGAATAATCTATAGTTCGATAATAACTTGTACATGTAAATTTACAAACATATTTGCGTTAAATTACAAACATATTGACATTATATATGTATTATAACTCGCAGCTAACTTTTTATCTTATCTAGGAACTTTTGCTGAAATTTTTGAATCCGCCTCTGCCTTAGGAATTGCCCTTGATCGGAATTGATGGAATACGTCCCTGCTTCCGGAGAGTAAATTAGTTTATTGTCCTCCA
>NNCF01126972.1:42319-78022 GCA_002313205.1 Laupala kohalensis
ATATATATATATATATATCACTGAAGAAATTTCTTTTTATATTTGTTGTGTTTAGAATAGCAGCCTTTTGCATGAGTATATAACTATTTTTTTCAAGTGAAGAATCTTAAGACTTTCATGCACTTGTTTTGGTATTAAACCAATGTCTGACAAATCAATAGCCACAATGCACACTTTATCTAGCTTCTAGATCTTCTTGATTTCGTTACTCAGGTCCAAATACTTGGTTTTCTTTTCAACTATTGTTTTATCAATGTGTGTGTTTTGCACAGCTACATCAGCTACAATATCTACATACATCAATTTTGTGCGTTTTAAAAGTAGCACTATGTCGGGTCAATTGTTAGGGACACAATTATCTCTATTTATAGATCTATCATAATACAAATTATTATTATTAATATTATAATTGTTGTTGTTGTTGTTGTTGTGGCTTTAGGGTTCACCAAGAACTAGGTCATTAGATCCCTTACACATTATTATATATCACGACTTCATGACAATAGTATTTCTTTCCTTCAAAGCCGATTTCAGTAGCGATAACTTCAAAATCACGTTTTCCACCATCTTCAGGAATATGGCTACCTTTATTCGTTTTGAGGCAAAACGTGACGAAGGAATTTTAGCGACAGAAAACGTTTGACAAACAATACCTCGGGGCTTTGGGAGCGCCAGTGCAAACATCTGTTAAGAAATTAAAAATGAAAAAGAAAATAATTATAAAATATTATAGAGGTAAAGGAGAAGAACGACTCTATTCAAACACAATACTAGGGGCAATAGGTCTCCACCTCAAATCCGAGACTTTTGGCGAGATGTGATATTTATGCCCGTAGTAACTCACGGAGGGAGGTCATAGATGTAAAACGGACGTGAGGTTTTCCAGAAACGTTTTCTCGTTTCATGAATAGTATAATTAAGAAGATACCGTGAAATAGTTTAAATTCTTTTCCACGAAGAAAAGCCATTAGAACGTACACGATTTACAACGAAGACTTAAAGAGTTATAAGATAGCAGCGAGATGAAGTCGTGACAGATTACTTGTAAATAGCAAAAAAAACAACAACAACAAACAAACTGAAATTCTAGTCGAGTTTGCAGACTGTTCTCTCCGCAGCAGACATTCCGCTGGCGATGGAGACATTGATGCAGTGAAGAGACGCGAACCCCTTTGCGGGCGACGGAGGAGGAAAGACAGTTGCATCACACTCTCCCAACAACTGCGCATCGGAGTCGTTTCTTCGCCGCACGGAACTTTCTCATAGGACGCGGATAATTAGTGCCTCATAAAGGACGAATGATTAGAGTATTTGGATCTGGCACGACTTTATCTTCGAAGCTAATCGAGACCCATCGAAAAAGCAAACGACACTTCGCTATAAAAACTACGATACCATAAATATTTTTGTGAGTTTCCTGTTCACACTTATACTTCTTTATAGACTGTTTTGATGGAGATTTATGATACAGAAAGGTTACGACGAACTAATGACTCCGGTCCATACTTGTCAGTAAACAAATCTCTCACAGAATTCTTGTGTTCCATAGAAAACTCTTTATTCCACCAAACTGCACAGAATCTTTCCTCGTTTACACAGCAAATAAAACTCCTACATATAGAATCCAGAAAACTCATCCTTCTCCGCTAGCGAAGAATCACTAAGCACCCAGGTCTCTCTGATGTGGTGTAAGAATGTTGAGGTTCATTTACTCAGTAAACGACCAAATTCTCCAGAAAATCGTATTTGCATCCTGGTTTTGATATTGTTGAGAACAATAAAATATTTCATATTGCTGTAATGTTTGGTGAATACCGATATTCAAATAAACATTTAAAAGTAGCCCTATTAATGAAATGATTAATTGAAATGATAAAATACGAGGAATTGAGAGAGAAATAAAACACGAAAGTTCTCTTCGTGATTTCGTTTTGACATTATATAAGGATTTATTTTATTTAAATTATATTTTTGTTATTGTGTGATAAACTAAAGATAATTACACTCCGAAATGTGCAGACGTGAAGGCACGAAGATGTTGCAGATATTTGAATTAAAAGTGAACGAACAATGATTTCACATTCTTTAATGTTCGAGTAATAATTTTTATTTATTCATTATTTTATGACGTGTGGAACTAAAAAATAGTTTGCTTACTGGATAATATAAAATATTTCAATACGAATAGATTAGTAGACGAGATTTAAAGCAAAATAAAAATATTTCACAAAGAGATGTGGCGCTTCTTTAGAGGCAATGGCAGGTGGTGTTGATAAGTGACTCTGTGCAGAGGTAGAATAAATAAAGGTGACGTATGGCTCCGTTGCGTCTAAATGCGATAATGAAAGCAAGAGGACGTAACATGGCGGAAGTAGAGGAAGGCGTCTTCTTCTGTGTGAAAGAGTGAATGGCATGTGTGACACGACCCTTGACACTATGTTTCTTCCTTTTCCTTTTCATTTATTATTTATTAGTTAGTTATCATGACATACATCTTAATAAAACAATAACTTTACAATCTTGTCGTATTACAAGTCTTCCCCAGTGCCGCGGCTTGTCAGCCAATAACTGGGTTATGATACACTGCGCTTCGCGGGTACGTTAGCTTCCCATTTATTAATTCCGATAACGACGTTCACGTATATACTCCTTTTGTGTTTTCAGATTCCTTTCCTTCGTCGTCGAGATAACATTCAAAGAGCGCGTGCGACCTCCGCTGTCATTCGCCACCCGCATCCACACAAACATCTTCATCTGCGAGACGTCGCTGTTTCAGGGATGTCCTCATGTGGGTATATGTCCTGCAAAGCATATTTCTATTTTACCTGTTTAGTCGGCCCTTCTCATTGAGAACTATCCTCCGCATTTCCTTCCTACACTTCAAAGTTTATCGTAATATGCACACGAAATACTCCATTTTCTCGTTTACTTTCAATTCACTTCTCCGATCTGCACATCGTTCAAATAGCAACATATGTGAAGTGCAGTAAAGTGTAGTGAGGTAATTGGAGTATTTAGGGGTATAGAAAATGGTCAGAGTGAAAGTAGTGATGTGTAGCGAAGTGTACATGATTGCTCTCAGCAACTCTTTTTTGGTTTTATTTTTTATACTTATTAATTTCTTTTATTTATGTTACAGCAATTACTTTTACGCTAAGGGTATAGGAGGAGTAATGGCATATGTGTGTGCATGTTGAGCGTGTTTGTACGCATGAGTGTGTTTCTGTAACAGTTTGTAAGCGAAAAAGTGTTTGTGTATGTGAATACTCATGTAGATAATTAATTTCTTAAATCTAATTTCTTTCTCGTTGTAACAATGTGTAATAATTTTTTAAGCATTTTATTCCGTTTGTGTGTGTATTTTATAGATATTTTTATAGATATTGGTGATTTGTTTTTTTAACTTCGTATTATTTTATTATGTATGTATTCTTTTCTATCTGCGACCGAGCATTGCTCACTAGCAGACTAATAAATTTATTATTATTATTATTTAAATTAATAAAAGATAACATTTCGTGTAATTACATTGTGTTACTTATTATCTTACGCAAGATTATTTCACGTAATACGTATTATTTTGCCAACTGAGGACTTTTATGTTTTACATAGTATTAGCTTATTCGTAAAAAAATTACACAAGTTCTAATATATTCATTTTTTACGCGACGTACTTTCTGATAGGAATGTATGTTAGTTGCAGCTGCCGGTGTACGCGGCTAACTGAAGCACAGTAAAAAGTATAACAACATAATAATAAAATTAACTCAAATTTAATTGTTTTCAACTCAAAATTGACAAATAGTTACTTAAAAATTTACAAATTAGAAATTAATATTATAGATACTAATCCAACTGGGTTTTTTACCGCTATAAATCGGTAATTGATGGTTATAAATGAAAAATTAAATTAAGTTAATTTTACATAGTAAAGAAACTGAATTAACTTTACATCACCGTCAGTTCATATNTACTTGTTTTACATCTAAAAAGAAATTTGAAGCTAATGAGGGACAAATACAAAACAACTCTCCTAAATACATGGACATGGAGGGTATTATATGTAAGTGGGATACCAGGATGATCCCTTCCCTCTTTTAAATGTTACACAGGTTCATCTCCCGTTTCGTTAAACTCATTCATTGGGTCGTGTGGTGAAAGAGGATTTCATATGGCTATTTATTCGTACTTTTTCCATCGCATACTGAACCATTTCTCCCTCTTGAACAACATTTAACCTTCTGACTCTTGAACAATCTCCTACCTCCGCGTATTTTCTGCACCCTGAATTGCACCACATTGATTCACAAACATAGAAATCTCCTAGATTGCGGTGAACCTCACCGCCAGGTAACAGATTAAGGTCTTTGGGTTTCACAAGTTGAATGAGAATGATAGACGGACCCGAGAAGCGAACGGGATGGCGCAGTTGGTAAGCGCATGAGCGCGTAGAGCTCAAGGTCCCGGGTTCGAATCCCGGTCCCGTCTACCATTTTCATTCGACGTAACATGATTAATCACATTGATTATTCTTGTTTTCATTAATTTTACAAACCTTTTCATATAAACATATTTCATATGTAATATTAACCCTAGAAAGTTATATTTTTAAGTGATCTATGACGTCCTATTTTTATTTAACCACGATGTCTATTTTTCCGCGGATTTCAATTTTTCTTTCCTATGCTGTACGAGAGGGTTATGATTTCAAAAATGTATTTTCCCACTTTTTCCATTTCATATATACCCTTCTCTCTGTTATTACGCGACAATGGTATTTGACTTCTGGACAATGAGAGAAGTGTTAGATTCACCCTCTGTTATGAACAGACGCAATTCCAGTATTTCCTCTGTTTACTTTTATAAGATTTTAAGGTACCACGTCGTTTGGAGTCAGAACCTTTACAAATCTATCGAACAACTTACGTTCTTAAGATGATTACTTCATTGGATCATTAACATTTAAGGGATGTAGAGAAATGCATTTTTTTAATAAAACATTTCACCAGATATTTTAATGATAGTGATTTAGAAATATTTACGATCGTGGTGAAGATAGTCTTGGACGTTAAACATTCTACATCTGAAATAGTAGAGAACTTCGTTAAACAAATTTATTGCAATAAGATGATCATTGGTGTTCTGACATCTTCCGGTATAATAAACTTCCTAGCACTTTCTCGTTCTTTGAGGGATTCATCTACGATTTGTTCCATAAATAAAGACTTTCTGAGATACGTAGTTTTTATTACGGCTCGACGAGAAATAAAAACTCAAAAGAAAATGTTTCTTAAAATTTCTTCAGTTTTCAACTTAATGATTCAAAACATATTCTCCTGTGGAGAGAATTTGTTTCATCACTTCAAACCGAGAATTTTCTAGCTGCATTGTAGAAACAGAAAGAATTCACTGTTGCATATGTATGTTGTTATTCATTTTTACCCATTCATATATGAACATCATATTCTGTATCCGTGTTTTGAGAGAGAGAAAGTCTCTATAACTATTCTCTAGTGACCTAATAAGTATCTTTTACGACATTCGCTGGCATTTTCCTTCACCGAGCTCAGAAAAAGATTTAAAAAGATTTATTTCTTTAATTGTTCGTCCAAACACGAATCGACTGATCGAATGAAAAGTGCGGGTTTATCTTGTGGTCTTCATTTTCTCTACACATTAATATAATTATGTCATTATATTAATAAATTTATGTTTTAAAAAGCAGTTACAAACTGCAGTTATGACTACGGAGGACAAAAGTACTACGTAATTTACTCTCCGGAAGCAAACAAAAAACCATTCCACCCGTTCCGATCAAGGGTCCTAAGATAGAGGCTAAGGATTTAACATTGTAGCACTTTACTCCCAAGATATGAATAAAAAGTAGTTCGATACGTGTTAAAATATTAACACAATACCAGCAAATTTGTATTTAATAAAACATAGAATAAAACATAGAAAAAGTTATTTCAGAAGTACGTATTATTTGGAAAGTATTGTGTATATATTGTTACTATTAAATAATGCTTAATTCGAGATTTATTATTTCAATAGATGGCGACTCTAGGCAAGAGTTAGAGAGTCTGTATAAAAAAATCCGCCCGAAGAAAAACCGGATAAAAACCCGGGCCAGGATTTTATAAGCGACACCAACCTCCTTGTTTCCTCGAATGTCGTTATACGAAACGATGTTCAAACGATGTTCAAACGATGTTTAAACGGTGTTCAAACAGTTTTCAAACGATGTTCAAACATAAAAACATCGCTTAGTATTCTCGACTGGAAAATGAATATTGAGTAGAGGAGACATCAAGTATAGCGAGTCACATTTCTACGTCTGAATGGACGTCGTATAGCTGAATGCTCACATGAATACAATTAGTCACCCTACTTCAACTCATCCTTAAAATGATTATAATATTAAAATATGTGAAATCTGAATTCTCATATCTTGAGTAACTCTTTAATTAAAACCAATGCTTCGACAAATTTTTGTAGACTTTCGGAAACGTTGCAGAATATGCACGCGTATCACGAACTCTGGCCTTAATAAATCTATACACAAAAAAATTCATGAATGTTGAAGTCATCGACAGGTTTTTTAGCGTTAATGTTAAAACCTTGAATGTAGGAACATCATCTTAAAAACATCTGTATAATGTACTCATTAATTTTAGATGATGTTTTTTTAGTTCTTTCATGTTTCTTTCCTGTTATTGTGGTATTTTTATACCAATATTTAATTTATATTTAAATACTTTGGTGATTTATAAATTTCTTTCACATTGCATCATACTAGGGAAGGTTGCCGAATTTTTTCGGTGTAGTATATTATTGAATTGTTGTATTTATATATTTTTTTTTAAAATCAATGAAATTGGACGATGGGAAGATTTATTGGTTCCAACCATTAGAAAACTCGTAAATGTTGATGAATTGCCTTATTTAGTATACAGCCCAAGACGAGTAACATCTTCTAGTGGATCTGGGCTCCCACACTGTGCCCAAACCACGATATGTCACAGACTGATGATGCTCTTCACATAATTATTTACTCCGTTAAAATTAAAGCAAATATTTGAGAAATACACAGTTCTATAATAATAATAATAAGTTTACTCTAAAAATGGCAGTACTAACTGCGTCAAATATAAACTAATTTACTCTCTGGAAGTAAGTAGGGGACCATCCAATCAAGTCCGATCAAGGGATCTAAGGCAGAGGTGGATCTAACATTTCTTTTTTTGTTTTTTTTTGTTTTTTTTTTGTTTTTTTGTTGGGGCTTTAGGGCTCGTCAACATCGAGGTCATTAGAGCCCATATCTAACATTTCAGCACACTTGTAACATACAAATAAGAGTAGTTCGGAGTGTGTTATAATATGAACAGAACACAAACAAATTAGTATTTAATGAAACATAAAAAAGTTATTTAAGAAGTGGGTATTATAATAAACTATAGATTGTTCGGAAAATATTGTTTATAAATCGTAACTATTAAAATATATTGAATTTACAATATTTTACTATGGTAATTTAAATAATGACAAAAGATGCGCGATCACTGAAGACGTCGTGATTAAGTTTCATTCACGTGGGGTAATTTATTTTTTGAATGAGTACAACATTTCTGCCCCACTGATTCAAGATTTTATTTCATTTGAATTTGTTCTACAATCAACATATTGCAAACTACAGAATAATCCAAACAATTTGAAATGAAGTATAAGGTAATTTGCAGTTTACAGTTTGTACACACCCCAAGGGAACTGTGATTCACTGGAGGTAAATGATACTGTTGATGCTGTTGTATGACCTGAAAGTCTTTTGAATAAAGGATTTTACATTTGAAATGAAAGAGCGGTCTATGATTCCATATTTATGATTGATATACATGAGCAAATCTTACTTCTATTTAAATCACCTGTTATATCTTTACCTCATCAGCACAATGACTTGAATAAGAAAAAACGAGAAATTTGGGGAGGTAGCGACCCACTTCTTCTAAAACGAATGCAAATTAAAATTGGTGAACTATTTTCAAACAATTAAGTTCTTCTTATTTTTACTTTTTGTTGCAATAAAAAAATTAAAAGACTTTCGTAAATTTTTTTTGAGATTTATGCAGAATTCAGTCCCACTCTAAAATATTCCAAAAACAAACAACAAAATAAGTTTTGATTCAACAAAGTCACCCAGATTTCCAGATAAATATTAGATGATATTGAATATTAAGACTTTTATTGTGTGTTTTATTGGATTAAAAATGACAGAAGTGTCAAGGAAAAAGGACACTCAATATACATCAAGATTATACTCAAGGCGTATTACAATTAGCACTGTTTGATTTCTTACAAAACCTCTCCGTGGAAATAAAATACTTTCTTGGAGTCCATTTCGTATATTTTCTTGCAATATTGTTAATTGAGATTAATACCTCTTAAATGCTAAATGTGTCGCAAATACCCCTACAAAATAGCTTCCGAAACTGACTCATTTTCTTTCTCATCTTGAATCTATGATTCATCAAAATCAGCTAACATTTAAATTTCTCGCCTTCTCTCTCTCGGCATCGAAGAAGAATTGTGTTTTCAACAATACGCAATAATAAGTACTTATCTTAAAAGTATACAACAATTTAAATTCATGAAGTTAATTTCATAAAGATTACTAATAAGATGTTTTCGAAGCAAAGAAATCACACAATTAACCAAGGGAATTGCTGCTCATTTAGAAGACAAAGGTCAAAGTCATCAGAAACCCGATAATGTTGAAACAGTACTTTAATATTACACTTCGATTTCAACCTTCACCGCCTAAAGCAAATTAAACAAGTATAGTTGAACATACTCACTTAAAAAATTTAATGAAATTACATAAATAATTATGTGGTGTAACCATGGTCTTCAATAAAAGTTTCATTGTATATTAATGTGTGGTGAAACTGATAATGGTAAAAATACAGTTTTCATCTACCCCACTTATTTACTGAAAGAGAATACACCAGCATTGATGACATATGTTCTCGTTACTCGGCGTAAAATTCAGTAAAGAGAGATGTCAGCAAATAGGCTGAAGGAACTCATCATATAATTAACTGGCTGAATATCCACTATACGATATTGCATTCCGAATGAACTTTTATAGTGTTCACTCAAACTGTATTAAATTATTTCAAAATTAGACATACGAAATGTATTGTGTTTGAAATACATAAAAATATATATTTGAAAAATAATGCACAGTTTTCATGTTATAAATAAAAAACCAAAAAAAACAGGCGCGATTTCTGGAAATTTTTGAGATTTTTCCTGCCACTTTAAAATTAGAAAATCACTAGGATATTACCCCGTAAGAAAAGTATTGGATTGCTAATATCAATGACCCGATGTTGCCGATGCCTTGGAAATAACTTTGCTTGGGGTCTGGCTAGGATGAAAGCCAAATAGCGTCCGAGGGTAAAATATGCCAAAGAGGTTGGTGGAGTCAAAACCTAAAAGGGGGGCCTGGTGATCTCTCAGTGATCTAAGGGGGTCGATTCAATAAAATACAATAAAAAACAATTAAGAATAAAATTGCAGATGTAATATTATTAAGAATTAATTTAAGTTGTTTAGAAAATTGCGTTTCTAGCAATAATAAAGGTGTGTAGTTTTTAATATTTTTATGTATTGATTACGAAAAATTATGTTCATTTCTAGAATTAAGAGAAGTGGTGCGTGGCACTGTAGTACATGTTGCTGTTAGTTTATTAAAATTATAACATGTTTTGGCATTAGAATATTGTCCTTTTTTTAAAGCTGGATTTTCAGGTATCCCTCTCGAGACAAGCTGTTCCTCTTTCATTCTTGTCATCCAGACGGTGTAAACACGCTTCAAGTGAGAGTATCACGGAACAAGTTAGCGATAGGTAATACGCGCGGCGCGCTTCATCAGCCAGACGAAGGTTTGTTGCGCAACAGATGAAGAAGGAGAAATGTTAGTTGTTTAGGAGTCGCTAAAAAACTATCGATACCAATCACCAATGCTGTCATAATCCATAATTACTTCTAAATCAGGAAAAATATTAATATTTTGTTTTGTTTTGAATATTTCGACCAAACAAGCCATTCTGTAACGTTAAGGAGATTTTGCTGAGAAACACATTGGACCTTCTGAGAAACGCTGAGTAACGACTCGTTTCGCTCGGGAGATTAACGTGAGCATAGCGTACGATTTCTTACGACCATGGATAATTCTCAAGCATCTGTCCGCAAAAAGAGTTGTAGAAACGAATTTATAAAACATGAAAGATGCTAAAATGACATCGAATTATTCCATTATCTCCAAGATTACGACCTTGAATTTTTTGTTTCTTTTTATCTACTAACAGAAACGGATTCAGTTAAATGCAAGTCTAAGAGTACTAACAAGCAAAACGAAGATAATATTCCAAGAAATAAGATGTTATAAGCTGCTTCTCGCTATAAAATGCGTTTCTATTGAAACTCTAGTTGAGCTTCAGAAAAATTCATGATCGTTTAGATTTTTTTTTGTGGGACGTGAATCGTCTAGAACATTCAGCCTAAAGAATTTGCAGAAATGAAATGCATATGAATTTGTAACACCGTAATTTGCACTGCAACTCTTCATCATTGCTGTATCGTATTCACCACAAGGGCAAAAAACTTAACAATCTCTCAATGACCCACTCAATGGAATAAAATCGCAGGTAGAATAAAAAGACGGAATTATCCCGTGGATTGACCTCTTCCAAATAGCATAGTACGGGACGCTTCAGAAAACTCCCTCGTCAAGATGCTTTAGGTCAAGGATGTTCATAATACTTGGCGATGAGTCCCTCAACTCACCGATAGAAGAAATAGCACGAGAAGATGATGTTTATCACGGAGTAATGGGGCAATAATATTTTGTAAACGTTGTGGGATTCACGACGCAGTCTCTTAACAAAAGAGAGAGAGAGAAAGTACTTGTGACCTTCGGGAACTGCAGTGTGAGTAGACTGTGCGGCAGAGAATACTGGAGACCTGGCATTCCGTCGGTAAGGTTACGTGGCGGTAGATATTAGGTAATGTACTTTCCCATATGAGACGGGACGCGTAGAGAGAATTCTGGCGACCGCAAGAAAACCTTGAATCGTCTTCGATACTCGCGAGTTAATTTGGTTGAAGATTCGAATCTACGGGACAACGCGAATGTCCGGTAGCGGGTCGCGATCTCAAAGGTTGTGGGGTTGGAAAACGTGAAGCAAAATTCTCCAGAGATTATTCCGATTAGATCCACCTCATTATCCTTACCCAGGTAAGGAAAAGTTCTCTCACATGACGAAATCCCTGAGGGCATAACCATAACCATGCTAAACTTTTTAACTCGGGAAAATCACATTAAATAACCGTACTCTATTGAATTCAAAACTCAAAGTCTTTTGGTTTACTTTCGGAACGGAGAGTAAAAAATTATGGTTGTTTCACAATCCTAACAAAAAATACAAAGAAATTCACTTTTTTCAATTAATACGAAATTAACTGACATCGCGCTTTCCCATTTACGCATTTTAACATTCGCGTTTAACAAAAACTGATTTATTACATATAAATATTAATGCACGTTCTCTATCCAATCAAGTACACTTAAAAAATTCAATTTTAGTACCAATGTGTAATATAGTTACAAATATTGAACCACAATGTCATATTGACATTCTATTAGTATTATAACTCGCAGCTAACTTTTTATCTTATCTAGGAACTTATGCTGAATTTTGTTGAATCCGCCTTTGCCTTAGGGCCCTTGATCGGAATTGATGGGATGGTCCCCTTCTTGCTTCCGGAGAGTAAATTAGTTTATTGTTCTCCACGTGATCATATACAGTTTGTACTGTTTTTTGACAATAAATTTGTTATTATTATATTCAATGGTATTTTATTTATTTTCGCCCTGTGGCGCAGTTTGGGTCACGAACTCTGCTCTCTCATCTCACAATGATGTGGGTAAAGGAATTACGAACAGAGTAACAAGAAACTGGACTAATAACACCGGCGTAGGTAAGAGAAATTGCAGCTGGAAAACTCGTTTAACTCGGCTGAGTCGGGATTCGAATTCACTCTCCCACTCAACAATGTGGTGAGATCGATGACGCTATCTCTACGTCACCGCTCTCAGTAAATCCCATACTATTAAGCGTGCACTAGTTGTATCTGTATGTACGTAGGAACGTCTCTGGAATTTGTGTAAGAAGCGGCCGTATTTTTTAAAATGAGAGTCACTTAATTTTATGTGTTTTGGGGTAAACACAGTCTCATTTTGGAGTACAACCGTTTAAGTACTTTTATAAGTAATAAAAATGCCGTAAATGCTGTATTCCAAACTTCCGATTGTGTGTATTGTGAACTGCTAATTAACTAATAGTCTTGTTAAGTTATTACGATAACCAATACGAGATTCCATCCGAAGTTTTCAAACTTAAGTTTATTGCAGTCGTAATGAAATATGTGGACACATTAGAAAGTTTAATTTCTGGAAATTATTTTCCACTAAAGACATAAAAAATATATAATTACACCACCAGAGTTATTCTCATGAGATCCTTCGGAAATGGATCTTCGGATGGTCTAGATTGTAATACGTCAGAACTGTTTTAATATTTCCTTGATTAATTAAAATCAACGTGTCTATTTTTTAATGTACATCATTGATATTTGCCCTCTATGATACCAAATATCCATATGGTACTTAATTGTTTTTTTAGAATTATAAAATGCGCAAACATTTAAAGGTTAAAATAAAATATAAAAAATTTATTGTCAGGAAAATGAATCAGGAACTGCGTGCGACAGATTAAAGGATAATTAATTGCTAAAAATAAGCTATTATGTCAATTGGACAAAAGCACTCAATCGAAGAAGGCAATGAACAAAATGAATTGTAAACGAGATACGACAAATATTAAGAAATGTCTGGGTGAAAATGTTGTACAGCTGTAGAAGGCGAACGGGTGATGTAGTGGCTAACACCCCTGCGATCACAGCAGGAGTCCCGGGTTCGATTCCCGGCTCGTCGCCATTTTCACCTGACCGAAAGTTATTAAATATTAACAAGTTAATAGCAATAAAACTTCATGTTAACTCGTAGCTAGTGTGTCCATTTGACATTAAAACATCCTGGGTTCGATTCCCAATTGAGCCAGTCGATACTCTTAGTTTTTCACTTCAATGTCTCACATCAATGAAAGTGATGACCTCTGAAGCTTACATCCGCAATTGTAAACATGAATATTTTTAATTTAATTCATGTCGTATGGCGAGGTTCAGGTCATGAGGCCTGCTCTCCCACCTAACTATGACTTAGGTCATGGAATTGAGAAAAGAGAGATGTCGGGTTACCAGGGAACTTACGGTATCGAACTGACATTTGTCTGGAGTTGATAAGGGAAACCCCAGCTTTACCTAGTTGGGTCGAGCAGGATTTGAACCTGCACTCTCCCGTTCAGCGATATCGTACCTCTTGACATTGGCGGTAATCGAAACTTTCGAGAGTCTCGTGAGTACGTTGTTGAGTTGGACCAATCCAAAAATGAATGTTTCAGATTAGCTCAATATGTCTAGGAACTAAATAACAAAGATGCACCTACTGATTAATAGTGGCGTATTACTCTTTGAGGTCGTGACTAGTTTGACGTGTACAGTAGATAGACACAGCTAGAACGAATCATAGGGCATCTCCGCATTCCTACGTCGACCTTGTCCAATAATTGTTACACAGGGGAAACATTGAGATGTGAGAAGATAAATTCGACATTTGGCTTCACTTATTAAAGACTTTCAAGTGTCTTGAAGAGAAAGTTGACTATTGTATGAGCAATAAATAATGTGCTCAACTCTGTGCAAACAATAGATGTTTAAATGATAATTCATTAAACAATCGAGTGGAGAACAAGTGCTACACGGGTCAAACCAACGATCGCACTCGGAATGGCGATATATTACATGGCTCCGCTAAGAGAAGGGAGAGGAAGATTTAGAGGGCGAAGTGTGAAGAGGTAAAATTGAATTTCAGAGAAGTTTCGACACAAAAGCATAAAAGCATCACGAGAATAAATAAATATAACAAAGGGAATAGTGGATAAAACGGTACATTATTATGAAAATAAGGACGGGAAAATGATAATGAATTCCATTGACGTAGGTAATAACTTTTAATGAGGGTATAAACAACGTCGTCGTAATCAACTTCTTGACACTCGAGAGAAGTTGTTGTTGATTATTCTTTACGTACATCAGCGGAGCAACGGAAAGTGTTCATCCCAGAATTATCCATTGATATTTGAAATACGATTTCATGATTAATGTGTTAAGAAGCACACATTTAAATCAGTATTTTTATAATTTCGAGGCCAGCTTTGCTGTTAATTTCATTCAAGTACATTATTTCAAGATGATAAATGTACATTATTTTAGCTCCAAATCCTGTCGATACGCATGAAAGGACTCCTCATGACTCAGTTATTTTTAAATTTAATTAGGTTATATTGTATAGATACTAATTTCTATTTCTATTCAGGTTACGAATAGAATTTGTTAGAATAAATGAAGGATTGTAAATCAAATCATGTATAATAAAAAAAAAACAAGTAGAACATAGAAACAGACTGGCCAACAATAAATGAAGCAGGAAAAGAATGGAAGACAGTTGACAATGTGTCATCCGAGAATATTCACAATGATAATTTGATGGTATTTTTTATATTATAAAATGGTATTAATACACATTATATTTTTTTTCTTTAGAGTTTCCTTCAATCACAGACATTGTCCACTTGTTTTCGGGTGCTGAAGGTGTTACACTTACAAAAATTCACATGTCTCTTTTTATTTAATCCTATGATTACCGAATATGTTTCACGTCAAACGTTTTGTTGTTAGTACACTCTGATCTATTTATTTATTTATTTACTTATTTACTACCAAAACCATTACATGTAGATCTTCAACTTCTCTGTCGTAAACAAAAGAATGATAATGGTCGTTAAAGACTGTTTATGCAACTAAATACATTTTGACAAAAACGTGTTGCGCAATTCTTCGCGTCATGCTGTTCATTTATTCCAAGGTTGAGGCGAGCGACTTGATCCTTCTTCGTTGGTCCATTATCTGGAAAG
Organism: Laupala kohalensis; assembly: GCA_002313205.1. Lineage (NCBI taxonomy): Eukaryota > Metazoa > Arthropoda > Insecta > Orthoptera > Trigonidiidae > Laupala > Laupala kohalensis. The sequence continues at coordinate 57,475 of NNCF01126972.1, forward strand.
GACGCGGAGATTCTTCTCGGTCTCTTCGTTTCCACAGAGTCCAAGAGATTATGATTTGTAACTGCATGTGACGCGGTGGTAATTGCTTTCTGGGCTCTGAATATATGCGCGGGAATTCCGAAATACGAAAGTTTGGAAAGAAATAATTACTTCATTTTGGAATATTGAATTTTGTTATTGGTGGCTGGACGAAGGCTTGAATTGCAATATTTCCAGTCGTTTTTCACAATTACAGGAACTCTGATAAATTTCTGCGGTATAGATGTGAATAGTATGCAACCATTAAAACATCAAAAACTTTAGTGTATGTTAGATAATCCAGTATTAACCTTCAAATTACCAAGCGGGGTCAGCTGAGCATCCAAAGAAAATTTTTAAATTATCTCTGCGTATTGACACTTATTATTATTGTAAAGTTAATTAATTAATTCATGTCTGTTGTATTGGTTCCGTAATGGGTTCGCCCTTAAGAGGACAATATTACTTTAATTCAGTTGGGGTCTTTGTGCACCCCTCATAATAGTTTTGGTTGTACTATTTTTAAAAAATTCTGTGTTAATATATTTTGTTGTAAACATTTTTGGAATTATTTATAATTTCACATATTGTTACACAATGCTCTCGTTGTTCCTTACAGAGTTATTTCCTCTTGGGGACTAAGACGACCCCATTCGGTAGTTTGCGTTGGTCTCAGAGCTTTTGGTAGCCAGGAGGTCAAATGACTGTATCGTGTAATATTTACGATAACTCTATTTCAAAAATGGAAAGAGACGATCAGAATGATCTAATTATGCAGTAATTATCATTATTAATGTATACAGATATGAATACACAATGGAAAATTGATGTGTCTTACATAAGTAAATAAAAGTGTTTACTTCTAATATCAAATAAAAAGGTACAAGAAAAATATGATTTTTTTGTTAGAATCTGACAATAAACAGTTTCATGTCTCAGAGAAAGGAAATATGATAAAGTGTGCTCCCGGAGTTTTCGCCAGTTCCCATAACAGCAAAATTATTTTATTATCCTCAGTGTGATTAAACACAGTTTTTATCTGTTTTATTAACAATACATTTATTATTTTCATTAAAGATGTAGTTCCTCCGTCCGCATCAGGAGACACATTGAAACGACGGAAGGACCTTAGTTCCACGACCTTCATGTTTCTTACGTCTCAAGTGGAATTCCGGTCCACCGTTTGTGTCTTTCTACATAAAGTGTCGTGGTGCTCACAGAATTAACGTACTACAATAAATAATTCATAAATATGTGAGTTATTAATATTTTTCTGGTTTATGAAATAATTTTTACTTTAAATTGAAACGACGATAAAAAAAAGTCAAATCTTTTATAAACATTTCAAAATACGCAATCTAAACAATGATGAAAAGAATTCGGAGAAAATTCAATGAACTGAATATATTTGAACTGAATAGGTTTTGAGACAAATGATGGGGCTAGTAGGTAAGATGTTAAAGCTGAGAACTTGAGATTCGAAGCATTGAGAGTAGTCACGTTTTTGTATTATATTAAAGAGTATAATTTTTTACTATATCTGGTGATGCATAAGAATTTGTGCAAAAATATCCTCAATCCACAAGACTTACCACTTAGCAGCATTCATTTTTAAAACCGAACTACACTTGTATGTTCTCTTTGCGCTGCATTAATAATATATAAAAACAAACAACAAGACAGAAATATAATTTTTTTTTCATTTTATGTGAAGGTTTTCAATGTTTCGAAAATGAAGGTTTTATCTGCATGTTTTCTGGAGACAGTTTAATTTTTAAAGTCATTTCTACCTTGGCTTCTAAGATCTTTGATTGTGTTTTTTTAGTATTGTCACTTTTGACCTTGTAACATTCATTATTTTTATTTTGTAAAATAATTTCATCACTATCTTTGATTGTGATTTATTTCCAGTCTGCGATAGTATTTGTTTCATTAGTTTTAACAGCATGACGATGCACAATGCGGTCCGAAACTCTTTATCTGACTAATAAAGAAATTATGACGAGATTATTTAATGATCAATTCACGCAAACGACGCTGTCACATCACCTCAGAAGTACCTTTAAACACTTCAGCAAAATAAATAGGTTTTGTTTCCCAATGCGAGGAGGAGGAGAAGGAAAGACCACTCTTCATCCACTCCATCCATTCACTGACGACATCGTTAATGATTTCCAATTTCACGCTAATTACGAAAAGTGAGCAGCACTCCATTATTCCACACATACCATCGTGGTTTACTCAAGTGCGACGTAAAATACAAGAGATCATGGAAAATATTTTATCTGATTTCGTGTGATAAATACGAACTTCCCCACATCTTAACACGCAATGTTCAGTAAGCAAATCTGAACAAGGAAAAAACAAATAAATATAAAATTAATTTTTACCTCATTAAAATGTGGTTTAACTTGCGTTCTGTGTTTCGTTTTGCGATCTTCAGAAAAAATCTTTATTTTCAATTAACACATCTGAGGGTTCTGTTTCATAACAATGATAAAATAATTTGATAAACACTTTTAATAGTACTTCATTACATTTTAAACAATCATCGTTATAACACAAAGAAGGAGACGAGATTTTGAGAATGCTAATTGATTTAATTAAGTTAATGAGAGTAAAAAATGAAAATTACGGAATTAAAAACATATTCAGTGTTATTTAAAACGAGGAAAAAAATGGGAGGAAAATAATCCCGAACAACTTTTGAGGAATATAGAAACATAAAAAAGTATAAATCACCAGTAGAAAATGAAAAACCGTTGTTAGCGTTGAATTAACCTTAAAAACGTAATGTGAAAAATATTCAAATTGAAATACTTAAAGATTGCATGAATTCAATATCAAGATTTTTAATTCTTGAAAAGAGAAAATGATTCTCATTTTAATCTCACCTACATAGAGTAATATTATCGCAAAGACTAACTATTTAATATGATGAAATGAGTACCCTAAAAATTTAAAAAATTTACCAATTAAGCTGTCAATTGGACGTCATTTAACAATCAATGTATCTAAAAGATATAACCCCACTGACCCAATAATTGGTTTTATAATTGTATCGAACAAACATATTCAACAGCTGTAAGAATGTACCACTAGCTAAGGAAGGTTATTTGTTTGATTTAAATTTCTAAAATATCTAAACTGAAGTAGTATTGCATACAATAAGATATCGGAATCATGTAATATACAGATTTCCGAATTTCGCCTTTAAGCATTTATCTGTAACTGAAGGATCCACAGGTTCTTAACGTATATTTGTGGTAAAATATTGTTTTTGTTCGCGAGATAAATAAACAGTTACGATCGAAAAGAAATTTCAAATACACGTTTAGTTCTTGAGGAAAACTCTTTAATGATGAATGTAATTGTATAAGCTCATTCGCGATCAGTTATTATGAATAATACTTTGAGGTTGCATCCATCTCCTTTGATATAATTGCTTAACCTGTGTATTTATAATCAAATTAAGATTTTACAATGACTTATCACTCAAAATTCGCCGCATTAGACAATTCACAAATGGTTAAATTAAGAAAATTCATCAAGTGAAAAACAAAAACAAAGAAGGATTAGATTATTATTAATATTTTAACAAAATATGTCGCTCTATTTCCATAAATCTGGGGGTTAAAGGCCTCAACATCTTCTAACATTAGGTGGGAGTAACTCTCCAAGTTAGTCACATAACTGAGAAGTAAAATTGTTTTCTTGCACCACCCTTGTTTCATACAAAACACTTTTGTTCACGAACACAATACTCGCAATAGGAATAATATTCATGGTCCGAGAATGTCAACCGCACTTTGCCAAAAAGGGCCGTATCATTCAAGAATCGTTCTAAATAATTCCCTGCCCAAAAATATTAAATATATTATTAAACTGAATTTCTTCAAATCCGCGGTTAAAAGCTACCTTCTGCACCAGTGCTTCTACAATGTAAAATAATGTATCGATTTTAATAAAAATTAAAGCCGTCTTGTACCTTATCACGCCATTGCTGTAGTACTTTCAAAATATCTTACAACAATTTCAAAACTATTTTCCTGCATGCTAGTATTATGTCTTATTATTCATATAAATTTAGTTGTATATGTACTCAACCCTGGGACGGTTGTGTATATTAATTCAGTAACCCCATCCTGGCCCGGGTTTTTCTCCGGTTTTCCTTTTAAAGAAAGAGAAACATGGGGTAAAGATTTTGTATTACTATTGTGAAATGACATAGACACTGTTTTGTTTATTTTATAAAGTTTATTTATTTATCTTTATATTAATTGTAATTGTTTTATAACACACGATTATGAATTATAATGATGATGAAAAACATAATTTAAAATCTAAATATTAGTTAACAATATTCAGAAACTCGCTTGACTCGCTTGAAATGCACGAGAGCATGTAAACACGCAAGGTCGAGCGCAGCTGCTACATGCGTCTCACCTCGGAAGAAGTGAAACATCTTTTCGTAATATCCGGTGACATACAAAAAAAAGGTGATCTGGAAAACACTAAGGAATATTTACTACAAATAAAAGCAAAGTTCCACCACTTAAGCGATTACTTTTTTTAATAAGTATTTACTCCATAAGACACAATGTATTACACCATTAATTATTTTATTTAAATGGCCGGTGAAGTATGTTTTTCTAACGTTGACCCACAATAAGTACACGTTACTCCCTTTATTTATTCCGACTTCAGGTATTTTAGTGATTTCATTCTACATACGCTAATACTGACTTAAGTCCCGTGGAGCGTCCATATGGGGAGACATACTTTAAAACGCTATTTCATTGAAACTCTCGCATCACTTAACAATATCCTGAAGTACATCAGTTTGGAACCTGATGATAACACAGTAAATCACCTGAGTATATCACAGTGTCTGAATATAGCATTCCACTTGTTATGTATGGAGACGGATTCGAAAGAACATTTCGGTTTACATTTTGAGATAAGGAATTTTTGTACTTGTTAATGTAATTTTTCACATTTAATTATTTGAATAAACTGCAGACATAGAACGTAACATAACCATAGAATGTTTGAACGTCTTCAAAGGTCATACTAATTTGAATATTATAGGATAGTGCAAAATGGTGTACGGATGAAGATCCTTCTAGATCGATGACAACAAGAAAATTCTTTTTCAAATCCGCGCAAGAACGCTTTGTTTTTAAGCTGTCTAAATAACCATATTTTGAAGTTAAAAAACACTTAGCGATATGTAAGAAATTGAAGAAACTTTGTTAGCCTAAATTGAAAACAAATAAATAGCAATAGAAAGTCGATTCAACGAGATGTGATACGGATTAAAATAATTCATGAGACAGGAAAAATACTGGGAAGAATATCTTAATATACATGCCACCCCGCTATTTAACAGAATAGAACAATATTTATAAACAATTATTCATTCGACGAATATGTAGACATGTTAGAGCACAAAAAAGTACACACCCCAATAATTATGATGGCTCCTGATTTCTGCTCTTAAAGTAACTAACACAGCATTGAAGTTTAATTACATTCGAACAAAAATTACAACTAATTATATTGTTTGAATATAAATGCAACTGAATCGGATAAACCAAGCATTAGTGAGACAGTTTTGTTTTCACCTTTGCTTCATAGTATTTGTTCAATAATTTCGAAACGAAGTAGCTTTGCACAAGAAAACACCGTTTCTTGGGACGAGGAGAGCTCTTTCCCATTGAACACAAACACGAAGGAAAGGATAGGAATTCCATTTGTGTAATTTACACGTGCTCCCTACTTCGTCTCATCTTTCGCAATTCATCGAGTCATTCATCCGAAGCCATTCATCGAGTCATTCAAGAGCTTTAGACTCAGAAATAGCGTTTCGACAAAAGTCGCGTGAGGGAGACAACGGTGACTGTTGTTGTTCTCGTCAGATGTCGTTTTAAGAAACTGAAATATAAGCAAATAACCATATTGTGTGTGAATTCAATACTTGTATGGCAATGATATACAATTAAAACGAAATGAAGACACGTCCATACGCCTTTAACAAAGTCGAAACGTCATGAACTTCACATCACCAAATATATAGTAATCGTCCGAACAAGCGTCGTAAGTCTTTAATGATGTATTGAAAAAAGAGACACGGGTTTATAAATTAATTGAAATTTTAAAAAAAAGTATATTTTATTATAATGTAGAACATCAAGTAGATGATAAGAAATTAAGTAAATATACATTCATTGTCCAAAAAACAGTTACAAACTACGAATGACTTCGTGCAGATCAAGGTAGATCACTCTCACAAAGCAAGCAAAGTGACTATCCCTTCAATTCTGATCAAGGACCCTAAGGCAGGGATGGATTTATCACTCATGCGCCCAACGCACATGTATGTCATGTACCCCTAGCACACACACACACCCCGCGCCGAAAAATTATACATACGCCACAGCTATTTAAACTGAGACACGGAAATGAAAAGCTACAAATTTTATCTTTTGCTTCCCACCTGGGAATCGAACCCGGGACTACTTGGTGACGAGCGATCACGCTGACTCAAGTTAATTGACAAATACTTTCTTCACCTAATCTTCAAATTACTCCGGAAATATTCCAATAATTCGAAAGTACTAAAATTTCAATAAAATAAAATTTTCAAAGCATGGAATACGTAAATATCTGATGAGTGCATGATTCGTTTCTTTTCCGCACTTTCGAGAAAAAACCCTCAAAGATTCAATTATAGCTCATTACATAACATAGAATATTCATAGGAAAAGAGGTCAGGGACAATTATCCCTAGGAATGGAATAACGATATTGGTAACTATTGAAATAACCTGAGAATCTTTTTCAGAGAGAACTGAAAATTATTCCTTTACTTAAGGACATGTTTTGTGTACGGGTATTACACATTTGCATCGCATGTGAAAGAGGAAATGAATAGTTACTGTATTAGTACTTTGAATGAAAACTGGCATTAGGGAGTACTGTAAACATGTTATTGTGGTTTGAATATCACAATAATGTAGCATTATCCATGATAAATCACACTTTAGGTCACGGGTATATTATTCGAAGACTGTAGCGTTACTATCCTGATCCATAAATCAGTGAAAACCAGGTACATGATTTCAACAGTTGTTTGTTGTGATAGCAAGGAATAGAAGATCCATCATAATCATACACTTGTATTTGAAAATGTTGTTTGCCCTCCTGTATCAAATAATATACCAACTTTTCTCATAATTAATTATTCGGTGTTTTTACCTCCCTTTAAAATGCTGAAATTTAATTGTCTCTTTGTAATATTTGTGTTAGTCATTCAGACGTCTTCACAATTAAGCTCCTTTTGTAGTTTCTTTCCTCGATTGCTTGAGGCAAATGCCAGGGCGATCTCTGAACTGTCAGCCCACAATACTGTCCTCATAATACTCCTCCAATTGTTGTCATTTGCTGTACGTAGTCATTACAGATGATCAGGCGGAAGAGCATTTTACTTCTTATTTTGATCGGTATTTTGTTCATAAACATGCATGCAATGATCACAAATATACACATGTTCTTGTAGTCAACATAGATGAATGACATATAATTACTCGAGGACTTAATTTGAAGGAGCCTCACCCAAAACAACGAAATGGATTCAAATGAAACTTCCAAAATGTGTCGAAGTACAACTACAAAAATACCAAAAAAAGGAAGTTGTCGTTTTATTACATGTATAATAATAAATTATAAATGAATTTTCGAGCTCTGCAATTACATAGAGGTAATAAGCAAGCAAAGGTCCGTGCGATCGATGACGATCAAGGGCGCTGAGGCAGAGGCGAATTTAATGTGTCTAAAATAAGTTTAGATCATATTTTGAGACTCTAAAAACGAGACCAGATGGGCTCAATGGAAGGTTCTATTAATAGAGGGAGCCCCGAATAGAATAATGGAAGATGTAGGGCTGGAGATCCTACATAGATTTGAAATGATGATGGAAAATCTTGGTGAACCCAATCGTAGGATGGACAGCTAAGAATAAGAAGAAGGAAAGAACTTTTTTAACAAAATAATTTATAGATTAGTAATGCCGAAAATAATGTAATACGATTCTTATTCATCGTACAGGATGGACACGTGGTATGTTTCATGCACAGCGAAAGCGAAAGTGGTGAGGATGAAGAAACGATGCAGAAGAAGAAAGAGTCCCGTTAACGCGAGGAGCGCGAGTACAGCTGGAGGCATTACACTGGTGGCAGCAGTCTGTGTTCTATTCCTTCCCCTTTCCCCCACCCTCCGTCCCTTGGGCGCATCTTCAAACGACCTCCTGACCCTTTTCGTCCCCTCTCACCCTGTCGACGCGCAAAAGGTTAGTGGCGCCCCGTCCCTCCGCTGACCGGTTAGCTTCTTCTTTTGCGGGGGTGGGAGTCGGTCCAGTGAAGGGGGAAGAAGATGCGCGCAGCTCTTGAATCACTCGCAGACGAAGAAGAGGACAATGGGTGGGGGAGGCGTCATCTCCTCTCAAAGGAGGTATATAAGGTGCGAGCGGAGGTGCCATCTTCACTACGTTCTCTGGAATTCAACGTTCGTCACCACAAAGACACCAGACACCAATCACCTTCCGTCACCATGAAGCTGGTGAGTAATTCCAAGGGCTTTTTTGTGTTCACGCAGCAAGAGGATTCACCATCGAAAGTTCTTTTTGGATATTACGACGATCTTCCGTGACGAAACAATTGTGGTGCTATTTATTTATTTTTTCAAAAATTTTAACTTTAATGAGATAATTTCAATGTTTTAAAGTTTTTACCGACAGTTTTACAACTGTAGCCGTAACAATGAATTTCCTTTTTTTCTTTTTTGTATTTTCGATAACACTCCACGCAATATATCAGCATCAATAACTAAAATAAACTTTAATTTGTGTTCGTAAAAAGTTTTTTGTTTTAATAAGACGTATCAAATCTCCTACACAGCGCGTAACATTAGTCTGAGAAAGTTCCACTGTCACATCAACACGGAAGATCGGATTATGAGTGAACTCTGACGTCACAAGTGAGCACGTGGTTTCGGGGTGAAAGTGGCGCTCCTGCAGCGAACTGACTCACAGACGCGCTGCTGTGGCGGCAGCAGATCGAATGCTCTTGGAGAAATTATGGGTCACTCATACACTTCCACGAGGTCAACAGGATTTTCTCACAGTTTTATCACACATTCTAACATAATTTTACGTCGGAAAACTGTCGTTGGATTCCACACTAAAATATCCTTTACACAGAAATTACTTCATTCAGTTCCACAAAATGGGTTTAATTTTTTAATAGTTAATAGTCGTCCGTGATTATTTATTCCAAATTTTAAAATTATTTTATAAACATATAAGGTTTTGTATGATGCATAGTTGCGTATGAAGATCTGTTATACTGTTTTCAAGGTAGTTTTGGTCGATTGCTTTTCTAACCGTTTGTTTGTTTGTTTGTTTCAAAAGTGAATGTGAATAAAATTGTTTGTCACAGCTTTGCAAAATCACTTTTTAATTATGGATAAGTGGTAAACAATAGCAAAAATTTTCAAGTTTTTCTACATTTGTATTAGAATTCTTTTGCAGAATTTGACTGTGACTTTTAATTACGTTACTATTAAAGTCAGTTAATTTGTAGCTATACAGAAACGCGCCTAATATGTCAATATATTAGTCACAACGATATCCTGAAAATAAGAAAAATCTTAATTATCTGAGGATACTTTTAGTCAACATATATGAGATCGAATGACATTATTAACGTGACTTACTTAAGTTTTCAGGTAAATTATGGGAATTATACTCTAGGGATTTAAAGAGTAAAAAAGAAAGATGGCCAGTCCAAATTCAATCCTAGTCAAAATCAAGAAAACTGAATTTTTTTCATATTCTCAATCTTAAACGTATTGTGAGATATACTTGTATCTCTGTATCAAGCTATTCAAATACTTGTAAAGACTCTTAAATTGGGTGAAATCGTTCAAGAAATGATACGTGCATTTTTATACGCGTGCTAGCTATGAAACTGTTATTAAAAGTGTAATTGGTGGGAGAATTGTTCAAACGATAAATATTGTCCTTATTTTATCTAGGCTGATTTCGCCCGGGATAAACGTTTCGTTATTATTAGATGTAGTTGCAGATATCCATCCCTTGATGTATTAGAACAACTCTGCGTAACCATCATAGAACTCGGAACCCTTCCTAGCGAACTGCGATCTATCGGGAGAGTCAGAAAGTATGTGGTAGCCCTGGTGGTGACAAGGAGAATCACGTCATTTCTTGTCGTTAAATTACCCCAAGTGGGTAAAATAGGTTTACTTGAGGTAAGACGAGCACTCCAAGTAAGTCAAATCACTGAGATGTATACGTTTTCTTTATTTTTATTCTGTTTTAACAACAATATGAATAATAATGAAGAGAAAACATGACTTAATTTTTATCTCTCAGTTAATAGTACAAACTATATTCAGGAACTCGTTCCAAATGCTCAAGAGGATATGAAAACATGACGGCCGCGAACAATGGCTTCGTGATTTACGGCTCGTCGCACCTCAGAGGAAAAAGTGAAATATCTTTCTCAGATGTCTCGAGTGACCTTTTTAGATAAAAGTGATGCGAATAGTACTACGGGAAATTTATTACACATCGAAGTGATCTTCCATCACTTTCGTGATTTAAAAGTTGCTCTTTATTGGAACACGAGTGTCAGACGCAATGTATTACATCATCAATTACGATTGCAATTATTTTGTTTAAATGACAAGTGAGGTATGTTTTTCTAACGTTGACCCACAATAAGTACATATTACTCTTTTTATTAATGCCGATTTAACGTATTTTAGTGATTTAATTCTACCTCCGCTAGTACTACCTTAAAATATCGATTTCTGCTTGTTGTTTTTTTTTGTCTCCTTTCCTATTTTCGTTCGTTCGTGCGCAGCTTTTGGTCTTCGCTGCCGTCGTTGCTTTGGCGTACGCCGCTCCTCAAGGAGGTAGTGACCCGCGTCTTGCCACCATCGTGGAGGAGTTGAATGAACCCAGCATTGGTACCGGTCCCTGGAAATGGAGGTGAGTATTTTCCATAGTTTACTCTACACGAAGGCGTATCCTTTCTTTAGTAGAGTGCTATATAACGAGATAGACGACAGAATTCCAAGGAGTACAGAGAAGTTACTGAAACTTTGACGGATCTTCTGAGCGCGCTTCATCATCTAGTAGGCACATACCGTGACCAAAATGACCGCCCATTGATTTTGTTTACGTTGGTTTCTCAAGCGAAAATAATATTGACATAACTATTTTTCCAAACTTACTTCAATACTTTCACTGAATCACCATTCATTTCATTTTAAAACTAAAATTTAAATTACGCTAATTTTACAACATTGTACATCTACAATGTTGGTACGAATTAACTTGTGAACTATATCGAAGTTATTCCAGTACGATGGATCCTCAGGGATTAATTTGAGCAATATTTCTTTGCTCTCACTGCAATAAGACCAAAATGACTGCGAAGAATATTACTCAAATTAATCCCTTATAAAGAACTCTACCTACAAATAGTGTTCACTTTTTCGGAACCCCACTCTCCGATTCCCGAAAGAAATCACGAACGAATTCTTGTGTCAAATCTTTAGAGAAATTCCACGTTACTCAAATTAATAAAAAAAATTATTGGCTCGAAATATTAAAACCCCCCTCAAAAATACCTAAATTGAAACAAACAAATAATACTTAAGTTAATAACAATCCACTCACAGAGGAATCGTCTTAGGGATATATTTTCCAAAAAAAATAAACAATTGACGACACAAAATAATTACCAATTGTTGGAAAGAAAATGAGCGTATTATTGTTCTGCTCGTCGTTACACAGCAAGAAATCTATTTATGCTGCATCACATCAATTATGCTGTATCAAAAAATTAAAAAAAGAAACACACAAAAACAAATTTTAAACATTCACTGAAATTGTTTAAAATAATAAAATAATATTTCGAAATTATTAAGCAAATAATATTTTTTGCTCATAGTAGTATCACACATTTTAAAGAAGCTAGCTTATTTCATTTTTATTAATTTGGATAAATCTAGAAAAAGTTAATTTGTAAAATTGAGTGAAACGTAAATTATAAATCCCTCAGGGATTTTTAAACTTCTTTCGCACTTCAACAATTTTCTGTATTCATCAAATTATTCTATAGTTTCACGATTGAAGTTAACGAAAAATATTATTTAAATTATTTTTATCAATTAATTATGAAATATTTTTACTGATCTTATATATTTTCTCTTAAAAATATTTTCACTGGAGAAGAATTGAAACAATCTTTGTTTAACCAGTAGTGCGATGAAATAATTTTTCACGATTTTATTATGACAATACTTTGGAATTTTTACAGTTTAAGTCAATGAAAATCCCAATTAAGTGTCGAAACTTAACGGTCAATTTAATTACACAAAATATCCAAATGTAGTGTGTATGACTGTGCATGGGTATATCATCTACTTATCTAGATAACTGGAATTTATTATATATATAGTTATAATTCTATTAAGGAAAAAATCCCCAAAAGATGTAAAATAATTTCACGAAGCAAACTTGATTCATTGATATTTCAATTACAACATATCCCTGAGCTCGTAATTTGTTTCAGGATATTGTTTATGAATAATTTTTTGGGGAAAAACTTTTGCGGAGGCTTAAAAGTACATCTAATTGTTTTTAATTTGTACGTAGAAGTGAAGATAGAATTTCAGAAGATGAAATACTTTAGAGGAAACAAATAAAGCGGATCACATCCGGTTTTTGTCTATCTAGTTAAAAGAGATCTACTGTTTTAACTCTTAATTTCGTAGTGTGGAAGAGGGGTGGTGAAATCTATCCTGAAAGAGTAATGATTCGGAAGTAAAGAGTTAAAATTACATCAAGACACGTAGGTAGGAGGAAACTGGGTACACTGGGAACCGCCTGGGGAAGCGAGGGATGTGTCACAGGTTGTATAGATAGATGTGGTGAACGGGCTTTGGAAATCGAGGCGAATGGCGCAGTGGGCAGCACACCTGCGACCACAACAGAAAGTCCCGGGTTCGAGTCCCGGCCAACCGTCATTTTCACCTGTACTTATCACTCCGTTGCGTCATTTCCGTTGCAGCTTCCGTACCAGCGACGGTATCTCCCGCTCTGAAGAAGGCGTGTTGGTGGACCCTGGTACCGAGAACGAACACATCGAGGTGCGTGGCACCGCCAGTTGGACCGATGCCAATGGCAACGCGTACACGCTCACCTACACTGCCAACCAAGACGGATTCCAACCCCAAGGCGCTCATCTCCAAGCGGGACGCTAGTGAACCACAAGACGATCCTGCCATGACTCTACACACACCGCTGCCACCACTCAAATGCGTTCCCGAACGTCTCTGACTTTTCCTCGCTAAATTTATTTATATACCATAATTTTAATCCTAAATTTTGGTTACAGTACAAATTCTAGTTGGGAGACACTTCGGGAACCCTCTATAATCGAGACGTGTTGAACCGAATGAAGCAATTTTCCAACAAAATGAGTGAATGGAAAAGACCTTCTTTCGAGCTTCGTTAAACGGTGACGCATTTAGCGAAGCCATAGCTTTTGGATGCGAGGTTATATACGCCATACTTTCTGTGCCAATCGTGAGAATTTTTAGGACATCTTCTCAACATGTGGTGGTTCCTCTTTATGACGACTTCCTTTTACATTTGCAACGCTTGCACTTTCATTTTTTTATATCATTCAAGTGTTTCTTCTTGTTTGAGGGACTTTCCGCGAGGATGAATGTATCTATTGACTCTGGTAATGGATGTCTTTTGTGCAAAATATTGAAGAGGATGTCCTACTAATTTGTGTAAACATAACTTACAGCTCATGACATAATGTGTAGGCTCACAATTCGCCCCTATCTACTTCGTTGTTATATGTTTTGTGGATTAAATAAACTTCAATGCCATAATATATAATAATGTTTTATTTACCATTTACCTCTCCAACCGAACTTCATACAAAGAAAAAAAATCCTCTATTTATAGAAAATTCCTTTTTTTAAATCACCCAGCGGGTGTGAACTGCTCGCTGAAATATATTAAATAAAGTACTTTATACATTCAATACGCTCACATAAATACCAATGGCAAGTATTTAACTTGATCAAAAGATATTGGTTGAAATAAACTTTCCAATGAAATATATAGTCAAATATGTAACGAATAGAAGAGGTTTGAATTATGAAGAAAACGGTTAATTTCAAAATCATTTTAAATGAGAGGAATAAAATTAATTACTTTATAGAGATTTCTTCGTCTTCAAGGCGGGAAGTATCCTACGATAGGTTTCCGAGAAGATTCAATAAATATTTTAAAAGCATATCTTGCCAGTTCTTTGAAAGTTCTTAATAAGAATGAGCGAATATTGTTAGTAATTTGCTAAATAAAAAATATTGCACGTATCATGTTCAGAATATACAAAATAAAATTAACAACAACAAGAAATTAATAAATATTGCTGATTATTTTCGTTCGATTTGAAGACAATGAACAAAATCGTAAATATCATTTACCATTTTAAATGCAAATATTTTTACGAAACAATTGCCATAGAGCGAAAGCCCCTCGGCATCTCTTAATGTCATGCGAGAGGTTGTTACTTCATGTACCTCTGCGGCCGCGAAGAAGGACTTTTCCCAGGTGCCATTTGCTGAGTTTGAAAGGCAAAGCAATTCTGAGCGAGAGTCCCCATCGTCGCCTTGAGTGAAAGGGAAGATGAAAAATCACACGAACGATGTCAAGACCCTTCTTCGAAACGTCGAAGTGGAGAAATTCGTACTGAATGATACCATAAGAGGAATCCACGTGTCGATGAAGGGCGTCGAAACAATCTTGAGCAATGAGGTTCTAACTCGTGTACGAAGATAGGATTTTATTAGAAATATCGTCACGAAAAAATCATTTGGCAGAAACTTTGTCCCGATTACCCTGCATTGTCCGGGTGTATTTTCTACATAATAAATTCGCTACGATAACAGAATCCTCTTTTGTTATATACGGTACGCAAAAGATTTTTGTTTTCACAAACACAAACCTTCACTTTTACTACTGCACGCAAATTAATGAATGTTCGATGTGTAGAAACACTCCTACGCAGATTAGCTAAGAACTATAAAATTTACTGTTACATAAACAAACAAAAAACACTAAGAATTTTAATTTTATTATTATTGTGAAATGGGACCATAATTTCATAGAAAAAGTCATTCAAAACAATTAAAAATTACGAAAACCATCGCCTGTGCTTATATTCTTCATGCCATGAAGATGACCAATGGAAACGTATTCGTTTCTTTGTTGGATAATGGTTGGACTATTATATTGAGTCGACTTGCAATATGTAATTTAAATATATATTACAAAAGTCTGATCTATTTGTTATTTGATTTTGCAATCATTACCTCGAAAGAAGTACCGTTCTAAAATTGTTTTTGAGAGAATACAACAATAAAGTTTTGTTTTTGTTTCGAACTGTTCATGAGTATACTTCACTTGTTGTTTCACCTGAACAATGGAAAACAATGGACGCAAAAAAGGCGACAAATACTCCGCAAACGAAAGTCCAGAGCGAACCAGAGATTGCGACGCGCGAATGTGAGACGGAGACGAGAAGAAGATGATGTTGTGTGTGTCAGGGACGTCGAGTCGCATGACACAGTTGGTTCCACTGCCTCACAGACCTTATGACGCCGTCGGCGATGACACCCATCACCCTCTCACCACGTGTTGATGTGAGGGGATACAACCAAATGTCATCGAACTCCTAACATCTACACTGCATTCCACATTGTGTCCTCAAAACTATGAAATAGTGTACGCGTAAGCTTACCGTATTTACTCAACTACAAGACGAATTTTCTTTTCAAATTCTTTGTCCGAATAAAACGGGACNCTTTGTCTGAATAAAACGGGACAAAATTAGTTGCATTATTTATTATTGTTACGTTGACATTTACAATGACATCGCTGTAACTAAGCATTGAGTTTGTTTTGATAGCGAGAGCTATCGCTAAATTGTCACCATCGTTATCTTTTATAGAACGATATAAACCATTGAACATCATAACTCTTTCTCATTTCCATTATGGATGCTCTGTCTCCAGCACAGTCAACGCACAACTCTTTGAATTCTTCTTCGTCCTCATTTTACGATTTCTTGTCAAAAAAAAAAAGCTGTAAGATACTACCATGTTGAGGACATTATATAAATTTACTCTCCGGAAGCATGTAAGGTACCATCATCCCATCAATGCCGATCTAGGGTCCTAAGGTAGAGGCGAATTTAACATTTCAGCTTCTCACTCCTTAGATAAGAATAGAAATGGTTCGCTACGTGTAATAATATTAAAAGAATACCATCTAATTTGTAGTTAATAAAACACAAAAAAGTTATTTCACAAGTACACATTATTATCAAAGTATATATTATTCGGAGAATATTGTTTATAAGTCTATCAAAATAACAGAAAATTTGAGGCTATTTATTTCAATAGTCGCCTGCCTAGAGGGCAAACACCTAGAGAGCCTGAATACTCGGAGGAAAACTGGAGAAAAACCCGGATCAGGATGAAATATTATGCAGCTGTTCTTCCGTCTACACCAATGAGGCGGCGGACGCATGATACTATGAAGACTTTACTGTCCTTATGTCGTTCAGGTTTTTTCTTGTTCCATGTCTCATTCTTCTGGTTATTCTGTCTTCTTTCCTCACTTTCCCATCATTATTCCTTATGTACTACTCTTTTCTAGTCCTTTCTTCAATATGTCGAGTACAATACACAGGTTTGTAGACTTGAAACCGCTTTTTTGTTTTCACTGATTCTTCCTTTTTGGTTTTGATACTTAGCCCCTCTACCTTCAGTCGCCTTAAATATATTCTTCTTACTTCACCATGCTCCTCATCTTCCTCTGCTCTTCTACATATTCTCTCGTATCTTCCGTTTCTAAGATATTAATTAGAATTACCGCGACTAATCATGAATTCAGTCGCAACCATTTTCTATTCATGATTGCATATATAACGTTTGATATTCAATAATAACATCGTAATTATGTATCGGGATGAGCGTCTCGCGTTTACGTCTCACAAGGAATAATTATTCATTCGCCAACGTATTGATGCGATAAGTCTAAAACGCCAGAAAAAAACACATCCCGTTATGAATACAGAGATCAAAAACAAAACGGAGTATATCGTCAGTTTTATTGCAAATCGGGTCCACATGTCGATTATTCACTTAACCTCTAAAACGTGGTAGTAAATAATCTTCAAAAAATGTAAAGAAATTTTTAAAATGTTGCGTCAATGTATAGATTTAACTATTTTGGGTTGGTCTTAAAATACATCAGGGGCAATTTTTAATTTTGTTCCGTCAGAATTTTAAAAAAATATAGGAATATTCTATTTGAATTAGGGGAGTCGTCTTATAATCAGATAACGAAGGTACCCCCTTGAATTATATAAAAAATAGCAAAATACATGTAACATTGACACAAAAATAATATTATTATATCACGAGACAACTTGAGTTCGTTTTAAAAATTGAAACTTAAATCCTCTTCCATATGACGAAAAAGTATTGTGTTTTATGTAAAATACCATTTCGATACAATTTTTCCAATTTTTGAGATTTCAAAGTAGGAAATAATCTTCAGTAAAGAGATATGTTTATTTCATGGTGAATGTGTGAATCTTCAGGACGTGTAGTATCGCAAAATATTTACTTTTATAATTAATAAAATTTATATTTATAAATTACTGATTTATATTTATAAATTTTATATTTACATTTATAAATTTTATATTTACATTTATAAATTTTATATTTACATTTATAAATTTTATATTTACATTTATAAATTTTATATTTATATTTATAAATTTCATATTTATATTTATAAACTTTAAAACTATATTTATAAAACTAAGAAATAAATGTAACAAACTTTGGGTAAATTTTTTCAATAACAAAAATTCAAAACATTGGTTTAAATGTAAAATAAAAACATATTTTTCAGAACCACGTAATAATTGTATCTTCACCGGATTTTTTATAATCCTCAAACAGTTTGGCAATTTAAATATTTTCATTAAATGTAGTAAATGAACGGTATAATATTTAATACTCTTAAAGAACGACCAATGATTAATTATGCGACAAGAAAAACATTGAATGTTATTGGCAATATCAAATCACGGCCTCCAACCCTTCGACAAAATCCATCTTCAACAAATCCCCTCAGCTTGTTTATAAACCACCGCCTAATCACCACAAAATATTAAATAACAATAAAGAATTCAACCACGTCCCCCTGACTTCCTCTCTCGACACACATCTCTGTGCAATCTAGGATTCTACGTCCTTAATGTCACCTCTCCCTAAACAATAAATATCATTGATCCTTCTAAGTCCTTTACTACAACGAATATAAATACTTATATCAACGAATTCACACAGAAAATTTGAGAATCCAATGAATTCATTTACCTTCTACGTTGCACTAACTGTAAAAGTTTTTACGTATGAGAAACAACTACTCCTCTCAGCATCACGATGAACAATCAAATTCCTTTCTTTTTCATTGCCTCCTCCTCCTCCCTCCAACGCTAAATTACACAGTAAAAAATTTAACGAATGTTTTATAGTTATGTTTTTAACTCTCCCTCAACAATCCCCATCTATAGATGTAAAAACACGTGAATTAGGTTTCAACTGGGGTCTAGGAGCCTCTACCCATCCCGGTTTAAATAAACAGTAAATTCTTAAAATTCCATTTTAAATGTCAAATTTGCCTCCTACTTTTCTTTCTCCCTTCTAACGTAACCCAAAGAGAGAAGACTTGGATCATTTTCTATGAGGCTGAGAAAGGCTGAACTCTAAAATGGTTTCATTCAATTTGTGAGTGACTTCCGTGTGCTTTTTTAGCTTTATTTGCAATATATATATATTGAGATTTGAATAATTCCGTAATTAATTGTTAATAAAATCATCCTCGTTCGGGAATAATGAAATTTAAAAGAGAGGAAGGAAAGTCTTCCGACTCAAAAGGTCGGCCGTTGAGAGATGACGAAGGCAGCGTTCACCTACATCTCTGTATGGCGCAGACCCACAGTCGGCCCTTTGGTGTCGAAGGAAATTTACAACTTTTTAGAAATAGCAAGTTAGCGAGGGGATGGGGAAAGCGACCCAACCCGACCGCAATAACCCCAGATGTGCGAAGGGTGGAAACAAGAACCAACTTGTCCGTAAAGATCGTTGGGAGTTAACATCGTTGCAAGAAATCGTTAGAAATTATTCGAAGTCCTTTAAAAATTTCCCAATCAGAATCTAGGCGTAAGAAGGGGGAATCGTTTTGGCATTGGAAGTTTCGGTCACGTGGAATTCAAAATTTGGAAGATCTGGAAGGGAAAAATAGATAGAAGTGGGGAGTAAGACCATTTAAGGAATGGAAAACGAAATTTCGCTCTCACATCTCACATTTTTGAAGACGCGCTCAGATCAGTCATTTCGCGCAGCTCATACGCTCACAGATTTTTTTCGCGCAGCTCACATCAGTAACATCGTTCACGCTCGTAGCTGGTAGCTTCGACGCGGCTGACATTGCTCAGCTTACATCGCAGACATTGCTTAGATTTTCGCAGTCAGCTCACATCGCTTACATTGCTGAGATAGATTTTTCGCTCAGCTCAGATGTTTTTAGCTCGAGTCGAGTGTTCGTTGATTTTTTTTTATCATCGGGATAATTTAATGAGTTGATTTCGATCCGAGCCGCGGACGAACTATTTTCGGGTGGTCATTCGGACGAACGAGGCTATGCTGACACTCCGATCGGAGGGGCCGAGTTCGCAGAGAAGGATTGGAGCAACTTCCGGTAGTCGTCGTTGATTGACACCGTCAGCGATCGCCGAGATGGGAGCCTAGCTGACCATTGCGAGGACACCACTCTACGGTCTGCGCAGGTTGGTCATCATCAGAGGTATTTTACGACGGTTGGTGATGTTTAAACCGACGTCGTATTGCGCTTGCGCGTAATGAATCAACTGGCATAAATTATAAAAAAGGGACATGAACTATGAACTAAATCAGTGCCAAGACAGATTTAATCGTTGATAAAATTATGCCATGGTTAAACTTTTGTGGATTGCTATTGTTGAGAGAGAGGGAGATTTAATTGTTGATATGATAATATTCTTGTTAAATTCAGTGTATTGCTATTGTTTAAGAGAGAGGGAGATTTAATTGTAGATAAGATAATATTATTATTAAATTCAGTGCATTGCTATTGTTTGAGAGAGAGGGAGATTTAATTGTTGATAAGATAATATTATGGTTAAAGCCAGTGTATTTTAGTTTTTTTGGAGGGAAAGATGTCCTTTAGGTGGTAGTGTTTATGTTCTTATTTGTCCACCATTTGTGTTTGTTTCTTTTGGGGGAAAACAACA
>NNCF01126972.1:78463-109920 GCA_002313205.1 Laupala kohalensis
AGAGAGAGAGAGAGAGAGAGAGATATCGTTTGTTTCATTAAAAAATATATATGAAAGGTTCTCTCCACATATTTTCCACCTATTGGTTGAAGGAGGGAGAAAATTATCACCTGGCCAGTTGTTCTAGTGCAGCGCATTCTTTGGTTTAATGGTCCATTGCTCTCAACTTCAAATAGTCTCCTCTAGTTGAGAATGTCCAATTAATAATTATTACACACTTTGTTGTGTTCTGAAATCGTCACATTACTACACCGTAAAAATTTAAGAGGCTCGGTATAAGGATGTGATAAGAATCGACCATTTGAATTGCGTCTTCTTCAGTTCCATCATTATAGGGTACCGACCTATTCCAATATTCCAAGTAATAAAACGCCAGGTATTTATTGACAAATTCCACCTTAAGAAAAATCTTTCACTCTAAGAAAGCTATTTATTGTTTCTGATAGTTGCACAGTCACCCATATCGATCGACGGAGCGTTCACTTGGGTTATGGCTTTCTAGTGAAGTGTGAAGGAGGTTTGTTATTCTCATTTCGCTTAAGAACTCTAAAAAACTCATGAGAACCGTCAACTGCTTACCATTTCGAATGATTTATTGCGATCGAATGAATCGGAATCTTTAGTAACAACATCGTAAATAGCGAAGCGTCCGCATTTGGCCAATGTCGGTTTGTTTTGCCTAAAAGTGTCCCCCGCGGAATATTCGAGTGCAGTGTCGCAACTTGGAGCTCATTCAGTTTTGGATGGGCAGGACAGTAGCATCGCAGCCTCAACCTGGACCTCGAGAACGATTTCATGGAGGACACAGCGACGTACAGGGTGAGAGAGAGAGAGAGAGAGCCTTTGAACATTCACTGGATAATCGCTTATTTTCGCTTTCCTCTCCTTTGTTGTGGAACTGTTTTGTAGCAAACTAGCTGATAACCCGGCGTTGCCCGGGATTTTTCTTCGACTAACCTACTTTTACTCTGGAAAAAGTAAAATCTATCTATATAGTAAGATCAAAATAGTTTTACTTAATACTTTTTTAAAAAAATTTAAGCCTAACATTCAAATTTAACAAATTCATAATAATAATTATGAATTTAATTAAAAAAAACTTGATTGTAAACTCTGCGTCTCGCGGGAACCGCGTCGGTCGAATTTTCGCTTCCGATGCAGCTACGCCATTTCAATAAAGTTCTTGTAAAATCTAAATTATTCATCGAAATTTTACGATATATAGACGTTTTCTATCTTCGATAAATGCACAAAACAAATAACCCACTAAATTTGAGTACGCCTGTGTTTTTTTTCCTTCTTAAATTACTAAATTACTAAATTGAATTATTTTAACACTTCTATTTTCTAATGACGTTCCATCGATAATTATTTTTGTTGATAGTCAAGTGCTTTGTCGCGGATTTTTCTGTAGAACCCTTTGAGGTAAACAATACTCTATCGTTCACAGTTGTCCTCTATCTCTAATCGTTTTGGCGGCGTAACCGAATATAACTGTTTTTCACGATTTTATCAACATTTATGGTCGTTATCTTTCATACCACGTATTTTTTAAATAAAAGTTAGTCAATGATCATCTTGAAAAAACTGTCTCCTTCCCAAATTTCATGACGCTTGTTCCAGTAATTTAGTCGCAAACGTACAGAAACATTTCCGTGCCACGCATTTATATATTAGTACGGATGTAAATTTAACTTCGCTAACTTTTAACTCTTATATTACTGATTTAATTCAATGGATAATCATTAGTGTGATAGTTTTCTCGTTTATGCTGAGAGAGACATCAACATTATTTGTGTAGGTAGAACGGTGTCGTAAAGAGCTCTTGAAAGAAATTTTGTGACATTATATACAATATATTAAACTAGAACACCGCGACGTCTGACAGCACAGAAGGAAGACAAAGGAAAGAATTCAATATTTCACTTTAATTACTAATATTCGACACAAAAGATTGTGGTGAGTCAAACTCTTGATTTCTTAACATTTTTCATAAGCTGATTTCCAGTGAGTTTATTTTTCAATTTTCTTTATTCACAAAATTTTTACAATACATAATTAAACTCAATTCTGCAGCAAATGTATAACTTCTCCGTTTGCAACATCGTCACTCCGGGGCCTCTGCTTCTCCCTTGAAACCGTGCTTCGCTTTTTGCCCTTTAGGTGTGCGTATTTGTCGCTTCTTCCAGCGTTGCTAATTTTTTGCTAGCCGTCATCGTTTCTTTCATGCATCGCTGCCTTTATTCTTCCAATTTGTTCTACGTAATGTAAAAAAGCTTGAAATATGAATTTTTGTTTCCAATAGTTGCAGTTTACTGCAGTACGCAGATATTTATGTTGGACTAAAATGAAGTTACACGCGGAGAAGTATTTATCTTTTTCTCAAATATACGTCTCTCGAGATTCGCGAAAGAAACGTATTTCAATCGATTACAACATTATCTATAGTGAATTGGAAAAATAATTTCAGAAATAAGTTATATATTTCTCGTAGTATACGCATCTTCAATAAAAATGGGGGATCACATTGGAGATGTCCCCCTTTTTTTGGAGGATCTGTCAATTATAAAGGCGAGTAAATGACGACCTCAAAAATTAACTCTTTATTGGAGAATGACACTTTGTTTTTATATATTTCGATGTCTTCACTTGAATGAACCAAGCACTTGTAGAAAGACATTTAATTATTTTTCAAGAAATATTGCCACTAAAATTCTAAACATGAAAGTCTGTTAGTACCACCAGCAAAAATTAGTGTACCGACCTCTAACAATTTTTTTTTCATGGCTTCAGAATAAAAATTTTTATGTTGTGAGCACTACGAACTACACATAAGATATCGTAAAAAATGGAATACTATGTGAGTGAGTGGACCATGAAGAAATATGGATTTAATGTTTTTACTTTCAATTAATTGACAAAACGCAATGTAAGTAACACTAAAAACAATTTATTTTATATTCTATTTAAAAATGTTGGGGAGACAGCAAGTGGGGTCAAGTCAAGATAGTTGACGTTAGGTCTGGCAGCATTCGAGGAGTCAGCCTGACGCACGATATTCTCTAGCAAATGCAGCATAGCAATTTCCTTAAAATCTCGGGCGAAAAATCCAAGTACAAAATAGGAACGGACCATGTAAAATCATAACTCGACTTCAAATTTGTACGTTCTTCAAAACACTGTAAAATGTGGGACTTTATTATTATTCCTAAAACCCCACAAAATATTATCATTATTTTTATTATTAACATTTTAAAAATTTCTTCAATTAAAATATATTTTCATAATGAATGGCATAAATACCCCTACATAGGTTAGTCCCATGACAAAGAAATATCATTTTCATAACAAACAATATTATTAAAAGAGATATACCTTAATTTATTTAAAGATTTGAGATATAATAAATTTTATGAACAGTAACATATCTTATTCATTGGTATTTATTTCGCCGCTTTTAAGGAAGCGGGTTGTCTCTTTCATTTTAGTCTACGTTGCTTTGGTTAGATCCATTTCTTTCCTGTCGTTATTTAGTTGATTAAAATCGTTATTCGCATACTAATCTTATCTTCTTTCACAAATTCTTAATACTCCTAAGCCAAGCATTTTTTGGATTATGAATATATTCATACAGAGTATCGATTTTTATATTAAAACTCATTTGATGGGTAGAGGTCTGAAATGATTCTGTTCTTCAAATCCAATTATTTTGAGTAATAGCTTTTGTATTCATTGCAGCGTAGTATATGACGAATTGTACAGTCCACATCAGCCAATACTACAACACTGTAGCAAATTTGAAGTAACTGATTCTTAGTTAAAACTTGCGAGTCTGTAGAATACATAATGTAGATATTTCGTTTTACATACATGTCATGTACATTTGATCCCATTTCATGTTAAAATAATACATTATCTCAAGGTAGTTACTGCTAATTTCTCTCTTTAGTTGACATCCATTTATCATTATTTCAATGTCATCCGGAAGACAATCAATGTAACTTTCACAAGTAAAATATCGAGTTATCTCGGTGTTAACTGCAAGCTTATTGCTATACAACTATAAAAATATAAAATCTACTTTAAGTGTCATTGAAACGGCTATTTCATTCCACGTTTGTTCACACATTGGAACACGTGTGTCATCAGCAAGTGCACTTATATCTTGATGTTGAGTTGACAGATATATAGAACAAAAATTAGAGATCCCAAAATCTCGCCATCAGAAAATCCAACATTGATCTTCACATGTTGACTTTTTGTATCGTTCATTTGTTATGAAGATACGAGGGTTGAATCAAAAGTAAGGTTCCCAAAGCGGTAGATTCGAAAGGAGAGGTGTTAGGCAAAATCTGGCAGCACTGGCGTGTGCAGCAGCTGCCCCTCTCTCGATCCCAATATTTCCCGCTTATCTCTACCATTTACTGTTGGCCTAGCAGTCGTCCGCGATTGAAGTGCCCATAGCAGCTACCGCCAAGTGTGAAATCCGTGCAGTTATACGCTTTTTAAACGCAAAAGGGGTTCCATCTATAGCAATTCATGGTCAGTTGTGCGAAGCTTATGGTGACAAGTGCACGTCTGTGTAACACGTCCGCAAATGGTGTAGGGAGTTCACTGCTGGCCAAACGGAAGACCGTCAAAAAGGTCGAGAGAGTACTGCTCCAAGTTCTGCGACATCGGGATAGAAATGTTAGAGTACCGTCTCCAAAAATGTTTGGATAGAAATGAAGACTATATTGAAAAATAGCTCAATGTTTAAGTTCTACAAACATGTAAATTGCTATGAAAATAAATTTTTTTTCTATTTCAAAAAAACTAGGGAACCTTATTTTTGAGTTCACCTTCGTAGCTATTAATAAGATTTAGGTATACACCTCCTATTCTCATACTGTACAATTTTGACAGGAGAATTTCGTGATATACTGAATCAAAATCTTTAGCACAATCAAGAAAAGCAACAATAGTATATTTGCTGCAGCAAAGATTCCTATAACTAAACATTATTAAAAAAGCAATGACATCATCAGTACCCTTTTTCTTCAAGAAACCAAACTATTTTGGACTAATTAATTTGTTTCTCAACAAAATTGATGACTCTGGTATATATAATTTTTTAATTTTTTTTTGCCAAATTTGATATCAAGGTCAATAATTTGTAACCATATCTTTGGTTCAACCTTATAAACTGGACAAATATCTGCAATTTTAAATTGTCTCGGGCACATTCCTTGCGAGATAGTTTTACAAATGATGGATACAAGAAAAGGAGAAATATAAGGAGCTGCAAGTTTTACGCTGATAGCATGCATATCAACACAGTCTCCTTCCTGACATCTATTTGACCTCAAATATTGTTTCCAAGTTTTATGTCTCACAGGTCGGTGTGAGAGAGAAAAAATAAAAAAACGGATTAAATGGGATACTTGGCATTTCATGAACCAGACATTATTACCTGGATACTACTGTACTGAGAAATTAGTAGAAAAAAATTGCTTTACTCAGATCATTGTTAGTTAATGAATTATTTACCACGATATTCTTAATTTGTTGATTCTTAGCCTTCTGACTCAATTTGAAATGTATATATTTTCACATTCTTTTAGAATCAGTTTCTATTGATGTCTGTTTCAGCGCTCCGTACGGGAGTTCTTTCGTATTGCTCATACTCTTCCTTCCTTTAGATAAATTGATTTTTCTTCCATACTTTGTGAAGTTTGTTTTCAGTATTAATTGAATTCATAATTAAAATGATGTGGAGGGAATGTGGGTAGTGATGTGATACGAGGTAAATAAGTGATTTAGAAAGGGTTGGAAGGGATATGTGAAGTGAAGTGCACGAAAGGGGTAAATCGAGTGTTTGGGTCATCAGTGAAATAAAATGTGCAATGAGTTTTTTTATCAATTATTTAGATGGTTCAGGGTAAAATGTTTTCTTATATATTTAATATTTTAATATTAGTTGAATCATATAGTTTAATGATTTATTTAACATTTTTTTATTTCAGTGTTCCGTGATGTGTATTTTTGTATTTTGTATATTCTTCCACTGGGTAAGATCAGCCCATCTGCAATAAATAAATATATTATTATAAGAATGATTTTTGTAGGGGTTTGATATTTTGGTTTGACTTTAAGAGCCATTCTATTAATTTTCCGTAATTAATTGGTTAATAAATCAAGCGCATCTTTATTATCCTCCAAACATAATATGTCATTCCAACTCTCAGTATCACAAAGATCAATAAACCGTTTATTAATTTCAATGTTTTCTTTGTGTCTACATTTTAAAATGTTGCCATATTATACGATATACACACGAATTCAATTTGTAAGTGGTAATAAAAATATTCCTCTGTTCCTTTATCAAACTCAAACAAATCAATATTTTTAGATGATTACAGTGTTCGCAGTGAAAGAAAAGTAATGAGGGAGGAGTCTTAAGTCGAGGAGTCGAGGTCTGCATTGCGATACATTATCAATAAAGTAGGTTTGCGTTAAATCGTCAATGTTTTGCTTCACTGTCATTTCTATATTTTCCTTTTACCGTCAAATCGCTTCGTCCACGTGATCGAGTGTGGTTTGGACGGATTGTGTTCACGTAGGTTTTGTCCACAACATTGTCATGATCTGCACACTCTACCCGTTCTTCCGCCAAGACTTGAGATACATGTCGCTTGACTTCTCTTTCAATTTCTTTGGTCAAACGATTGCGGACGTCTTCCACGCCCGCAACCGGACGTTGTTCTACGAGTCTTGCTTGCGCTTCATCGGAGAGGATTCGCTGTAGTTCACTCATTCGCGTGTCCACTCACGCTTACACATCGTCCGCTAGCAAAGGACATGTTGATGTGTTGCCATCCATGATGATACAGCATCGTAATGTACTATACTCTTCTGATTTATACCGCCTTCTCCCACCATGACGCACGTCTTCACTTACCTTCTCTGGGATTGCGCAACTTAGGATTGAGGTCTCGACTCCCGATCTCGCGTCACCACACCTATCTCACACAAAAAACGCTCTTGGGGAAAAAGTCACAGTTAGTCTCTGACTGTCATCACAAGCGGATTGCCTCTTGTGCTTGGGAATTGCATTATATGCTGGGAGATTGCATCTAATGACGCAAGATTGCTTCCTGTTATGCAAGACTGCGCAATACACAGGATTGACGGTGTGTTGTGCTCAAACCGGGACAACGGATTTGCGAAACTGGATCTTGACCTGTGGTCAAACCGACACGTGTATCAGTTCCTATCGCACCTCCACCCCCCTTTTGGCGTGAAACCGGAACCCTTGTTATTCTTATGGAGTGATACTGTTCTGAAATCGGCAATGCGAGCATGTAGCTTACCGAACCCCCTCTTATATATATATATATATATATATATATATATATATATATATATATATATATATATATATATATATATATATATATANACTTGTAGATGTGGGCGTTTAACTGACGTAAGCAGTATATTAGTGAGTTTACATTCAGATGCTGCCACCTACATCGGCTGATTCGCAGAACCGGCAGTAACTGTCATGCCTTCTGTGACGGACAGAGAGCTTGATCTCTAACCTTGGTCTGCCAGACATTTTTCTATCATTTATTTATTTTAAAATGAAAGGTACAGCACTTAACATGAGTTTAATTATAAGATTCTTATATGATGAGCCACACTGATAACGAAGTCAATATCTGGCTTTGTGTGAAAATTTCTCTTGTCGTGATGTATCTTCAAAACATCCCTTTTCACCATGTCTCGAATTTAACATTTTATTAACATCATGACTAAATAACTCTTCATTGCCTTTCCTAAATTTGTCTTTTCCTTTGAAGAGAACTTTTAAGATCCCAATTTTCCATTGCAACGGGAAATATCTATGATCAATACAGGGTTTTATAATAACAGGGCATTACTTCTACTTACTTGTGATAGGCTCCTTCCTTTCTCTTTTCTGACCTCCTTTGGTCAACTCTTGTTCTTTTCGATCCCGACACTATTAGGGCTAGAGTATCTTTCATATTCCTCATTTTTTTATTTTATTTTTGTAATGACGTGTGTAATATTTTGAGATATGTTAATATTTGAGTTTTGAGTTGTAAATCAGGAGGGTTTTTAGTGGGTTTGGTTGAGTTGTTCGGCGAGTCCCACACGCGGGGAGAGTCATGTTGGCCGTACCTCTACAAGTTTTTAGGGCTCTAATGACCTAGATGTCCACGAGCCGTAAAGCCCCACAAAAAAAGATGTTTAACATAAAAGTAGATTGTTGCTTTTACCATGTTGTGGATAATTCTGTAATATCCATGTCATTTCTTTGTTTTTTAAGATCTCTATTATTCTCTGCAGTTCTTCATCCGTCATTTGTGTTATTTTATTTTCTTTCTCTCATTTTCTGACACATTTCCCCCAAAATATTATCTTCCTGCATTAGCTTGGTTAGTAACTTTCATCCCGTTGTTTCCCAGTCTTCAGTATATCCGTTTTTGAGTGAAATACATTGCACATTGACCATTCCTTTTGACTTCGTTGTTGGCTAACATACTTGGTGTCCCCAACATTTTCTCTCAGGGGTTCGTTCAAGATAATCTACTCGATTATTCTCTTTATATTGTTTTATACTAATTTTATATTTTATGGCGAACCATGGTGTAGTGCTTAGCATACTGGCCTTTTACCTCTAGTGACGCTTGTTCAAACCCTTTTTGATCCAAGTAGAATTCGCGGTGGTGGATGAAGCTGGGTTTGCTCGGGACACTCCCTTTTCCCCTGCCTTTCATTCCACCCCGACATTCTCTCGTCATCACTCCATCCCGATTTACAGAATATAATAAATAAATAAATAAATAAAAGGAATTTCACATTGTCGTCGAAAGTCTTTATATACCGGCTATTTGTCCCGGGTGTTTTTGTCCTTCCTTTTCTCCTTGTAATATTCTGTCAACGCCACGTTCTTCTTCTTGTTCTTCTTGTCTTTCTTCTACTTGCTCTTCTTCTTCTTCTCCTCCTTCAAAAGCGTCGGATCCTTGGGTTCCCATCTCTTCCCTTTTCTCTTTTTACTATCTGTACCGGTGTATTAATGTGATATTCGATTTAAGTTTCCTCTATATTTTTGCACAATTTTTCTAACGTTATTACTGAATCGTTAAATTTTGTCGATTACATTTCTATTTCCAAAATTGAATTTCTAAACTTCTGCTCTTGTTTCCCCCATCGTCATCCGGGTTGTTATCAACTACTTCGAAACTTATCCCAATGTATCTTGTCACTCAATGTATTGTTTTCCAATCACTGACCTACAGCCCTATAGATTCTGTGGTCCAGGTGTAGAAAAGGTGGTAAGGGATTGTTTGTCATATTCTCGAAATGTTGTTAGGCCATAACCATTTTATTGTTAATTATAAAGTTTTCAAAACAAAATTAAACTTTTTAAGTCAACTTCCGAGTACCTACTCGTTGAGGAGTGTTTCCAACGTCAACAGCCTTTAGGTGAAAATTGTGACGTAACCGGGACTCAAACCCGGGACCTCCTGCTCTGGACGCAGGTGTGCCATCCACCGCTCCACCCGGCTCGACTTCCAAGTCGTGCGCAACTTCAAGGGCCAAGTCAGATCGGGTTTAAAGATCTTGCGTTTCTGAAGTGGTTAGTTTACCCAAGGATTATAGCAGCCCAGGTGTGGGTGCCGCGGCATGCCATTTGGTATAGGTGGTGCAACGTTAGACTACCCCTCACTGCATAAACGATACATGACATCACCGTACTTTCACTCCATTGGTTACATCTCGTTGCGAGGACTATTGTAACACTTTTATTTGTTTGAATGATTTTTATGACCATTAAGAAAGGAATGTGCACCGTAATCGTGGCTCAGATATCTTAAACGTATTTTTATGAGATAACCTCAAAAGTAATCTTGCAGTTTTACTTACAATAGGTCGTTAACTTTGAACACCATTTCGTGTATCCAACAAATTGTCATTTTATAACTCTGTGAATGTGGACAGACTATACCGATGTAACTTATCAACCATTGTAAAGAACATATATTCTCTTTGTTCGACCAATTTCAACTTTGACATTCTTTGACAAAGCAAAATAATAAATCGGAAACGACATCTACATTAATCATGATGTACGTGATTCTGAAATTCAAGACGTTTTTCCACCAGAATTAAATATTAATGTAAAATTTCCCAACATGTTTTTCACAGTATAGAGTGAAAATCAATGTTCAAAGAAAACTTAGTTGTTGTTTCTTTTTTTGCAAAACGGGATGTGGTAATTAAGAAAATCCATGACACGCTCTAAGCGCTAGCTGATGCAACCAAGATGGAGGTGATACAATGCACACAGTGGTCGTGGTTCGATGTCGGACAACTATCCGAAGGGAGTGCGCTGCAGACTTCCCCAAATTGTGAGCACGATTTACTTGCGATTTTTCTGTGGTATGCGGAAGCCGAACACATAAGATAATGAAAAGTAGGATTAAATAGATAGTTTCCTCGGTAAGTCGAGTTCAATTTTTTAAATTTATGTAGAAATTTCCATCAAATTTGAATAAAAGAAAGTCTATTGGAATATGTAATAACTCGTATACATTGTTTTGCCTATTTCAAACATGGTTATGACAGGGGTTCCCATAAGAAGAGGGTCGCAATGCAAACTGGGGAATTAAACATTTTTGGGGTTCGAAAAATGGAGATTTTTCTAGAGTTATTTCATAGTTAAATAATAAAAATAATTTTAATCATAGTATATATTAAAATTAATGTTATAATAATAACTATACTATGTACATATAAGAATGTCGTGTTAATATAAAAAAATTTAAGGTCATTTTAACGTGATAAGTAATTTTAATTCATTTTCGAAACTGATGTTATGCCGTGCAGAGATCTAGCGAGACAGCTGAATGGAGAGGCGCGAGCGTGGGGTAAATTCTGAGAGCTCACCTCGAGTCTATCAAAAGACTGCAACACTCATCCCATTCGCGCCCTCACAACTGACAGCCGATCTAGAAAACACTATTTCATTATTTCTTGACATTTCATTTGAGATTCATTGTTTTACCTCCACTATTTTAGTATATTGTGCAGCATCAAGGTCAAAGCTCAATTTTGTATCTCGTCTTTTGCCATGTTTCGCCGTTAGGAAGCCAGCATGTTCTTGTTTGTGCTTTATTTGCGATTTGTCTGGAATTAATCAATTTTGTACTGCTTGTGTTTCTTGACTATATTTTTTTGTGTTTCTTATGAGTCATCCCTAAAAAACAACTCTGTACAAGAATACCTACATTGAAATGGATGTTCAATAAAACTGTCAGATACGAGAAATGGATAGAACATTGCCAAAATCAGAATAACTGAAGTGGAGAGCAACGGATCTTGTGAACCGTAATCTGAGGTGTCAAGCTGCACTTTACGTTTTTAAGACGTCTTCCAATTGTATATTTTTATGGATATTTTAGAAACTTTGTGATACGTAAATTCGTTAAAAATGTGAATTAAATTTGATTTGCGAAGTGTTTTCTTTAACACTTATGTATTTTTCATAAAACTTCTTAAAAATTCTTAAAAACTCCCAAAAAATTAATTTTTTGTAGCTGCTTCAGTTGAATGGGATAATTTGTTTGTGAAATTGTATTATCTTTTCGTTGTGAAGTTAGTTTTGAGTTCTATAGGTGAGGGTTCCAAACGTTTCCTAGAAATCGTTGCTTTGGCAAATGTGTTTCAATATGGAATTGGAGTAAATAACTGGATAAAGTTGAAGATTATTTCTAAACTTTTTGAATGTAATTTCGAATTGAGCCAAAGCGGGGAAGGGGGTTAATTTCATTTTCGGGGTCACTTAAACGTTTCTTTTTTTGGGGGGGGGGGGAAGAGATCTGCGTCATAGGATTTGAGGCGATGGGAATCCCTCGTCATGAATTAATGACTTACTTTATTCTACATATATTACTGACATTAATGTTGATACATCTTCAAGAGTCTCCAAAACATTTCGGGAACTAGTACCCTAGAACCCCCATCCTGGCCCGGGTTCTGCTCCGGTTTTCCTTCGAAAAGAGGCGGATTTCTTATACAGGTTCTCTAGGCTTTGTCTAGGGGTATGTTTATTGTAACAATAAATCGTGAATTTAGTGTTATTTCAATTCTTATGATTTTTAAACACTATACTCAGAATAATTTATCGTTCGATAATAATTTGTACATGTACATTTTTTGCATTAAATTACAAACATATTGACATTCTATTAGTATTATAACTCGCAGCTAACTTTTTATCTTATCTAGGAATTTTTGCTGAATTTTTTGAATCCACATCTGCCTTAGGGTTCTTGATCGGAATTGATGGGATGGTTCCTTGCTTGCTTCCGGAGAGTAAGTTAGTTTATTGTCCTCCGCGTGCTCATACGCAGTTTGTATTGCTTTTTGACAATAAATTTATTATTATATCAAATGACGGTATATGAAACGATATATGAAGGAAGACATGTAAATATAGTTTATTTTGCTGTCTCATTTTGTTACTAAAAAAAGTAAGGAATTTTTATCTTATTCTTATGTGTGGGTATAAATAATTTAATAACAAGTGTTTCTACTTTTAGATGCTGGTTCTTCTTAGCATTTTATTACAAATGATATCTGCAAATGCTCAAATGTAAGTATTTATACACTTACTAATTAACTTCAGTTAGTTCATATTATATATATATATATATATATATATATATATATATATATATATATATATATATATANCTTTTTGTTTCTATTAGTCTTTTATATTTGATTTGAGAACATCTTACGATCTACGCTGAAGTATAGAAAAACATTGAATACGTTCATTCAAATAATTCGATATAAGAGAATACATGATTTTTTAATAAATTTTAAAATTAACACTTAAGAATTATAAAAATAGTTCTTGCAATTAAAGAAACATCTTCCATTTTAATAATGGTACTTTAAGGAAATTTTATTAAGAAATATTTCGCAAATATGCATTTCCATTCATTAGATATGTTTTCCCGGAGCTAATCAACATAAAGCTTCCAGAATTTTATAGACAAAAGATGAAAGTATGAATAAAAAATATCATTGCAGAAATTTATTTCAACTAATGTTTGCGGAATGACATATCCTTACTCTTCCTTCTATTTATGAAATCCATTTATAGTCATTTCTTTCCATTTATGGTAATTTACTTGTATGAATTAGGGTTGGATACAAGTCCTTCTCCCCCAACTCTTGTTTTATGAGAATCTCTTGTTCATCAGTATAACACTCAAAATGAGGATAATAATCACATTCCTCAGTCTCAACCATTCTTCGCCGAAAGGTCACTCATTATACATCATTCTTTTGCCAGATTTACATTATAAATGAGTTTTCGGCCAGGTAAAAACTGCTACGAGCCAACAAACGAACCCTGACTTGTTGCTTTTATCGCACAATGGTGAATACAGCGGTGGAAGTCGAACGGGTGGTGCAATGGTTAACACACCTGCGATCAAAGCCGGGTTCGATTCCCGGCTCGTCGCCATTTTCATCCGACCGAACGTTGTCACATATCTTCTTCACGTGTAGGATACATGGAAGAAATAAATACATTATAATCACTACGTTAACTTTATCTAGTTAAAAAGTCGTGAACAATTTTTTTTCATCCTTTATCAGGTTTTTTAGAGTGTACTTTTATTTGTTGCTAGGTACGGAGGCGCATGGCCTGGGGTCGCGAACGTGTCTCCTTACATGGCTTCATTAGCTACTGCTCCCTATAATATGTGGGGAGGAGTACACAGATATGCATCACTCTACCAAAACCCCGGTTGGGGATCGCGTGCTCTCCCGTACAACACACATGCTTTCAAAACCTGGAATCACCAACCAGAACAGGCGACATCTTGGTCCAACGCGTACAACTGGGGTCAAATCCCCGATGGCGCGTACCCCGGCAACTCCGCGGGAAGGTACCCCGGCAACCCCTATTCACAATGGATCGACGGCGCCTCCCCGTCATCGCATCCGACACCAGACGTCCCTTCGTCGTACAAGGAGGAGCCCAACATCTTGCAGTCGTGGCCGCACAACTCGCACACCATGCAGACTACGGATCGAAGCTCTGCGGAAGCCTTTGCAAATGCATACAAGAACGCGTATACAGAGGTAGGTTTACCCTTGATGCATTCGCATTACGCTGGAATATAATATGCACCTTGCCAAAATGATCTTCAAAGATATAACACATCTCATTGTAACGAATCAATATTTCTTAAAAATATTAAACACCATATGTATGTTTTCAATTAATGCATTTAAGTTTTTATTTTTTTAAACAAGAATATTGTAAACTAATTCCTCTATTTTAGTCATAATGATAAATAAGAAGAATGATAATATTAAAAAGTTTACTTATGAACAAATAAAAGTAATTATTATATAAATGTTGTTTGATAAACAAAGTAAAATTACAAGGACATTAAATGTATCATTGAATATAACTATGAATAAATGCAGTACGCATCACAATGAAGTTAACTTTTTTTCTACTGTACGCAACTATCGAAATAATCGTAAGTTATTTACGCAGCACAAACGAGAACAGCAAATTTCAGACCTCCACGTAAGGGATCGTTCGTAAATTACTTCACGCGATTTTTGAGGATTCTTTATTATCCCGATCCCGCTCCCCCACCCACCCAACCGTGTCACGCTTCATCACGTTGTACCAATCCCATCCTTAACGTGACGTCACAAAACGACCTGCCCCTTTCCATCTTAAGTAATTTTCCCCCACCCAGGATAACATGAAAAACAGTAATTGAAGAGAAAACCTAATCATTTGTATACTTAACTAGGGACCAGCACTCAGTTGGTAAAATCACTGAGATGAATAATTGTTTTCAGTCTTATCATTCTAATTGCTTTAAAACACAACAATATAAATAATAACGAAGAAAAAACATGATTTAATTTCTATCTGTCGGTTAACGATACAGTACAAACAATATTCAAGAACTCGCTTGACTCGTTTGAAATGTGTAAGAGCCTATACAAACATGGCGGCCGAGCACAATTGTTCCGTGATTTGTGTATCTCACTTCAGAAAACGTTAAACAGCTTTCTCAAAGGTTCGGTGACGTGTAGATAAATGTGATGTAAAAAATACTATGGAAAATTTACTAGAAATGAAAGTAAACTTCCATCAATTTCGCGATTTAAAAGTTGGTAGTTTTTTGAAAATTAGTGTCTTCTCCATAAGGCGCAATGTTTTACACCGTCAATTATATTTGCAGTTATTTCATTTAAATGGCCGGTGAAGTATGTTTTTCTAACGTTGACCCACAATAAGTACATGTTACTCTGTTTATTCTTTTATCGATTTAAGATATTTTAGTGATTTAATTCTACCTACGCTATTACTACCTTAAGACGATAATAAAGGTCGAACGTGTGTCACGAAAGAGACTTCTACTTTCATTGGAGGAAAATGAGACATTTTCCACATTTATGATATACCAAACGTAACGCCAAGCTTTCTAAAATACCCCCGCGACCCCCCCCCCCTCCTCATCTCAACCTCATCACTCGCCCCCTAGACCTTTATGAACAATTGCTAATGAATTTTATGCCACAAAGCAATCGGGGCACCAAGGTTTTCCAAAACCCATTTATCCTTGAGGAGAAATTAAGTATTTTCACGCATCGTGTCCCGTCACCTCCAGACCACTAATTTGTTTTGCATTTTCTGCACATTTATCACAACCAGGAATGAATAAAATGAGAAATCTATTTCACAGGATCGAGTATAATAATCGAGCTATTTTGACAGGTCAGAAATAAACCACTAGTATCGTTGACCAATAAGCTGTAGAAAGCCTTCAATCGTTCTTATACACCACAATTAAATGAAGAGTTGTCATCCGTCCAGTATTCACTTCCCAAATATTACAATCTTAACATTAAATCGATACAATTTATGACAAAAAAGGATTAAAATAATTTTATAATATTAATAATTTTTAAAATGTAGTGTTTTATTCAAGGTAAACAATTTTTCTTTAAATCATTTATATCAGTTCTTTTTTACTGATGTCTTCAATAATTTTGATCAATTCATGAAGTGATCCTATAACATCATCTCGCATATATAAAAAACATGTATCCGCTACCATTTGAGCTCACATTATATATTCCTCGTGATATATTGAGGATTCCGTCCTCGATGTTGTTTTTAGAAACGACCTCAAGCGTAGACATATTTGATGTAAGAGCACATCGTATAAAAATAATGAATGGAGATAAAAACTTTGAAAGTATAGAAATAAAGACACTACCTTGCACGATAAAAAGTTATAGACACGCCGACCATCGTGTCTCACCAGAATTAATTAAAAATATTTTCAATGGGGTTTTACGTCAGGAAAAAAAAGGTTCTAAGATGTTCTTAGACATTCGCCTGCAATGCTATGATTTGAAACTAAAGCTAAAGAGAGGTTGCTTTGATTATTGAAATGTCAAAATTTTATTTAAAATATGTGTGAAAACGCATCCACAAACGCTAAATTTAAATGCCGGTAAACGATCCCGGGGTCTAATGAAACAATGCGTGACGGGTGTTGTCTTTGGCGCGCTTCGCGTAAAGAAATGATAAATTATTCGCTTCCCTGTTTCACTCATTTGATATTCGTTCAGATTCGATTAATGTCACTTCCTCCTCTTCGTATTTTCACGGAACATGAAGAAGCCGCAAAAAAAGTTTTTGTAGTATTATTTAAGACAAAAATCATATCTGTAGGAAAGGAAACAGCACATTTCGATAGGAGATATTTGAAGATTGCATTTCTATTGGCGCATGCTGTATATACCTATATCTTGTAGGCGCGACCCCCACCCCTGTTGTAGGTGATGCGAGCGTACGTGCTGCCGTTCGCGGACTCGTCCGACGACTCGCCCTTACAGCCCCACGCGCACCCCTCCGCATCGGCGCAGCACGCGATGAAATTTCCAGCCTACCCCGGGGCTACCCCGGTCAAAAAGGAGCCCAACCAGGGCCTTCAACGACGAAGCGCAACAGGTGCCGCCTCCGCCACCGCTACGGCCCCCGCCGCAGCCGCCGCCGCCGCCGCCGCCGCCGGAGCTTCAGCCGCAGACGGCGCCGGTCGCGAATAGAAGAACCGGATCATCCGCAGTCGAAGAAGACGAGTGTCGGCGCGCGAAGAGGCCCTTTGCGTCTGCGACTCTTGAGGAAGATCCTGCGACGCAGAGCGAAGAGATTGAGACGCCGCAGTCGACACTGGCCTCTCTCTCCATGATACAGAATGTGAAGGAAACACGGAGAAGTAATAAATGATAGATCATGGATACAAAAACACTTTATTCAATGGCTTTTCTAGAAAAAATTGTCATCTGTTAACGCCAAACGGCCATTCATTTCAAGTGACCAGTTGATGACCATTTATTTCAAGTGGCCACCAATGGCTGTTTGGAAGTAACAGGTGGCCAGCTCTATGACCATCAATTGACCATTTGTTAACGTCAAACGGCCATTCATTTCAAGTGGCCAACAATGGCAGAACCATTGACGGCTGTTTCAAGTGGCCACCTATGGCCATTTGGCTGTAACAGATGGCCAGCCCTATGGCCGTTTTTACTAGAGCTCTCTTTCCCCCCTCCACATCAAATCCACTGCTCCCTCACATTGAAATGAAACTTCTTTTCAACAGTTTAAGCAACAGAAGAGCATCATGGGAGTCAACACCACCTCACATAAAAGACATCAAAGTTTACAAAATGGTTTAAAGGATTTTTGAAAGATGCCTCTAGGTTAGGAAAAAAAGTGTAAATAATTATGAGAATATCAATTATCATGTCAGTCAACACAAGTATCACTTCGAATGTGAAGAGTCTATGAAGTATCAAAATCATTTTTATTCATCTCTTCTTTAGAAGTCAATCTATTTGCTCTTCCTTTTATAGTTATTCACTTCCTGTTCAGATCCTCATCAACTTGACACTTTATTCAACTGTGCTCTTCCCATTGATTTTTAGAGATTGAAGGGGGTTTTCCCCAAACATTTAATTACACGAGTTCTTAATCACTTCTGTTATCCAACACACTAATCCTCCGATTTCTGTTTAAAAATCACAATATTTGGATTTATATTA
Source organism: Laupala kohalensis (assembly GCA_002313205.1). Lineage (NCBI taxonomy): Eukaryota > Metazoa > Arthropoda > Insecta > Orthoptera > Trigonidiidae > Laupala > Laupala kohalensis. The sequence continues at coordinate 96,641 of NNCF01126972.1, forward strand.
TTCCATAAATTAATGAATAAAATCATGTTTTGAAAGTGAAAAAGTAATTCTGTCTAGAGAATTATAATAAAATTTTTTAATTATATTCTAGGTAAAAACTGTACGAGACAGGTATAACTCTAGAAAATAAAAACGTCATCCCTTAATGCATTTATGTTTGGATACCCGGTTTAGAAATCAATGCCGTTTGAAGGTTGTCAAATTCGGTGAAGTTATACAGAATTGTCTAGGTGAGATCATAGAATACTTCACACATGAACAGAAATTTGCACGGGTTTCGTAAGTGCCTTATGCTGCTTGACGCCTTCAACTTTCCTAGATTCTGCTTTAAAGTAGAAAATTTTGATATTTGAGGAACTTTGTAGTATAGTGTGATACACGTAGGAGAAATCATCATCGCACTTGCGAACATACGAGTACACTTCTATTTCCTCACGAAAGCGGCAAAGTTACGTAGATAATGGATATGACTAAAAATTATCGAAAACAGAGGGCAAATGCAGAGAAATACGTGAAAATATTCAATATTGATGGGTTTGACGCAAAAACATGAATGCAAATAAAATAATAATAATAAAAAATACCAATCTATTAATATTCTTATTGTACTTTTTATAATAGAGGACGAACATACAAAGAAATATTGTTATTTCTAAATTGAAAGATCTTTAAAATGTGAAGACACTAGTCCTTTTCGTAACAAGAGTAAGCAGAAATAATAATAATAATAATAATTATTATTATTATTAGACTTACTATGAAAAAAGCAAACTGCTTATGATCACGTGGAGGACAATAAGCTAATTCACTCTCTAACGGGACCATCCCATCAATTCCGATCAAGGGCTCCATGACAATCAAGGGCTAAGGACTTAACATTTCAGCACTTTACTCCTACGATAAGAATAAAAATAGTTAGCTACGAGTTATAATAACAGAATACCAACACATTTGTGTTTAATAAATCATAAAAATATTTGTTCACAACTACGTATTACTATTTAACTCTTGATTATTCGGAAAATATTATTTTGAAAGCTATTTTTACAATATTCTTTATAAATAAGTCTGAATTCAAGATTAAATAAATAAATAAATAAACTTTATTGTCAAAAAAGCAGTTGCAAACTGCTTATGACCACGTGGGGGGGGGCAATAAACAAAGTTACTTTCCGGAGACCAGCAAGGGACCATCCCGTCAATTCCGATCAAAGACCCATGGGCAATGGCGGATTTAATATTTACAAAAGAAATTACAAGATAAATACCTACTGCTATCCATTTATTATTCAAAATAAATTGTAGATATTAGTGCAGTAATAATTCGAGTTTAATAAATTCCCGCCCAAAGAAAATCCGCCACTACCCGGAGGAAATCTGGAGGAAAACCCGGGCCGGGATAGGATAGGATTATTAATTATTAATATAGACGGCCGCCCCTAAAGAGCCTGTATATACAATCCACCTTTAACTTTCTGAAGGAAAATCGAGGCAAAACCCGGTCCAGGATGTAAACCCATGAAGTAACGTTCTCAAACAAGATAATATTCACCTTGTTCTTTCTTTAGCCCAGATGACAGAAAAAAATCTCATTTCTTTGTACGTTGCTCTAACCATCAGAGGAAATTGATGGGGAGAAACAAACTGCTGTGAAAAATTTCTTCTGAACAGTTTATAGTTCTTCTCTAAAAGAAATTCTTGACGATGTTGTATTATCATTTTATTACAATCTCTTTGGACGTTATCCATCGTCTTCATCTGTTTATATCTTCACAACGGGTTTAGTCTCGTTTTGCAACGAGTCGGACCTTTTATATCAACGTCCGAAACTTCAGGCATCCGACAGCCCCCGTATACCGGGGTCTGCCGGACGCCTGTAGTTGACAGGACGTCCGAAACGTTGCAAAACGAGACTAAACCTGTTGTGAAGATATAAACAGATGAAGACGATGGATAACGTTCAAAAAGATTTTAATAAAAAAGATAGTTTATAGTCCTCTGTTTTATCCTTCGTTTGCAGCTGTCTTCCCCCGTGTGCCTCGAGACGTCGGTTGATAATTCTCTCCAGAGTTTTACCGACGCAACTCATCGACGCAATGCTTCGATAACTACTTTTTGTCCTTTCCTGGTTTTAGTAAAGGGATAAGCGTTGCTTCCTTCCAGGAATGAGGAAATACACCCTCTGACCACAAAAGATTAAAGATATGCAGAAGGTATTCTTTCGATTCTAGACTGAGTTGTCTGAGCATTTCATAATGAATGAAATCAGGGCCAGGAGTAGTGTCGTAAGCTGCCGCTAGAGCTGACTCAAATTTCCACATAGAAAAGGAAGAGTTGTAGAGTTCCAAGTTGGTGGAACGAATGTCTAATGATGAGTTCTATTATTTCCATTTTTCCCGCGAAATCAAGATCGCAGTTTGCTGTAGATGTTAGGCCAGCAGAGTATTCAGTCATCACTGTTTCCATTTCTCAGTTGTTGGTGAGAACCTGACCCTGATAATTGAGTCCAAATACTGGAACTCGAGAATACCTTCCAGATATCTTTCGGATTGTCTCCTATACTTTAGTGGACGATGTAGTTCTCTTAACGGTACTTAGAAACTCGTCCCAGGAGGTGTAACTGTATTCTTTGATGGTTCTGCGCGCTTTTGTTCTAGCAATCCGATATGCGGCGAGGTTTTCCTGAGATGGTCTACCCTTAAATTTCCGCAATACTCTTCGCCTCGCCCGAATGGTGGACAGACATGCGTCGTTCCACCAGGGAACATGAGGTCTTCACGGAAACATAGATGTTTTCGGAATTGATTCTCCAGCGGTGTGATGTATCACCTGGGCCACATGGTCGACCCTCTCTTGGACACTACCCGTTTCTCTGAAGACAGCCAGAGAACGGTACAGTGTCCAGTTGGCCTTTCTGAGAATCCATTTCTGTCGCTTGCATTCGGGAACAGTAGCACGTTGCTGCAAGAACAACCAGATAGGATGTTGATCGCTACCATGCAGATCATCTTCTACCTTCCATTGGAAGATATCAGTAACTTCAGGAGAGCAAATTGACAGGTCTATAGCAGTCCATGACCCCGTCGCAAACGTAAAGTGGGTCATTTCTCCGCAGTTCATTAAACATAACTCTCCACGCTCAAAGAGACAATTCAGCAGTCGGCCCCTGGGGCAATCGCTCGACGAACCCCACAGTACACTGACAGCGTTGAAATCTCCAAGGAGGAGGAATGGTCAAGGGAGCTGGTGAATTAAATCCCCGAGGGAAGTCTCCGTGAAATCTCGTGTCGAAGGAAAATAGATTGAACACACGATCATAATTGGTACTCTGTGAATTGTGACTGCTATTGCCTGGATTTGAGTTTGTAGGTGAACGTGTGAGCAGAGGATAGTGTTTCTGACGAACACGGCAACGCCATCTGTTGCTCTATCACCCGTGTCGTCGTCATATCTGAATCTGCTGTATCCCCGCAGACATGGATAGTGTTTTGGCCAAAGGTGTGTCTCTTGCAGGCAAATACAGATCGGATTGCGACGCGCTAAGAGCTGTTAACTCTTCACGTTGAGTTCTATAGCCATTGAGGTTCCACTGAAGTATGGAAGCCATAACGATATAGAACCTCCTGGGTCGGGTTCGTGAATGCGCATTTCCGCGTCACCGTCGGACAATGCAAATCCCACTCGGAGGATGGTAGGGCGGACACGTTTCTTTCGTCTCCGCGACTTGTTGGCCTGTTATGTTGATTTCAAAAAATCCGTAAGGTTCAAAGGTTTAACCTTGGAATCCTGCTGTTTGTTCCTTTCTTTCTTGACACTTGATGGCACTACTTTCACACTGTTTGTTTTTTCTGCGTTGAAGTAGAAAAACTGGGTTTCACTGACGTTTTCGGGTTTGCGGGAGCAGCTTGAAGACTTTTCTTGCCACACGTGCACTGGCATGTGCACGACGTTGTCGTATACACGTCAGTGAAATCTACCTGGATGGAAATACTCTTCGTTATAACAGGAGTATTTGCTGCTGTGGAGTAACTGTTAGAAAATACAGGGTGTAAAACTCTATATTTCTTCCGCGCTTCACCGCACGGGATCTTCTCGGTCGTATTTATTTCTTGGATTTTCTTTTCTTCAAGAAAGCAGACGTTATCCCTTCTCCACACCGGGTGGCTGCCTGTGCAATTAATGCATTCGGCAGACCCCGGGCTTGATACGCCGGGATCCTGTGCCTCCTTCCCGCAATTCCCGCATGTATCACGGCCCTTACACGATGTTGTCGTGTGTCCAAACCTCTGACACTTATAACAGCGCAGAGGATTTGGAATAAAGTGTCGCACTGGCAGGTTTAGCCATCCCGCTTTGAGATCTCTAGGAAGTTTAGGACAGTCAAATGTCACGATGAAGGAAGCTGTCAGGAACACCATCAACCTTCCTCTACCACGTTGTCAGCTTCCCATTCCTTTACTAAATCATCACAGAATGTATCGATGATATCCCTGCAAGTGATCACTTCCTTGCTACGGTTAAGCACATTGTGAAGCTTACACTTGACAGGGTATTCTCCCAGCTGCGTGCATTGTAGGAGCTTAAAAGCTTGCTTGCTTGTTTTAGTTTCAAGCAGCATCGCTCCGTTTCTTAATCGTTTAACGCTCTTTAGAGAGGCAACAAAACCTTCTAAACCCTCGAATATGTAAAAGGGTGAAATCTTTTCAAAACTTCCATTTATTCTAGTCATTAAGACAAAAGCATTCTTATAGTGAATACTTTGTAACTTTTCCTTATTTTCTTCTAAAGCGGGAGGGCTGTGTACCCTCGGACGCTTGGAAGACGTTTGGGTGGAATACTCACCTTGCGGCACACCCACTCCGAAAGGCGGGAAAACCGAGACATCTGTCATTTTGTCCCACGAGTTCGGAGGAAATAAATGTCTGGTGACGTGGAGCCCCGGCATCCCGTCACTAAGCCTTATTCAACTGAGGTGCGGCTGTTGTCCCAGAGGTTGTACGCTAGCAAGTGTTTATCCTCAACACCCATTCACCTTATCGGCGCGTAACGCATCTTGATGTTGCGCGTTTTTCATATATGTTTAATCCTTCCTCGCGACCTGGCCGATGAAAGCAAGATCTCCGCCCTTTGCAACACTCAACTTTCCACCATCTTATCTATGGTGGTCGTTGAAGCATTCCCAAAGCTTACGGTGTCCGAGGACTTGTGGCGCAGTAACAATCCCCAGCTCGGGGCCGTGGGTTCGCCCAGCCCATACTCAGTCGAAACTGAGCCTCCTGCGGGGAAAATCAATATGAACCGTGTTGAAAATAATTATTTTTCGATACATCACTTTTTACCCTAATTTAAATGTTTTAAAACGTAACCAAATATCATTTTTCTGTGTACCTATTAATTTAGAAAAAATACTAAATTATTTTTAATACTGTTCATATAGTTTTTTGAACCGTGTTGAAAATGTTTTCAGTTCTTTTTTCTAAGTTAATGTGTACACAGGAAAATGATATTTGGTTACGTTTTAAAACATTTAAATTAGGGTAAAAAGTGATGTATCCAAAAATAATTATTTTCATTATCAAAAACGTCGTGGCAATCAGTAATTTTGCATTCCACGTTTCACTTCATCGTTCTACTCATTATCGCATGTACTTGATTTCCGTATATCTCCTTTTGGTGCCCAGTTGAGTTTAGGAGACGTCCATGTCGTTATGGTGATAATTTGAAAGATTGTAGAGTGTGATATCTTTAAGTGAGGTGAAAATGGCGACGAGCCTGGAATCGAACTCGGACTCTGCTTTGATCGCAGAGGTGTTTGACCACTACACCATCCGTTCGCCTTCCGCTACTGTACAGCATTTCCACCCAGACCTAAACCCCGAAGAGAGTCTTATAGAGAGCAGCACCTCAAATTTAGCACCAGATTGTATTAATACCATCTCCAACCACTTTATGATACTAGAATAAAACTCCCCTTTGCCACTGCTTATTTTCCAACCACCATCCCAGGAATGTGCGCCTCACACATCCCTAAATTTTTGGTACGATTTTTGTAACATCATATGCAATATAAGAAATTTTCTTTCGTTAACGCTCCAATATTCGATTAATCATACTTTGCACCAAATTGCAACCATCCCTAAGAGAATTCTTTTTCAAGTTTCCTTACCACGCATCCAGTATATCGGTTACTCACTAAACTCACTTCATTAGTATACATTTACCTCCAAAGAAACAGAAAAACGCATTTCTATGCTTACAATTAGATATTACAATGTGAAACCTACATCAAAACATGATTAATTGGTGATGCTTGCAATCATGGTACACTTGCAATCAAGTTTTTATTATTGATTAATAAGGATAATGTTTTTTTTCTATCTTTTGAAATTCCTCCTTGTGATGTAGCAACTCATCATCCGGTTCTTTTGGGGCAAATACACATATGTCTCATATCATATTCATCAAAAAGTTTTGTAATTATCAATTATTTGTGTACAGAGAAAAGCGAAACAAAAACCGAAGATAAATTTCCCAAAAATTCAGGAAAAATATTTCCTCAGATTTTCTTCCTATTTCATTTTGTTATGTTTGTAAATTGAAAATGTAGCGTGCTATTGAAGCTTATCTACATGGAGCGATAGGAGTTGGGTCGTAGGCTACTGTTAGTAGGTGGGTTTACCTACAACTTGGCCCACGTGGAGGGGTTAGTAGAAGTAGTTAGTAGTTGTTACAGTTATTGATACTAGGAGGAACTGGATAGAGGGAGGATGGTTTGCTGTTCAGTAGTCACAACTCAAGAGCGCGATGAAATTAATAAAAATTCTAGAATGGATACAACAATTATTTCTGTTAATTGTTGAAATCGGAACCTACACTATTGTTATTGCCCTCACTTCTTGTTTTTCAGGTAATTTTTTAAAACGAAAATTGTAGAACTGCTGCTACAATAATTAAATTTTCTAACTTATTTTTTGCATTAGTTGACGACGGTGTCGAAAATGAATGAACCAGTACTCATGATGACGCCCCACCGGTGGCGCAGGTGGTAGTTCTCATAAAAAAAACTTCAAATAAATGGTTTTTACCTAAATAGATGTAAAAGTTTGTATTTAACTTTTACGTGACATCCTTATGAACTATCCTCATGAATTAACTCCACTACTTACTGAATGCATAATTAAAAGTCATTACCTTCTCATTTATGAACAAAAACGGGAAATAATCAAGGAAGATTCTGTTGCTTCGCAAGAGTTATTTCTTATCACCAGGCGAAATAATTATCATTACGTTAAATATTTTAATGTTATATATTTTTTTATTAGTATCGGAGTAAAATCAAATAAATGAAGCAAAACATTTGTACTTGTTCCATCATTGACACAAAAGGGAACTTAAAAAATGGAATGCGAAAAATTTCGATTCACGGAACTCATGAAATTATAAATAAGTAACTTACCCATATGACTGGTATCCAGCATTATATCTTCGTGGATTTTTACGCAGTGGTTGCTCGCAAGTATTGACACTCTTGGACCGCACCTACTGATCACTAAAAGAAATGCTGTTAACATTGATTTAAATGGACTCGGGGAATAACAGCTGATAGCGAATGAACAGCTTGCCTCCCTTGAACAGTCTTTTCTTCTCCTAACATTCCTTCGAATACCGAATTTCTCTCTCTTCTGACCAGCCAATTCTACACTATTATATTTCCATGTAAATTAATTTAACACATTTTGTTCATATGGTTTTATGTGTTATGGAATTTATATTTTCAACTGGAGGTGGACGAGAGTCTTCTGGATTGGTTTTTCTTGGCACCATTTTATGTTGCAGAAAATGATATTTGGAATACCCAAAGCCAGAAATAAGTTAATCGTTAGAATAATTATTTTCAGGTTTACAATTATTTTTAAATCAAGGAAGAATGAGGGTTTCTTACTAAAGAAAATCAAAATATTTTAAAATATATTTTTATTGGATAATTAGCAATATACCGTGTTTATTTGTAAATATATTTATTTTCGTAGATTAACTGTTACTACGGTGAAGGAAATATAAATATGGTGTTGCACGCCTATTGAAATAACTCTTATATTTCTTTAGAAGGGCCACACGTTGACGGCGACGGTAGTCTGTAACCTTTTTCCTTTGTCCAACCCTGCGGACTACCGCCCACATCACCACAGCTTGACCCTCCTCCGCGCAGGTAGATAAGTTGAATAGTGCGCAACTCAATTTCTTGGCCTCGGCACTAGGTGATATGAGCAGCATCTCTCTCCATTCGGTTTAACCCCGGGATAGGCCAGGTACTCATTTTACAGCAGGCTGAGGAGACCTGGGAATCAGTCTGGATGTTGAGTGTGATGAAATATCCCCTCCCCACCGGGGATCGAACTTACTTCAACCAATGAGCAGCTCAGCGCTCTACCCACTGTGCCACGCTGACTCTAAAAACGTGATATTGCCTACGTCACCCGGGGTTCCCAGGCAGTACTAATCCAAGTACTACGGTAATCCAAGTACTAACAGGGCCTGACGTTGCTTCTCTTCGGTGATCGAACAAGAACTGGTGTTTTCGAAGTTGCCAGTTTGTTGTACGATAAATCCTTAATCAATATCGGTAAGACTTGGTGTACTTTTTTTGTTATTTCTAGGGTTTCTGAGTAAAACGGCAATACAATGAAAAATGAGTTTCCGGTAAAATAAACGGAGACGCCATTCCCTTTAATTTCGTATATTATACAGTTTCTAACAATTTTTTCGGTATTTGTGATTTCTGTAAAGTATTTACAGTTCCCATGCTAGAAGTTAAATAACTTCGAGATACGTCGTGCCGCCATCAACAGAATTACTGCCATCTCATTCTTACTATCGATTCAGGATTCGATTTGCTTTGTATCGAAACGTATTTCCTCCTAAATTTAAGAACCTGGACATTCGTTAATCTTCCAGTATCAATTCATTTTTAAAAGTGGTTGTTTCCTTATTGTTCTCCATTCTTGTTCTCCATTTTGCCTTCTCTTGTCTTGTCTCGCATTGAGCAACGTAATTTTCTTACGATTTGCTGTTCGAGGCATCTTTATCTCGTGCGCTTTTGAATGTATTTTCCAGCTGCGTACGTGAGGTCAGACTCATGAGGGTCAGTCGTTCTTCTGATTGACGTGTTCATACACTCCTCTGTGCTTCCGCCTCGTTTCCCTATCATGTTCCTTTACGTTTTAAAAGTTTATAATGTTTTCCGGTGCAGATGCAGTTATTTCAAGATGCATCAGTATTTCACATTCCACTGCAAGGTATGTAGAAATGTTATTATTTCTATTTGAAATTTTATTAACTATTTTATTTTATCTGGTAGTTACTGACAACATGATGAAGAAAAGTTTTTGTTGTTGTCATCTTAACACCAAGAATAAGTATTTGGTAAAAAGAATTCATTCATTGCAATGATACGTGACATATAATGTTATTACATGTGTAGACAAGAAGTACAGTTCACATTAACGTGATCAGAATTGATCTCATACAATTGAATGTTAAAATTCCTTTTAAGAACAAGTTTATTATTTAACAGTAATCTGTATTTAAGTGAGGCTTTCTTCGTGTGTTTTAAATTGGCGTAACGAACCCGCTTCTGCTGTGATCAAATTTAAGTCCATTTTAATGGACTCTTTGTTGCACGGGTGACCTTACTTGAAAAAAAATTAATCTTCCTGACAAATACGTCAAAATATTATAGTGGAGAACATTGTGTCTGTTTCTAAATTATTTATTTCATCAGAATGCTTTTTCGACCGCGTAGCGGCCGTCTTCAGTGCTACAAAATGAGATAATGAGTTCTATCAAAACCATTAAATATACACAAATAGGAAAAAATATAAATTTAGAGAATAACATGAAAATTAATTTCACATTTTATGTTATGCTATAAATGTAAAAAAAATTTATTCAATATTTTTATTTTTTCATTTTACATGAATAATTTATTACAATATTCTTCATCCAAATTTCAAAAAGATCCATGCAATATTTTCACTATTTAAATTCTTTTTACCTTAGAATATTTTATTCTACTTTATCATTCGAACGCAATTCACTTCATTTTGTTCTATTATTTGTGTATATTTAGTGGATTTTATAGAACTCGTTATCTCATTTTGTAGCACTGAAGACGGCCGCTACGCGGTCGAAAAAGCTTTCTGATGAAATAAATAATTTAGAAAGAGANTCTCCACTATAATTGAAAACTCTTTCATCACCTAGTACGTCACCTAGACATTTCGTCGAAATATGACAAAGAAGTTCTGAATTGATTGATGAGGTAACAATACACATTCAATTATGGTTCTTGTTTAATCAAATTGTTTATATATTTATCTTCTGACGATTTGTGAAGAATATTCATTGAGACGGCATGCGATGAGTAAATGCATTTTCCGTTTTCTTAGGCGATCACAATAACCTTGCAATATGTTTATTTTATTATTTATGTATCGGTAGTTAACAACTGAAATTGTATTAATAATATACGCTGAAAATGCATATGTGCTATAATGTATAGTTTGAGAATGTATAGTTTTTGTGTACATCTCATCCACTTTGGCCGGAATGCAATATCTTAAATTGGTAATAAATAAGTACAAAATATTCCTGTATGCATTTCTGAGTTGTCTCCTAATAGTTGTGCAAATTGTCTACGCAGTGCAAATTGTTTGTTGCTCAATTGTGAAGAACAACAGTGATGATTTGTTTAATAAGAAAATAAATAAATTTTTTGGAGTACAAAACTAATTATTAATTGTAGTAATAGAAGCAACAAGTTTCTAGAAATATTTTTTAAATTGAAAGTGTTTGTTCCCGATTCACAGTGATGCCTCTAACAACCCCCGATATTTTTTACGACAAATTATTAGTAATAAATGTTATTTTATTTTAATTAATTAGTAATAAATGAGTACAAAATTCTCCCGTATTTTAGTTGTTGCAGTTTCAGAGAACTTTAATTTTTGCGATTCGGGTATTTTTTTAAAAATTATTGATAAAGTATATTTATTTTTTTTAAATCTAGGGCAGTGATTTAATGGTTTTAAAGTTTAACAAACACGTTTTCCTGGGTTGATTCTTGTGGACAATGGAACTATTGAACTCGTTTTTTTATTCATTTAACGTTAGGCGATTTGTGGGGTCCTCCACGGAGCGACTGCTTTGACGTTTAGCACAAGCTTTCTATAACGTTGGTCCGCGAGCACATTAGACATTGTCCCTCACGTAGGTCATGGATGGTTATGAAAGAATGGTAGTATAAGAAACAACTCTTGCACGTCAACATCATATATTCAGATAGATCAGAAAAAAAGCATTAGATTGATTATTATATCATAGAATTTCGAAACTCTTATCGTATTTGAATTGGCTGAAACGCTTCTTCTGTAGAGTGCTTACAAAAATACACTTATGCGTTATTATATCTAGGCTTCAACTTATATTATAAAATAAGCGTAAAAAACCTTTTTTAAAACAAGCATTTTTATAAAAGTACAGCGCTTAAGAAGAAAAGATAATTTTCAATAATACTGAAACAAAACTACAAAAAGTCCCTTCCTTCCAAGTTCATAAATCATAGGTGCCAACACGTAGACGATCTATAAACGTAGATGTTTTTAAAATATGAAATAAAAATTTTAAAATCTTTAGGTTCTGTTCATTAACGTTTAAGTAGTATTAGTACTTACGTGGCTTAACGCTTCAAACATCCACGTACATCATTTTCTACCATCCTCAAATTGTACACACATTGGTTCCTTGTTTTGTGCATTTATGAAAATAGAAACTACCTTGAAATCGGAAAATTTTGACGAATAATTTAGATTCTACAAGCGTTTTAGTGATACTAGCAGCCGCCACCATGTGAAGACATGGACGTCAGTGAGACGACTGACCTCAAGATATAGTAGTCTAAAATGATACGAAACTACGGTTGATTGGCTATGACCATAATATCTCCCGTATTACGATTGTTTGTATTTCATCTTGCTCCTCTCTACTTTTACTATAGGAGTAGCGTGCCCCGATGCGATCTTAGCGTAATAACTTTTTCATTGCATTTCCTTCTTTTCAACAGCTGCTAGGAGGGTATAGGGACTGATCATGAACTGCGATCGGGGATATCACTATTCATTTCAGAGATCCCAAAACTAGGACCTCAACCCTAATATTGGACATATTCGATTATTTCTCATTTCACCCCTTCTCACCCCCTACTCAAAGGGTGCTTATTCCTCATGGAGGTGATTGTGGACTCAAGTTGCCTTGGGAGTGTCACTCTTCTTTACAGCGGTCCCAAAACCGATTTATTTAATATCAACATCGGTCGTTCTACTTTATTTTTACTTTCCTCCGTATTGCCCCCCCCCCCNATAATTTCCCACGCAGACTGATTGTGAGCTTACGTATCTTTGGGGACGTCCTTATCAATGTCAATGGCACCAAAAACCATAGTTTCCAGTCTAATTTGGTTTTCTTTACTTTATTTTTACGTTTTACCTTCTTCTCTCCTCGTCCCTAGACGTTACAGGGTTACACTCATCCTCACAGTGTTTGTTGCTAGATAGTCAGTCATCCATGTATCAAGTTTAGTTGAAATTTCTCCAGGCACTTTAGAGTTAAAACATTTCTTTACATCTCCGTAGGGGCAGTTTTGTAAACTGGCTAAATAATCATCTGTTTTCGTGAAAACCACTCATATCTGTAAAATTTCAGTTCTAATGGAAACTTGGAAGTGCGGAAATATTAATTACCATTTTTGAAAAAAAAGGACAACTTAAGAATATACATGTCCCCTTTTAACCTCCTTAGGGTAGATTTTAAAAAATTGATACAATTATCATCTACGAGTATTGTCATGCAAAAACCTTGTACACGTACGCAAACTTGTAAAACTTCAGCTAGATTACAAACTACGATGTGGTCGAAATATCAATTACCAATTTTGAAACGGTAGAACAACATGCATACATGCATACATGCATACATGCATACATACATGCATACATACATGCATACATACATGCATACATACATACATGCATACATACATACATGCATACATACATGCATACATACATGCATACATGCATACATACATGCATACATGCATACATGCATACATGCATACATGCATACATGCATACATGCATACATGCATACATGCATACATGCATACATGCATACATGCATACATGCATACATGCATACATGCATACATGCATACATGCATACAT
>NNCF01126972.1:119277-129759 GCA_002313205.1 Laupala kohalensis
AAAAAAATTAAAAGTAGAGCTGTTAGAAAAAAACTGATGCCATATTTGAATTCAGCGCATCAAATACATATAAAATCAACTCAAAACACTTCGGCACCAAAACCACTGTTGGGCTGTGTTATAATTGCCATTTTTTCACTTAAATGGCCGGTGAAGTATGTTATTCTAACGTTGAAATCACTTTAAGTACATGATACTCTGTTTATTTAAACCGATTTAAGATATTTTAGAGATTTAATTCTACCTACGGTAGTACTGGTACTACGACATGCTTTCAATACGCATCGTCAACGTCCAGGGGAAAATTGGGACGGACCGGGACTCGAACCCGAGACATCCTGCTCTGGTCGACTCCTCAATCCCCTTCACAACATCCCGATTTTCACCTGGCCGTTGATGTTGCAAACACTTCTTCATGAGTAGGTACTCGGAAGTTGTGAGTTAAGGAGAACTCTTTGATGTTTGCAAGTAACTGCTGAAAGATTTCTGCGACGGAGTGGCACTCTCATCCCCTCTACTCCTTACCCTGTACGATTCAGTCACAATAACATGGTATACAAGAACACACCGCACGAAATCTCAAAATACTCCACAAAACGACGTAATTTTTTTAAATTGTGATAGTTTCATCTGTTTGAGTGGCTTTTATTCAAGTTTCTAATACTTCTTTTCTCCATTGCGTAATATTTTAAGGTGACTCATTTAAAAGTCACAGCGGAGTTAAACAACGAACGCTGTTAAAATTGTTTAATAAACATATATAAAGAAGGGCAATTATTTGTGCGAATTTCGTTTGAATCTGTTCAGTAGTTGATTTATTTATTTCGTAAGAGCCCGAGTAGAGATATGCGGAACATCAATACCACTTTTATTTTACGTGGAAAACGTAACCTGGGAAAACTATTACAATTCCAAACGTGTTCATAAAAAAAATAGTCGTACATAGGGAGAAGCATCGCCCTAAACCCAGAGGTCGTGACCACAAGACAACGATGTCATGTCTATCTTTATAAGTCTCCAATACTTTTGTATGAATTGTGTTCATTCTACTCGTTATCAATGGCTATTTAAGAAAGAACTAGTTATCCTGTACAAGAGATATTGGCAATCATAGTGGCATGAGAATACTGCCTATGTACCTCTCCGTATCGAGAAAGCAGTTCACGAAGTTGTCCACAATTTCGTTTTTAATGTAAATATACTTTTAAAAATGGTCTTCGAGATTTGTCGCAGTTATTGGGATAGTTTCGGAAAAAACTACACTTTTTGCGGCTGTGGTCTTCTTCGAACAAGTGAGAGATGAGTAACGTGCTCTGTGAGACAACGTAGGAACGTCCAAAAATTCGAATCCATACGAATACATAAATGCGAAATGCGAAATGCGAAAGCGCGTCTGTCTGTGTTTCTTACGTAATCACGAGTAAACCACTTAACCGATCGTGATGAAATTTAGCAACGATATAGTTAAGATGCACAGGATGGGTGGGTGATGTAAATGTACTAAAAGAAAGATAAAAATTAAGTTGAAAATAAATATCGCTGAAATCGGCCATATTCACTTATGCTGTCTAAACGGTTAGAGATAAATGACAACGATGAGTGGCTTCAATATTGTTCGCCTCGAAGAGTTCTACAAAAAAGTCTATCTACTAATGTTACTTTAAATTATCCAAAGAACATTATGAAAAAAAAGAAGTGTTGAAATATTATAAGTGAGGATTTTAAGAAGGAAAAAAATCAGTCATCATCAAATTTAATGGGTTATATGCATTGTGCATTTAACAAAGATAAAAAAATCTTCAAATCGTAAAATTTCAACCAATAATTTAGATTTTACAATAATTTTTAATGAAATGGTGCAGCCGCGTCATGCTTCGGAAGCCAATTTTCGACCGGCGCGGCTCTCGCGCGATGTAGTGTATATAGTAAAGTTTTGTATTAAATTTGTATTATTATGAATTTGAACAATTAAAATTTTGTAGGAGCCAGGAAGTAAAAGTATTTTGACCTTACAATATAGATGGATTTCATTTTTTCCTGAGCAAAAGAAGATTAGTGTAAAAGAAAAATCCCTGGCGACGCCAGTTAATCAGCTAGTTAATATATAAATGCGCAATGTGAAAGTTTGGTACCTTTCCACGACTAAATCTTTGAACCGATCGTGTCGTAATTTAGATACGAGATAGTTTAGATGTTCAGGAAGAACATAGAATAACTTTTATTTTAAAAATGTATGAAACTTAAGATAGAAAATGACTTTTGACGACAAAGGATTGTCGTTAAAGTCAGGAAAATATCCGCTACATTCGCTTACGTTGCCTAAGTGCCTAAACGGTTAGAGGCAAAGAGTCGCAATATTATTTGCCTCAACGAGTTCCAAGAAAAAGTACGCGACAGCATTTGCCTATCTAAAAAAATTAACCTAATTTATTGAAAAAAGGTTATTAAAAATAAAAGTGTTAAAATTTAAGAAGAAAAAAATTAATCATCAACAAAATGATTTTTTGTTGCATCGTGCATTTAACAAAGAATAACAAGTCTTTAAATCGTTTAATTTGGACGAATAGTTTACGTTTTTACAAAACGTTTTTATTATTGCTCTAGGAGACATCCCGGGCAACGCGGGGTAATCAATTAGTCTGTGATCTGAATCAAATAGTGTACAGTTAAAATGTGGTTTTAAACGGAGTATCTTGTCCAGAAATTATCATAATAATGTTACTTCATTGTTGACAATGAGTCAAGTACGAAGGAAGAGAAAAGGGTGATTTAATCAAAGCAACCCTTTACAAATGCGATATTTTCGCGAGTAGAAACTAGTGGCGCAAAATAAACTGCACATAAATTCTCACACACGATTCTCACTCTATACTATGGAGTAACAATACAAAATTGTACAAAGAGAGGGTTATTTGAGGCACATTGTAATTCAGAAAAAACATTAAAGATTATTTTTTTGTTGGACTCGATCGTTATTTTAAAAATCTATATGCTACGTACATGACAAAAATAATAAAATAAAACTAACATTTTTTTCTGGCTCAAAGTCACTAGATGGTCTTTTAACTATCTTGTATTTGATACTTGAAAGTAAAGTAAGTAGTCAGAATATCATTTCAAGACATTTCGCGATATCTCGGTCTTCAAAGAGTTACGTTAATGTAATACAGAAGTCGATGTATTTTCGTGTTTGCAGTGCGTCTTCGGCTCTTCTACGTATTTTATCATTATCGTATCTTTAATTTGAGTCTCCATCTGCTTGGTACATTTACACTGCTAAATAATATTCAAGCTTCTTGAAACAGTAATCTTTATAATAAAGTGCAGAACAAAGAAATTATTTTACTGCTTCTATATTAAACTTCAAGCGAAATAACACTAATGTGTTGTAACTCATACTAATTACTTTGTGTAAGGTAAATTTAAGCAAAATCGTTCGAACCGGTTTTTGAGAAATACTCAAAACAGCACTTTGACCTCCATGTGAAGTACTCTTTGTATTAAAAGCGTTAGAGTAAGTACATCGTCTGCAAGTAAATTCTACCCTAAATACGAATTAAATTTATTTATCAATCAGAAGCGCTGCGACAGTCAGGCAGCAAACGACGTGCGTTCTCCACTCGTCTCGAAATATTTTGTCGATTTAGTATCGTCGAAGCGAGAGTCAGGTGCGCGGGCCATTTCAGATACAATGCAGTTCCACGTACTTGGTACATAAAGGATTTCCAGCAGAAGCCGTTTATATGAGCGCTTTGTGTCGAGGTCGTCCAGCGACACGGACCTCTGGGTGAAGCAATACAGACGAGGAAAATCCATCGGGGATACAATTGATTCACCGCGACGTACGATATTCGTGAGTCTTCCCACGCGTTTTAGCCTTTTAGCTTCTTGCTCCTGTCCTGCTCCTCCACCCAAATGGCCATGTCTTATTGGACATTGTTCCTGCGTCGTTTCATGACGTCATGTGTCGCAACGGCGGTGGAGAGGGACGGGCGGACCGACGGTGGTGTGGGACGGGCGGACGCAGTTGAGAAGCTTGCGGCGTACACGGACGGTCGGACGGGCGAGGGAGGCATCCGGTTCTGCGTCAACGGCGGCGGCGGCGGCGGCGGCGGCAGAGGAGCACGGCCGGTGACAAACAGGTGGACCGACAGCAACAGCGAGCGAGGAAGCAAGGCGTCCTCAGCTACCAGATCGCTCGCTCTCTCCTCGTTGACTGAGGTCCATCCACGCATTGACTGAGGTCCATCCAGTGTGCGAGTGCGTAACACAGATTCAAAAAAACAAAAAAACACAACAGCGATGTTTTTGTCTCTTGGGAAAGTGTCGTCTGCGCTCGAATACGATTCATATCGCATGCTTTGAATGTACAGTTATGTCCATCCTAAAAAAGAAAAATTCGACGTCGACGCAACCGAAAGGGAGGTGTTCTCCGCTCAAATTATCAAAGCTCATGGGCTGTTAAATACAATGACTCAGATACGTGGTTGGAAAGCGATTTTCTGGACTTCATTTTGTTCGGTTTCTTCTGGTGTAATTATGATGGTCAACACAAATATTTTACGAGCAAATATTTGAATAAAATATCAACAATCGTGAAATATTAATAGTGCATACGAATTGGTTCTCATTAATACTGTTCTTCTCTCTTTTTCGCTTTTTCCATGGGTCGTATTAACATGTTATTAATTTCGTGGAAGCGCTGTAGGTGTATTATCTTGCTGTCGACGTAATAAGTCATCAACGTT
This sequence comes from Laupala kohalensis, assembly GCA_002313205.1. Lineage (NCBI taxonomy): Eukaryota > Metazoa > Arthropoda > Insecta > Orthoptera > Trigonidiidae > Laupala > Laupala kohalensis. The sequence continues at coordinate 124,026 of NNCF01126972.1, forward strand.
CAAGCTTAATACATATATGTTACAGTTGAACTTAATACATATATAATCGTAAACGATAAAATACGAAAAATCATTTCATTTTATAACACAATAAAGAAGAGATTATTTTTAATTCAAATCAAAATTATTGAACTTCCATTCACAAACAAATCCCGCATTTTCGCAAAGTTATAACGACGTCTCTTCGACGACGCAAGAATTCTTGGAGATTAGTAAAGCACGTAATTAACAAAAGAACCGCGACGATTGTGTTTGCCCATGAAACGTGAAGGAATATGGTCGTCAGAATTCCACCAATAAAAGAATTATTATATGATCAAAGGATTGTTCCCCACAGACAATAAGTCATATCTTAAGATCAAGTTCAGAGGCCGAGCCCCGTGACTACGACCAAGATTTAAAAATATTTTACGAAACACAAACTTATTCTTAAAATAAGTGTTTAAATAGGATTTAAATTATTCAGATACGTTTGATATAATAAATCATACTTAACTACGAAATACGATTTCTAAGTATAGATTCTCAAGAATCAATCTTGACTTTATGAAGCATAAATAATTCACATAATTATAAAAAGGAACTACTTCGTGCTAATAACGTTAGAAATAGTGGTATCACATTTGTTCTTCGCAATTTTGCATTAGGGAATCGCTCTATATAGAATATTCGGTCGCAGGTAAATACGGTTGTTTTCGGGAAGTTTTTACCAAATAATGTCACGAATTCACCTTCACTTCCGGAGTTGCAAAAGGATTATAGTGATTGTTAGTACTTAGCATCATATTCAATTCTTAAAAATGTTGCCCTCACATTCAAAACCCTATCTTTATCAGAGTGAGAGATTGTATTTAATTAGGACAAATTAAATACTTTTTATCAAGCTCTTCATTTTAAGTGTACATTAGAATTGGTCGCCCGCATTATCCAATTACTGTAATATTTTGCGGAAAATGTACGCAATGATAGCGCGTACTCAAAAGAGGGTTCCGGACTTTGTTTTTTCTCTGTAATTCGCGATGCCACCTTTCTTTGTGCTATTGAAATAGAAGGGCTACGTATTCTGTACAACATTCCTTATCAATATACAGATTGTCCCATAAATCCACGAAAAAATTGGAGACATGACAGAACTCATTAATAGGAACAAAAAATTACTAAGGTAACTTTTCCCTAAGAAAATATCGTGACAGAGACAGAACACGAACCAAATTAGGATTAAAGTTCTTAATTAAGGGAATTGAGGTAGTGATGAGGTGTTCAATGTTCAACTGCAACAATTCAAAACAGAAGTTCGAAGTTCAGCCCATTGACAGTGAACGAGGCCTTGTTCCGGCATAGGGCACACTCGCCGATCCATGCGACAACGATGCGAGGTCTGCGTAGCTGTTAATGGAATATATATTGTGTTTCGTTGTTGTTGAACTTTGAAGACCTATATCATTTTCTTACTTTGCATACATCTTTATCATGGGTTATTATGGTCTGTGTCATAATATATCCTTAGGGAGACATTTCCGGGTTTGTAACGCTCAATGATTTTTGTTACTTTTAAATTACTCTATCATTCTTCCAATTTTTAGGAGCAGTTCCGGGACACATTGTATAAATGAGATAGTTCACATTTCTGTTTGCGGAGGCTTTACGCCTTTATTATTGAACTTGATGAAATTCAGCTGAGTCTGGATACCCAGGGATAATCTTACGATATGTTAAATCAGTGTAAATTTTGAGTTTTGTAAATCAGTTATATTATCCTGATTGATTTATCAACTTTGAGATAAAATTTTTAAGTACTGAGATGTTTTTCGTATAGTAGGGACTCTCTAACAAAAAATCTTACGATATTTCGATTTTCAAGAGGTAAAAGAAGATGAAACTATGTTTTCCATATTACACTATGCCTCACAAATTCACGAAAGAAATATTATTTTCTCATTCGTCACTTTTAGTTATGTAAAAAGGAGTAACAAGATTTTCAGGTTTCATCCTTCTAGTTCACAACCGCGTACTAACGGGCTGACGAGCATAGCAATGATTATGAATGAGATGGAATATTTTCTCTTTTGTGTGTGTGTGTGTGTGTTGTCTCGCTGTTCTTCTTGAGTGAACAGGTCAAGTATTATTATTTATGTTTTTGATATATTCCAAAGAATATATAATTTAATATTTTACAATGAAAAAATCCAAAGCTTCCAGAAGCAAAGTGAATGGAATTTGACAGTGATAAAGATCGAAAAAATCTAGGAATTGATAAGAATATAAGATGTCGCTCTGTGTATTTTTTACGTCACTCGCGTATTGCGGCTGAAAAGTGAACTCGATGTTGACTGAATAAAGATTCAGTAGGGTTTACCAACGATACAAAATTCACGCAATGCCGCGGATATACAGCTCGTTGTGAAAAATTCTCCAGATATGCAGAGAGTGATTATTGACCCCAAAATAAAATAATTCACGCGAATTGGTGAGGCAAGTTATTAGATTCATAATTATCTTAAATTGCGGTTAAGCACACCACAAAGTAACAGATGAACCCCTTTAATGTTAAATGAAAATGGGACATAACGGGACCGGGGATCCACCACCGCGCTTTCGTTCATCCTCCGACCGCATCTACCATTGACACAAGTCGAATGATGATGGTAGTGCACCGGTACATAAAACTGGAGTTCCAGAGATCAATCCCCGGCCACATCTTCCATTTTCAATCAACATAACATGATTTGTAAGATATAAACCCTGGGGATGGAAACATATTTTCCCAAACTTCGGAAATTTATTTTTTGTTCTTTTTGAACTTACATCAACATTTATCTATTAGATCAAAACAAAAAATTAGAAAGAATTGTGAAGGAAAGATATTTTAAATACACGAGAGAACATTTTCTTTTTCACAAAATTGAGCTTAACTAGAGAATTCGATTAACTTCACCAAGTTTGGAAGTTCCTTTACTTAACTTTACGTACCTGAAACAAAGGGTATTTTTGAAATCACAAGTTCAACGAAAGTTTTAATTGATCTATTTGGAAATCAAGGAGAACCAACCATTTACACAAAAAATTTCTTCCTTCATCTTACGTTTATGAATCCGGGATCAGCTTTGATGTGACGAACACCTCGATGCCGTCGTCTACGACAATAATTTGTTTAAACTAAAATTGGACGAGTTTCGTTGTGTGCTTCTGGTGGCAAACAACAGTTATTAGTCAAGATCTTTCACCTACAACTATTTTCTCGGAAAATATAGTTTTAAATTTCTAACTAACAACTAATACCTTGAGCGTGGTGTTCGTAAACATTTTACACCTGCGTCACCCTTGTTCTATTGATCATTGCCGACAGCACTCTCTTCGTAATCAACTCATTGCATCGTAGTGCAGGACAGTAAAATTTTTATTATATTTAATCTAGATTACTTCGTATCCAGTGGACAATGAGACAATGAAACAAACACTGTGGAATTGCAGCTTATATGATGAGGAGAGAACCAATTTTAAAGGGATATTACTACGACAAGGAGAACATCTAACAAATGATTAAATATCACCCACATTGCTGAGAAACAAAGAAAATTTCGTAAATTTATGTGAATTCGTGTCCGTGATCGTGACAGCAGACACGCATCAAAAAGGCGGATGTGACAAGAGTAATAGAAAATTGAAGGGGTTCCTCCAGAATTGGAGGCAGCAAAAGGGCGCAAACCGAGACTGATAGAAAAAATAAATGTCAAATTTATTGAACAATAAAAATATAACTATGAATATGCTATCCTGGAACATAATGGAAGGTTTTGTAGCTTGCTATAGAGCTTCTCAACAAGGAGCGGGAGGATGGGATGTTAGAAAGTTAGAAGCGTGAAAAGTAAAGTGAGTGACTTAGTAGATTCCTCCATCAGATGGCATTGGTGGCATTTGCTATCACTTACAGTGGGGTCTTTTAGAACATATCTCCAGTAATTAGGGGTGTTGATAACTTGATCTTGAGTTTCTTAAATAAATTATTATTATTATTATTATTATTATTATTAAAATACAATTTCTTCTCGGGGATTATTCACCAGGTTTTAAAAATGATTTGAGGGGCTATCTAGCATGCCTCATTCCTGGCTTGGTACGTTAATCACGGTGCGTACAATACGGCAAGTTTCTAAGATAACAGATTTTTGGATCTTGGGAAATCGTTTTCTGGGATGCAAATTCAATTTTTCCTAATTTTTTTTCTGATTCTTATTTATGAGGGAAATTTCTGTAAAAGATATTGGTAGAATTTCTACATTTTTGAGTTTATAAATGTCTTTATATTCTATTGAAAGTGGGATGTATTTTGAAGTCTTATCCATTTCTGCTTTGTCAATGTTATGATCTGCTGGATGAGTGACATCAATGATGAATGCTTTTCGCCCCCTGACATTATGTAGTATAATATCTGGTCTATTAGCTAGGACTGTTTTATCTGTGCGTATTGGTAGGTCATAATACATTATTATTATTACTATTATTATTACAGGGACGACGTCGAGGCTCGATGGCAGCGGCGGCGGCGGCAGCGGCGCCGGCGCACAGCGCTGCGAGCTCGACTTTGTCTGCGATGGGGGCGGGCGGCCTCACGGGGACGGGACCCGTGGGGCGTGGCGAGGGCCCGGGATCGCTTCTGCTGCGCGCCCTCGCGCTGGCGGCGGCATTGGCGGCGGCGGCGGCGCAGGAGGCGGCTCCCGCTACGTCGACGCGTCCCGTGGCACGCGCTTTGCCTTTGCCCGCTACAGGACTCCGCACGTCTACGCTGTCGCCTCAAGAAGCGAAAGGTCCTCCACTCCCGCGACGCGTCGCTTCTCCGCAAGAGAAGAATGACAGGTAACGCGATACTATCTCTCTCTCTCTCTCTTTTACATCTTCTACGTTCACTAACTTCCAGAAGAAAAATAGAGTCGTCTGCACTTAATCTTAATGGTATCGGAAGTTAAATGATTCATTGTATTACGAGGTTCGGTGTTGGTAGCAAACACAGTATTCCATAAAGAATATGTTGTCATACTGTCCAGTTTTTAATTTATTAAATCATAAGACCTTTTCGATCGCGTGGCGGCCATCATCAGTGCTGTTACGAAAAGAAATTAAAAAAATGTAAAGAAAAGCAATTTTATGTTAGATAGATATATTCGTCAAATCTAATATGTCAATCTATCTATCTATCTATCTATCTCTCTCTCTCTCTCTCTATATATATATATATANGCCACCGTTTCTCTATACGAAAAAGTCTCGTTCACGAACACAATACTCGCAATATTCATCGCCCTAGAGTGTCAACCACTCTTTGCCAAAAAGGACCACATCATTCGGGAATCGTTATATATAATTCCCTGCCCAAGAATATAAAAGATATTATGGAATTGATCTCTTCAAATCCGCGGTTAAAAACTACCTCCTGCATCAGTGCTTCTACACTATAAAAGAATTTATTGATTTTAATAAAAGTTAAAATCGTCTTGCACTTAATCACGCCATTGCTGTAGTACTTTTTAAATATCATATAACAATTTCAAAAACTATTTTCTCGCATGATTGTGTTGTCTTATGGCTCATAATAATTTAGATTTATGTGAACTCAACATTGGCACGCTTGTGTACATTAATTCTGTATTCCCATCCTGGCCCGGGTTTTTCTCCGTTTCTCCTTCGAGTAGAGGCGGATTTATTATATACGTTCTCTAGGCTTTGTCTAGGGGCGTGT
>NNCF01126973.1:11477-37163 GCA_002313205.1 Laupala kohalensis
TATATAGAGAGAGAGAGAGAGAGAGACATATGAGGTTGGAAGAAATTTTTCACAGAAGTCCAACAATTGATACATGTCACGCATTGAGCACAATGAGCACATGATTCATAGATTATTCACTTGTTTGATAACATAACAAAAAACATGTCTCAACAACTGCTTTGGAAAAAAACATTACGGAGGCGGTCTGAAACCATTCTCGTTTTTACAATAAAAATACAATACAAAAATAATACAATAAACGACATACAGAAACAAAATAAAAACATAAACAATTACAAAACAAACGATTGCAAAATCCAATCATCATGAAGATATTACTTAATTGCAGGTCATTCCTGATTCCATTTTTAAAACTACGCAGATTTGAAGGCAAAGTCTCCAGCATATAATGATGACAAAAATTAGCACACTAACGTACGATATCCATGATGATATCTTAATTGATGAGAAAGAGAAAATATTCCAAAAGTACACATAAATCACAAAAACATCTATTTTAAATGAGAATTTCGAAATATCATTTCATTCTCAGTGAGTGTCCAATATATAAAAGCAACATCATCATGTACTACCGCAATTACACATCAGTTTCTAGTTTTGAGTCCCCGGCATCCGACTTTTGTCGTAAAACAATTCCAAAATAAATTCAGAATAATTGTCATCACAAAAAAGAAAATATTGAGCTTGGGAGAGACATCATTTGATATTTTTCATTAAAAAGTGAAGTACCGAAATGTGCGAATTGCCTGTGAAACAACACAGCCACAAACAAGAAGTAGAAAACAAGTAGAAAATATTTGTATTAAAAAAGTACGTACTACGATATCTTATTTTTCTCACGTGCGTTTCCCAAAAAGCCTGCGTTCTAACGCTAATTTTATTTTATTTTCATAACATAAACTGCTACTTTAACGTTGTTTTAATAATCTTTAAATAATTTAGCTCATATTTTCTCATTAGCTCATTAAATAATTTACTATCAAAGTGCGTGAACATTTTTTTGTTTCCTCCAAAGATATATTGTTCAATTGCTTTCAGGTGGCGAAGATTTCACGTTAAGTCAAAGCAAAAAATTAAATTTCTTGGTACATAGCAGTATCGTACTAATTAAACGTCGTTAAGAGTGTTTTATATAAGAATAATTATGATTTTCTGATGAATATATCCTTAATGTTTTAAATGTCATGCAATTTCATAAGTTTGATCTCTTTCACTTTCTATTGTTAATAACATTTTTTGTTCTTGGATTGAAAATAGAATAATTTTTTGTTGAAAAATATATCATCGAGTAGTCTTAAGGTAGTCCAAAATTACTGCAATTGTTTTGAGGTTGTTCAACAAGGTTGATTTTTATCCTTTTTATTGTTAATAACATTTTTATTCTTGAAGAAAGTAAATGATATAATGTTTTGTGAAATATACATCAACGTTTAAAAGTTGTCCAATGTTTCTACGAGAGTCTTGAGGTGGTTTCATAAAGTAACTTTTGTCCATTTATTGTTAATAGCATTTTCCTTCCTGGAGGGCGTAAATGAACATTTCCGTTCTTGATGTGAGATAAACATGTAAACACATGACATATGTAGTTCACTATATTCTTTGGATACCCGCGATTAGACACATTCAAATTACGCGCCAACAATTATAATTATGCAATGATATTAAATTCGTTTTGGCTTCTTGAATATTACATGCTGAATGTCTCGTGTATATGTTTATCAGACACAGTGTAGGACTGTGAATAACAGACATATAAACACAGTGGAAACGGATAAAACAGTTTTGCATACTACAACGTCAAAGTTAATGAAGTTCGTACACGTAAGAAATAGCTTGAAATGAGGACATTGAGAAACACAGCGAAACGTAAATGAAAATAAATATTTTATTCACACTTCACATGTTGAATACAACATTGTAACAGCATTTGTGTGAGTTTGAAGCAAAACAGATAGTTATAATAAACGATGCAAGTGTATTCCCATGCATAACGAAAGTCAAAAATGATCGTTCGGTTCGATTACCAACAGGTGACGTCACCTTTACGGCAGATAACAGCAGCAAGACATTTAGGCATGAACGACACAAAACGGCTCAATGTGTCTGCATTAATATTTCCCCACTTCTGCCGCAGATAACCCTGTAATTGTTGTATATTGTGGGGACGACGCTACGCCTTCCTCTTAAGAATTCTCCAATTATTCTCTAAAGGAGAGGAATCGGGACTTGCTACTGGCCACTCTAAAACGGATATCTTCGCCGTATCGGAGCCGTGCGTTTTGTTGAAAAAGATATCGTTTTCTGCCAAACAATCGCTGCAATGGTGGTCGCAGATTCACGTCAAGAACGCGTATATAGTCTGGAAACTTTATCGTACCCGTACAAAATGCAAACTGCCAACCCCATTCGCTGCCATGCAATCCCACACCATTACAGAGATTGACTTAAGAACTGTAATAAGATGGCTTGTAATAAGATGGATCGTTTGCTTCATCCTTCTTCCTAATTCCTTTCTACCAATATTTCCTAAAACATGCATATGAAACCTGAAAAATGGATTACTCTGCCCACAATACCTTTTTCCACTGAGATGGAGCCAACTGAGGTAGGATTTGACCCACGCAACACGCCGACGTTTATCCGATGAAGTGAGAAATGGCTTAAGTTTCGCTTTGTAGATTGCGTAGCCACATCTTTTGATATATCGACGAGCAGATGCGTAGAAATAGTCTTTCCAAAACTTTTTCTTACCCATGTGACTAGGTCTGCGACTGCCAAGTGTCTATTTTTACATGTCGACGAAATAGGCGTACTTCCCGATCCGTCAACGATAGTTTTCGACCTGGAGCCTTTCCCAGACATCTGTTTCCACTTATAGTGAAACGTTTCATAATTCTACACACTTTAGATTGTGTCAAGCGGAACTTTCGGAGTTGTTGTATGATTTGATTGCGTACCGCAAGATCCGTAGCTTGTCCACATGTCATGCTCCCGCTTAGTACTAATAACTATCGCGAATTGCTCGCCCTTATATGCTGTTTGCTTCCTCTGACGTCACTGACTGAGAACTGTGCGCGAAACGTCTAGAATATTCTCGTTCTTTCTTCTGAACGAACTATATTGCGAAGCGTTTGGATTCAGAATGCCTCTTTTAGACCAACTTTCAGTTCTTTCTTTGTTTTTTCAGTTGTGACACTTGTACATAACCTAAAATTATATACAACTATGCATTAAAACGCTGCGATGACTCCGCATATTTTTAATTACAGAAACCTTAGTAAACCAACTTCATTGACGTTCACGTTGTACATATATGATAAAATAATAAATTGAAACTAACTTTTTTGTTGGAATCAAAGTCGCTAGATCGACTTATTACCGTCTTTTATTTGAAATACGGAAGTAAAATAAATATTCATAATACTATTTCAAAACATTTAGGATCCTCTCAGTCTTATAAATGTCATAAGAGTGTTACGTGAATATAATTTCATTGTAGAGAGAAATTGATGTGTTTTCATATTTGCAGTGCGTTTGCTGTCCTCCTATGTATTTTATCATTATCATGTATCTTTCCTTTCAGTTTACCAGAAGTGTATTCTACGTCTGCTTGGTTCATTTACGCTGTGTTCTTGGTACATTTAAATAATATTCAAGCTTCTTGAAACAGTAAAGTGTAAGTGCAGCAGGCTGAAATTGTTTTTCTGCATTTACACCAAACTTTCAAGCGAAAAATCGCTAATGTGGGTGTAATGCACTAATTGCACTTTACGTACAGAAAATTTTAGCAAAATCGTTGGAGCCGTTTTTGAGAATTATTCAAAAGTGTTCTTTGACCTTCATTTACATATCCTTTGTATTCAAGTAATGAGAACTAGAGCACGTGCATCAACAACAGGTACATTCTATCGGAAATACGATATTTGAATTAAATTTATTCATCCATTTACGCAGAATCGATGCGCACAGACGGACGTAATGTCAAACCACTTTATCAGAATCAGGAATCACCATGAGAGATATTTCCAGAACCATAGTACCCTGGTTCGAATACCGGTGCTGCAGGACGCCTGAAGACAGACGTTGACAGAACTTCCGAAACATTTCAATAGTCCACGTGTTGTGAAGATATAAACAAGGAAAGACGATGGATAATGTCAAAAATATTGTAATAAAAGTTATAATACAACATCGTCAAGAATTTCATATAGAGAATATTTCTATCAAGGGTTGATCGGTTTGGAAATCTTTGTTTTACGTATACTCATTGAAACGAGCATTACTTTCCCAGTGTTCGTGCGGGAAATGTCGAGACACTGAGTCGCCTCACACGAAAGTGTAATGTTGTTTTTGTTCGCGACGGCTTTTGACGCGGTAGCATTTTGTACCTTTGAATAATTAAGGCGTAGGAATTGGCATATGAAGTTTTTCATGCGTAGCAAAGGAACGCGCACGCCCTTTCACACTCGTGGTCTGTTTAGGAAAAGTTGATGACACTAGAATTTATCGCGAGGAATCGTTGAGACCCGTTCGATGATAATTTAGCCGTGCCCGTTAATACTGGCGTGGCAATCATCATGAACTCTCTTTGTCTGACGAAAAAGAACACGTACACACTTATTCTCCCGGGTAACGATGGGTTTACTCAGCTAGCAGGGAAAAAACCTTTGTAGCCTTTCTTCTATGATACTTGCACTAATTCCGTTTTCATCATTTAACAAACGAGAATTGACAGAGTAAAGGCGGTCGTTAAAAAATACAACACTGTATCATCACAACGCAGTGCTTTATCTTCTTCCAATGAATATTAGCATATCTGGGGATATTTTGTACCACTATTTAAAAGAACGTGAAAAATTTCTCATGTTCTTTTAAAAATATTCAAAAATTAAGTTTTGTTATTATTATTACTGTTGTTGTGGTATTCTTTGTCAATTATTGTCTCAATGCTGTATAAGAAGGGACATGTAACATTCCAAGCACTCCCTTCTATGGTTTGATTTAGTATTTACAAGAACTTCCGGACAGTTCGACACATTTCTAGGATGACAGCTTTTTGCATAGGTAGAAAAGGGTGTCGAGGAAGGTTCAATTTTTCTAGATTTCTAAACAGGTTCTTATTATTATTATGTAGTTTCTAAACAGGTCTGTGGGGATAATTCCAGTAGCTGAGATAATGATTGGAATTATATCAACTCTGTCAGTCCTTCACATCTTTTCAATTTCTTCTTTCTATTTGTAATACTTGTTCACTTTCTCTCCAGCCTTCAGCATACCATTTGTGTTAGGTAGGGCAACATGTATTATTATTATTATTATTATTATTATTATTATTATTCTATTAATAATAATTTTTAGAAACGTGTTTCTAACATTTTATACTGGTACAACAATACCCGTGTAGTTTGTTAATCTCACAGGATGGGAGAATAACGTTTGATCCCTCCAGGGAAGCGTTAGCACAGAGACATGTTCTCACAGAGAGAATACGCAACCGGGCCAGCATCACGTGTCAGCAGGGGCTGGCATGGGGGCGTTGATGGTAGTTCCAGATTCACTTTATGAGGCGTTCGAGGCTGCTGTGGAGTGTCATAAAGTAAACGTTAGTGGGTCACGTGACGTGGTCGCCGCAGCAGCTGTTGGCGTCGCATGCCAACTCTCTCTCTCTCTCTCATTATCGGCTACAAAAATGCATCCCTCCCACACTCTTTTACTTATGTCTGCGTACATCGGAATGTTCAAGGTAAATGACAAATCATTAAATTGTGCTCAACACGTTCATTTCATCGGTATTATTACTTCAATTTAGAGTGATTTTTAGTCATAAATCTACCTTAATTTTCAAATTGTGTTTAAAAGTTAACCATCTTAAAAAGTAGACAGAGCAAAATTCTTCTTCTTTTTCTTCTTCTTCCAATTACACTACGGTTCTTCCAGTGTATCACTGGCTCCTAAATACCCATACTCTTCCATATAAAGCCTTCTCACGTCACCTCTTAACCTCAATAATTCTCAAGTTGATCAAATCACGCCCTAGACCTTTCTTTCTCTCGGTTTCCCTCAATACATCCCATTAAAGTTACCTAGTAGATTTGTGGGATAATTTTCAGTTTTCAAGATTTTCCTTGACTGATCTAATAATTTTTTTTGAATGGCTAAACCTGTGTGAACACCCACAGTTAAGGACAAAAGCTATTATGGTGTGTGTATATGTGTATATTATATATATATATATATATATATATATATATATATATATATATATATATATATATATATATATATATATATANCGGAAAGGATTATTTACAAATAAAATGTGAAGCATCATTGACAATCCTTGTGTTCCCCATTTCGAAGGATTCCTATTACATCTCACGCGAAAAGCACTTTGCGAGCATATAGTTTAGTATTTTAAAATCCCATAATTGAAGTATTCACTCTATCAACGCTCAATATAACAAGTGAAAACACAGTATGTTTATAAGCCAATCAGTTCTAGTGACAAGGTACGAGAAACACTACCTGAGAGTAAGAAGACGTTCCTTGGCGAAATATATAAGATACTATGTAAGCTATAATATGCCATTTGACTATCAGCATACACTTTCCAAACTTCATGAGACCTAAGAAATGAATATTTTGCCTTAATAATGAAGCTGGTAGGGGTAAGAGCACTGTGGTCTCATGTAGGTTACAGAGCGAGAGAATGAAAAAAATGGGCCAATATATTTGGAAGACCAAATACATAGTGAATGATTCTTTTTCACGTTACACGAAATGAGAAATAAAAACGTCTGGAATATATTATACATATTAAGAAATCGTGTATCATAAATTTTCCCTCCTGTAAATTTAGAATTACATCACAAATTATTGGATAAAGACATACTATACTATTTATCGAACACGAAAATAAATAAACATAACAGAAACATATGACGAAAAATAACACCATTAAAAACGGAATGACTAGTATTTCTTTTTTTCATTTTAGTGATGAAAGTTTGATGGAAGTCATCCTATCATAAATTCTCTATTGTGCGTTAACTATTCATATATTGTCTCTTAGGAACCGCTGTATGCATACACAATAACAATGTTGAGAATCTCACGCTAGAAAATGTATTATTTAAATTTATTTCGATTTATTTCATAATGCACCCAACAATACGAGGTACTGATTTTAACATTATTTACAATGAATATTTAATTAAACGATTTTAACACTAAGTTTAATCGTTTCGTTCAATTTGTATTGAATATTTATCTTTGCCATTCTATTGCATACAATTCTTCTCTGTCATCATATTACTTACATAACCAAAGAGTTCTATTGATAAATCAATATTAGACAAGCAATTCGATACTGTAAATTAAAATCTTTTAAGTTACAATACTTTTAATCATCCTTTACATCTTCATTCTTCAACGGTGTGTAAATATCACACACAGGTTCAGATAATCAGGTAATTGTTAAAAAACTGTAAGACGATTAAAATAATCATGTGGATTCTTCGAACAAGAATTATTATTCAATTTTATAATACTTTGTTGTGGATGTTTAATATATTACATTTTTAATATATTATTGGTCGATATCATATGAAATTTGTGTCCACTGTGCTGTGGATGAAGCCCTTGCTCGTTGATGCGACGGTTAAGAGACTTCTTCATCACATCGCGTTGCCGTAAGCAAGCGCTCATCTGTGCAACAGCGCGTACACCCCTCTTGATGAATAAAACATGATGGAACCGTGCACATCGAGAACTGTCGTGCATCTCCCGGTGCATGTACCTCATCCTCGAGGGAAATTGAGGCGTTGGTCCCAGTGGCGTAGGGATACCCACTTCACTATACTCCCAACGTTGCAGTTGCTTAACCTAGCGCTCTGGATTCAGACAACACAACATTGTGAAGCGTACTCTACAATGAATATTCCATTCTTGCATCTTTTTGTTATCTTAGTCTTCTCTCTTCTAAAAAACTTTCATCGTCTACATCAATACGCAAGTGTCCCAGAGAAGCGTTCCTTTTCGTCGTAACCGAACGGAGCAAATAATACAAATGATGTATCGTATATTAGAGCATTAAAAATGTGTTTTCAATTGTTTCATCTTTCACTTTTTCCTTTCCGAGATAGTATTAAAAAATTACATCAAGAAATGAAGCTACTTGACGCATTTATTTGAAAAAGATGTTACTTGACTACGAGAATCCTAACCAATGACGACTCTGATGCGTCTTGTAGGAGAGACTGGGTACGGTTCAAACAAAACAAATATCTCTCGAATCGTGTGCGGTGTGTGAGTGGTCCAAGGAGAGAACGAACCGAACAACAGGTCCGAACACGAGCCTCAGCGTCACTCCCCGCGCGTTGCAGTTGTTTATAGGAGGCCCTATTGTGTTTTGATAACCAAAAGTAAGTATTTTTGTTTGGAGATCTTTCTAATTATTATGGTTTCATTCAAGTGAGAGTATTGAGTGTGATTTTGTGATTGAAATGAAGCTTGTAGAATACGGCATCGTGACTAGTTTTAATGTGTCATTATTGTTACCGTTACTACAAACTGTTCTTTAAGAAGGGGTTGGGAACGAATGAAACATTTTTGTGAGTAAACCACTCTTCGCTCCTAAGATATATACGAAAGCGAGATGCATCTGGCGATGAAGAAAATCAAGACATGTGATATAAAGCACACAACCGAGTTTTTAATGAATAGCAGGAGCGAGAATTTTCAAAATACTTGATTCGATGTGTAGATATATATTTTGGCCTATCAAAGATCGAGGTAAGAAAATTAGCATACGAACTTACCTTTAAGTATAATTTATCGCGACCTCGGACTTGAGATGATAACGAGATAAGAAGAGATTGGATGGAGGAAACAGTAAAAGAAATGCCAAAAGATGGAAAAATATTAATACACAATATGAATCATCATCCGAAGAGGAAGAGTGTTACTGCTTTGTTTGTCACCGTATTGAGAGAGCTGATCCGGAGAAACGAGGATACAATGCACCACTTGTAAACTTTGGGCACACGAAGAGTGTACAGAAGGTGGTCTTAGCTATGTTTGCTACAAATGCAACTTGAATGATCCCAAAGCTAGATTATTTTCAGATTATTTATGTTCAGTTTGTTGTGTTAAAAAATACTGTTGATTTTTGTTGTTTTTTGTTAGTTACGTAAATTGTGTACCAATGTTAAGTAGTGATATAGTCACAGACGACTGATAATATATATTTTAAGTTGTGTGCCTCATAAACGTAAAAGGCTGATTAAAAATATCGTTAAGAGTATTAAAACATTGTAGACTGATTAATATTGTCAAACTGTGCCATAATTATTCTTAGAATTAGAATAAATAATGAATAAAACATGTTACAATATTATATTTTGATTTATTTGTATGTGTTTAAACTGACCCCAATCATTGTTTCAACCGCCCCTGTTGAAACAAATCGGATTTTTAAAAAAAATTGATCTACTACTATAAATAACACACCTGGTACTAAAATGGCACTGCACATTACAAAATAGAAACACGCTCTTGTATTTAACATCAACTCCATCAACTCTCGACCTAAAAAAGGCAATACTATGGACTATGTAAGCGAAATTTCTTCAACTGTACCCAATCTACCCCAAGTATTTTACAATATTCGCAGAAAATTACACGCGATTTATGTAAAACTGTATTACATATTATGATGTGCTATTAATAACTGCTGTGATGTTTGTTTAATTAATTGATGATTGTTAAAGTTAAGTATGAAACAGAGAGAAAAAAAACTAGCAGATGGGGAAAGTAGTATTTGCCATACTCGTATAAAATAGTCTATCTGTATAAAAATAAACGTCCAAATCATCATATAGAATGTTAGTTGTATTCAATTTTCCGTGTGATTTAATCACTCGTGTTTAGCTAGCTCAGTATAATACAAACTATATATAAATCCACCGTATTCCGGCTTTTTTCCACCATCAAATCTTTCTTCCTGGAATCTAGATGTAGGTTCGTCGACTATCTTTAACTTAGGGTTGGAAAAAATCGTGAAAGTGTTTATACTTCGCGTTCGGTTCGATGTAGACTCATTTTATTGAGATTTTTTTTTTGCACAAACGCAGCGGTCGAGACCAGCTTCTGAAAAGACGCTAACGGTGTTATTACATACGCTGAACATTATTAACATTTCTATTTACTCAAGTTCAATTTCTTTCCTGCATTGTCATAGCAACCCAAGTTTCAAAAATTTCGAGAAGGTATTTTAGAAAGCAGGGCTCTTACTGCTAAGATATATTTATTTATATACCTAAATTTCAATTAATATCATCTATTTATAATTTTAATGAGAAAATAGAATGGAACGAACCAGCTCACAAATTTCCTTCCAACTGTTAACGAACTAAATAATCTTACCAAACGAAGAAGCGAAGGGATGGAAAGTAGTAGGCTAGAATAACAGATATTTTACGTTCGAAAGAAAGGATCGATGTAAATTTGATTACAATGATGCGATGTAATGAATGGTGGAATAATGTCTTAGAAGAAGCTTGATAGTAGAATTTGACGGAGAAAGAATCGTGACACGGCGGTTAGTGAAGGAGATGAAATTGATAACCAGAAGTATTGTATTTTATTTTGAGTTGATCAGAGTACGAGACGCGACGGAGAGATATGTGATCAAACAAATTGACAAAAGCAGAGCGAGAACGTCGTCGCTTCCTTGCGCTCCCTCTCAATCACACCTCTAAGTTTACTTAAGTCAAGCAATTTTTTTTAATATTTTCAATCTAACCTAAGATATACGAATGTTTATAATTATTTTATACTAAGATATATTATATTTGTTTTTGAAAAATAAATAGATTGTTTAGAACATATACGTGTTTTTATACAATAAACGTAAGTCTTCGTGTTGTTTCCGCATTTTTTTTCAATTCATGGAGAGTCTACAATATCAATATTTAGCGAATAGCCGCAATAAGCACATCACTGCTCCTGGCAAATGGCATTTATTACGTTGGACGCTTGCACTCCTACAATGCATTAAATTCTTGCTCATACAGTGTGTGCAAGTTGGAAATGTCGACAGTCCGCGAGTATATGGCACAAATTTATTGAACCCGTACAGGTCCCATTCGATATACTCTCAAATTGTACTGTGATGCATGGTTTTTGTGTTTCTAAAGTGGGCAAAGCTACTTGAACATAAGTTGAATAAACTTCAGATATACAAATAGAACTTTGAACGTTAAAACAAATATCGTCAGATACATTCGATGTCAGATTTGAAAGGTAACGTGTACAACTTGAAGAATTTCATTGATAATTTTTGTCTCTCTGTACTTTTTAGTGCTTCTAAATAAAAATACGAATTTATTTATTCTATTTTATACTTTTTGGTGGAACAATTTTTTAATTTTTTGTAAATATGCTTCTATATTACTGTATATTTATTTTATATAGTATTATGTGTATAAAGTTTTTTACGCAAATTCTATTAACTATGTAAATATTGTTCAAACATTATTGTAGACATTTAATCAATCTCTCGAGTATTAAAAGTTTCAACTTCACAAAAACCGTGGCAGTGGTCCATCATTAATCCAAGATAAAATCCGAAGTCTCATCCGCAGCAGGATTTATTTTGTAGCATGCATGCTTTGTCAACTTTTTGACAACCAATTTGCTGGCCTTCATTCCAATTAATCAGTCAGCACAGGGTGTTAAAAGAATGTGATATATCTAAAACATAGCCCTTAGCGGCAGATGAACTGCAGGTTTGCGATTCTCTCATCCTGCACTACAGAGTTTTTATATTTGTTGTTGTGAACTGCCCAATAGTCTTCATATATTTACCATATAAATCGCATTCCCACGTGATATCTTTATCGCATATATTATCTTTATGCGATAAAGAGCGTTGTGAATACATTAAATATATGAAGAGTATTGGGTTCTTGACAACCAGAATATGGCGGAACAAATACAAAACAAGACAGTTCTTGAGACATTTCGAGAACACATGACCTTATTGATAAGTGATGAGATTATTGATCATGAATATAGAAAAACTAGTAATAAGATTACGAGAGACAATTAAGGTTACTGAGACGACATAAAACTTGAAGAAACAGTATACAGGATTTCTTGAACACAAGTAATCATCATAAGACGAGAAGATAGCGTGATACCTGCGTCTGCTCCCCTGTAATTCTGGAGGGACCTCAGGACGCTAGATGACGCAAGAATCATAAAATACAGTAAATAATCAGTTTTGTAATTGATAGAAATGAAAAATGAGCACTGTAATATTTATATAATTTTTCAATAAATAAATAATAAAGGCGTTGGCCAAATATTGAAAAAAGTCAATGTAGAATTTTAGTACATATTATCGTGTTACACACTACATAACACACGGTCAAATAATAAGAAAATTATGGAAAATGTTCTTCTCTAACAAAAGATATTGGAGAAAGGATAAATTGCGTGCATAGCATTGTTAAGGGTGAAGTGTAAGCCTCTCAGAGAGCGGATCGCTTCATCGGCAAAGTAATTGGTACAAGCTGTAACTTTAACCTGGTTTGGAATTTCGTAAATTAGGGAGAGTAAGACGAATGACTTCCATTCAGTTTTTAAATAAAATGAAAATTAAATACTTATAGTTTACATTGATTCTCTAATATGTCACTTTTATCATTACATTATATAATGGAATATTTAATTCGTAATGAACAGAGTAATTATTGGATACTATTTAAGTGAAATGACTGAATTTATTGCAGGAGATGAAATTATCGTGTAAACTCGTACCGTTTAATTTTACATAACAAAACAATATGATTATGAAGTTCATTCTGGATGTATAACAATTATAATACTGAGTATAACGAAAACAAAATGGATTATTATTTTCAATATTCCACCTTTTTTATAAATAAAACACCGAAGAGATAGATAAACAATAAGTTGACCCCGAGACCATGACCGCTAGGTGCCAATGACGTAAACGTTAAGGACTATCTATGACTCTCTGCGTATTGTGCTTCATTAATTACTTTTATTATTATCAAATATTTGGATAAACTCCGTTTATTCAGTATTCTGAAAGGAATGTTAATGTTTAGAAGGAGCATAATAAAATATTGTTCATTGATTTAGACATATTTTTTTATTTCAAATATGAGAAATTATACTCTAAAAAACTGGTATCTCAATATAAGAAACTGTTATTCATTATATATTTTGAAAGATAACATAGGAAAAAATTTATCGGATTACAAGAAACATGATATGTGTTGAACCGTTTTGATTTAGAATTGGACAAAACCACAACGCGTTGCAATTTAATGTGTATATCACAATTATGTGTTATAGGATACTTTACATTAGTGATTTATCTTATGAGCAGACTTTTTATATTCCAGCAGATTTATCTCATGAGAGATTTAGCTAATGAATCTTATGAGCAGACCGACAATTTACGCACAAAATATATAACAACTACACATAAGGTAAAACTCTGAATCTCTTATTTTGGTATTAGACGTTAGCAATACATTTGTGTAAATAATTGACTCTCACGGAGTAAGAAAGGCACAACCGTACAATGTACGTACGAAGAATAGGAAGCTGTGTGCATGCCTTCCCTTAAATTCAAGCTCGTGTTGTAGTGCCCCTTTGGAAATGCAACCCACAGCATTTCTAAGTGCGACGTGTTTCGTGATCTTCCAAACACGAAACTAAACCGAACAAAAACCAAACTGAGAATTAGGGTGAGTTGCATCTTTCAGGCGCACTGAGACTCAAATGCGGACGAAGATGAATGACGTACTCTTAAGAAGTTATATTTGATCATTTCCTGATGGTGGGTGAGATCTGATTGTAATATCTCCATATAAAAAGTTTGTGTCATCCTAGCAGTGATAGATAGTATTTCGTTCAAAATTCGAAATGATCACTGCCGTTGATTTTATTGTGATCTCTTAAAGATTTCACTGTTTTTAAGTTTCACCTAATTTATGTATTTCCATTGTCTTTTTCGGGGTTGTTTTATGTGAGGTTTTTTTAGTGGGGGGGGATTACGTTGAATCATGGGAAACAAAATATCATGGGAAAACCACATCGGAAATTTACATAGTAAATTAAGATAGCCAATTAGGATTTTTTACTACCTACGTATCATTGTCACACGAACCTTATGCGTAAATTGTATTTTGCATTAATTCATTCTAGATTAATGTATGCTATCAATTGTTGGGGATGTATGTATAAAAATCTAATTAAGAAGTTAAAAAATAGACAAAATCACTTTGTTCGTATTATGTTATATAAAAATAAACGAGTTAGTGCTTTTCGTATTGTATGTAGAATTGAACATATTTGTTCGTATTTAAAGTTTCAAGAAATTTTTATATAAGAAGCCGAAATGTAGGAACAAATAATCTGTTATACAAAACATGAAATACGCAAAATGGAATTTTCACGAAACCTAAAGTAAAAAAAAAGAATTGTTTAGACAATCCCTTTAATTACTTACTTACTTAATTATTTATTTATTAATTGCTAATTATCATAGAAAATAAATTTTTCTATCATATACACTAATTACAAATTAATTTGACGTGAATTGACATCTCATTATTTCATCAGTGAATGTAAGCACGTTTATATCTATATTTTATTTATACATATAAATTGTATAGAAGTAAGATTGTGTTTGTTTGTTTTTCTCAGACTACAAATTAATGTTATTCTTAGCTATTCCTAAATAAATAAATTAATTTAAAAATGTCTTGTAGTTACTCTTTATCGGTGAGGTTTTGATAATTTGCCTAATAGATAGAAGTAAATTTCCATGCAGGCACCACAGTTACCGCCATGTTGACTGCAAAGAAATTTACTGGTGAAACGAAATCATTATTTTTTTGTTGCCATACAATTATATTTTATTCGTGTAACTGACCTACAACTGGATATTGGTCAGTATTCCTAGAAGTTCAAACTGTATCTTCCTTTGTAAATGTGATGCTGGAAATCAAAATTATTAATATTATCATTTATATATTACTATATCTATCACCTTGTTTTAGGTATAAAATATTATTCAATTTTTTATTCAATTGTAAGAGTCTAAATAAGCAACAACGACTATCACAAATTTCAGCTTTGTTGAAGTTCTGAGTTTGGAAGAGTGACAAATTTACCAAAAACTGACTTTTGTAATTCGGTAAGAATGAAAAAGAGGAATTTGGAAATTATTATTTGAGCTAAGAATATCAAGGGCATAAAAAGTCGGCAATATTTAGACAACTGTTTATCTTCAGTGTTAAGTTAAAAGGGGAAGAAAAGTGGGTGAAATATATTTTTACGGAAACCGGCAGTTGCCAACTGGCTCGCAATTGGCGGGGACAGTGCTATTTCTTGTTGATATTTATTGTCAAAATAAACCGCACACTTTATTAATCTCACCATTACGTTTTGTTTCAAAATATAGATAATAAAGAGAAAGAAAATAAAAAACGGAAAATGGAAAATATTTGGAAAGGAAATAAACAATAAGGCGTGCAAACTCTTGTAATGGCTATGTGCCGAAGGGCAAGGTTAAGGAGATCAATAAAGAAAATTAAAAACAAATGTACCAATGTAAAATTTTCCAAGAAAGTACTATGTCGCTAAACCTTATTTAATCTGTTCCTTGTTCCAATAGTTAAGTTCTGTTATAAGTCTTAAAAAGTCTAAAAAAAATTATAGTCCTGTTAAAGAAATATACAATTAAATTCTATTTATGAAAATGATGGTGATTTGATTAGTGAAAATATCTGAAATTTGATTGAATTGCTTTATCGATGCCCTTTAAAGTCTTTTGTCAGCAAAAATAATTGTCATATATCTGAAAGGAATATGAAATGTGTTAAATTACGATACTGTTTGCAAATATATGAATTTGATGACCAGAATGTCCCGTAATCTTCTGTATTTTTACTCTAAAAATTAACCCTTTAAGACGAGATGCAAATAATAATAGACACTCGTGTAACTCACTAGGGAAAAGGAATGTATAAGAAAGACTTTGTCATAACACTGTCACCTTTCTTGCAAGTCGTTTCATTAAAGTTGTGACAATGTTTTTCAACGTAAGTAGCGTTTCTGGCTCGAAATGACTTCAACAAAGGCGTCAGAAAAGCTTCTTCCTCGGGTCGAGGTTACGCACTGGCGACGCAAAGGACGCATGCCTTGGTGAAGTTTAATATTCAACTTGTTCGTAAGTAGCTTAGGAATCCTACTACACCTCGAAGCATTTTTTTATTTTTCCTTCCATACGACTTTTCCCAAATGTTCTATCATCACTCAGTTTCCAGAGTAAATTCTATTCCAATTATTTCTCTACAAAATAATATTATATATTTACTTTTGAAAAAGAGAAAGATATTCTTGGGTGTTCTTTATAATTATGTTATGAAAGACACTTGTAATGTACAATAAATTTTAGTATCAAAAGGTATACAAGTTATAAGAACGACAAATGCCTTATTTAGATTTAAGATTTTAAAACTCCCGTCATGTATTGGTCAAAAGAATCTTTTATTTCAAAAATTATTTCAATTGTTACCAGTAAATTTGCTTATTATTTTGGAAACAATCGGTCCTTAAATCCCTTAGAATGGTCAAAAATGTATTCAAATATCTGCCACACATNACGTAAATATCCAATTCTCATAAGCGGATATCGTATTTCCCGCTCCGAGAGAGAGCGCGGCACACTGAGGGGCACCGCGTCGCGCTGGCGACCGGCAAACTGCATTCCCGCGCGCCGCCAAACAGAAGAGCGTGATGGCAAGGAGGTGGCGACCAAGGCGGTTGTGGAGACGGCGAGAATCGACAAAGGACTACAGACTAGACTGGAGTGCAAGGAAGCAACGGTTTGCAACGGCATCGGGAAGACTACGTCATAAACACGTAAAATATTTATTCAAATTTGACAAATATTTTTGATCAATTTTTTCTCGATTGATCACAAGCGAGCAATGCAACAAACTACGGAGAATAAACGCACTGAAAATTTGACATCAATATATGCAAAGAATATTTCAAGTCATAAAAAAATTAAAACAAAACTATACAAACTTTTTCCCGAAACAGTTCCTAGTCCTGCGTTCTACCGTAACCGCAAGATCAAAACGTCGAGTGCGTGTACTCAAGTTAGACATTCCCCTTACTCACATACTGAAAATGAACTAACTATTTGAATTTCTGTACGCAGTATTAGTGCCCAAAAGTACAACACATAATTCCTCACCCCGAGAGAACGTGCAGCTCGCTAAGGAGCTCCGCGACGGCGACCAGCGTAGCGCGTCTTCACGCCGCCAAGCGGAAGAAGGTGACGGTGGTGGCGACCGAAGCTACTGTTGGAGACGGCATCACACGAGATACGAGACCGGCGTGCAAGGAGACTACAATGTTCTCTAACTTTGTGGCTGATGGGCTGCTTGTCCTAATTCGAGGACAAACATTCTCGGATAGAAGAAGGACTTTTTGTTATTGAGTTGAATTTTCTTTCGTTTTTGAGTAATATATAATTGATTATTGCCACGTGTTCTTACCTTTGAAACTAGCCGGCTATCTCCCGCCTTAAGGCCAGAGGTTCCTCTCGGAGCCGCAATGATCAGTGATATTAATCTTTTTGTAGTTTCTAGAGAAACAAATTGTCAAGTCACAATAAATGGCCCCCAACGTGATAGCCCGAAGGGGTAGGTGGCAGCGTGGAAGACGTTTAACGAAGTCACAACAAAATGTAGTCCATAGTGGTTCCTCTAGTGGAGTGACGCTTCATGGAAGACGTGGTAGCGAAACCAACAAATGCAAAAAGAAGAATGGAAAGAAACATTCATGTATGTACTGGTTGTTAATGATTTAATTCTGTATATGTGTTTCCAGAAATTATTATTCCATGTTCTGAGAAGTGTACGTAATACCATTTATTGAAAGTTAAGAACTGTGACGAAGCAATAGAGTGAACTCAAATGCAGATAAAGAGATACTGATCATTGTAGAAAAGGTAATAAGAGAAAAAGAATTACAAAATCCTATATTTGATACGAATCCCTACTTTTTTATGTCGTTGAGAAGGATAAGGGTGTCCCTTATGCTTTGTAAGTTCGCAGTTAGTCCGTATTAGGATAGTATACCCCTAGCAGCCCCAGAGTATAAATAGGAACATAAGACAGGTAAAAATAATAAAAAGCGAACGATATTGGTGTTAAATACCGTTCTTTAATAACAATGTATTGCCAATTCAAGGAAAATTCGAACAATTAATGAGTAATCCTCGAGATGACGTGACATGGAATTTAAATGCTCAGTACCTAACTGCATTTCCCAATAGCATCTAGTTTAATTCTGATCTTATTCCACGGAGTGTCTAGATTGACTACCAATTGATAAACAAATATACTACTTTACAAATATCGATAAATTAAATTTAATTGATTTAGAAAATAATTTTTATTGGAACTGATTGATTTTTTAACCATTTTATTTAAATTGTGTTTAAGGATTTTGCATAAAAGAATATATGCTAAAGAAATTTTTAAACAAAATAAATAAATAAAAGAATAAGTAATTTTGCAAATTTTCTCTATTTAGAGACTGGTACAACTACTCGTATTATAATTTCTTTCTTACTGGAGATTTCTTAGAACTAATTTTCATAATTTTTCCTGTTTTATATTATGTGTCCATTTGAAGATAGGTTGGATTCATACAGTAGGTTTAAACACACAAAAATCTCAAGTAAAAAAGGAACAGAACGATTGTTATGTCTCACACTATTTTGTCCAAACACGTTTTTAGCACGTCATACGTACACAAGAGAACGCAACGTATGAATATGAAATATTTTCATAATATAGATGAGAGATCTTCACTCACAGAATAATTTAAACACGAATTTTATTAAGTACATATGAAAAGAACGATATCCTGAAGGAATTGAAAACCATCTGAAAAGAAAACACAAATTTGCCGTGCGCACTCATATTGCTGTATCTTGTAAGTCCTTAAAATCTGCACGCTGCTACTTTAACAAGTCGTCAAAGTGTGTACAATATGTGAAATGTATTCAAATATGCTGCCCATCTCTCTAGCACTAATTAATGTATAAGGACACAGTAATTAATTATTTTCTTGTCCTTTTACAACTTTGCACATTTAAATAAGCAAATCGTAAAAGAATAAGTACATAAAATCACTTCAATACCTGGGTGCAAAACAGACATTATATTTAAGAATGAAATTTATTTCTTGTGATTGTCGTGACATAAAAAGGAAATAAAATTTAATTTCTAGAGTGTTACTTAAAAAGATAAAACAACGAGTTTTTATTTCTTACCATCATTATCATATTCAATCACGACGCTTAAATCTCAAGATTTCTAAAATAAATACACATACGGAAAATCCTAATCCTATAAGAAGTAAAAGAAATGATTCAGTTAGATCACCAAGTGAAAGAACTTTACTGTCCATATCTACTTCGAAGGACTCTTCTAAAATTTTTTGTAACAAGGAATCAAAAAAGGTTTTCTTCCTAGTTATCCCACTTTCAACCAGATACTGAATGTAGCGGTTCACTTGCCCAGCGTACTTCCACCCTTTACGGAAAGCAAAAGAAACATATGCTGGAGATATGATGCATTCCTTCGCAATACGGTATTTATCTGGAGGTGAATTTCCAATTAAGCTCCAAAAAAGTACTCTTTCAGAGTCGATGAGAGCTATTGACGAACTTTCTGACAGTTTCTCGACTATATCGCTAAAGTCTCCGCTATCAAATGTCTTAAACTTCATCGATAAATTGTAAGTAACATCTTGACGATCAATGGCACTGGACAACACATTTTTTACATCAGGATATATGAATATTTCATCAAACTGTTCATTGATTTTCTGAAGAGTGTTTATTTCCTCGCCATATTTCGGAACCGTCAAATAGCTTGTAAAAGATGCAGAAAAGACATTAAACATTATTAGGCTAATAATGCTAAACCAAATCATAACTCTTCGAGAAGAGTTTCTGACATAACCAGTAAAAAGATTGCTAACGATATCCAGTAATACGACATCTATAGGAAGGTGTGAAGTAATTTTAAGGACTATGGCGAAACACACCAGACTTAGAGCATTTGCTATCCACACATACACTGTTAGAGAATGAAAAATGCTTCTATTTAACACACTGGCTCGAGGCACCATAACGCATATGTTGTCAATACCATGCGGATACATGTAATCCACTTTATCTGCAATATCCAAACGCATTGGCATTTCTTCGCCCGCAATGTCCCAGTTATTTACAGATTCTGTCAAATTTGGACTCCTTTCTGCCAAGTGTTGGGGGTTCATTTCATATTTATTGTGCAGATTATTTGTATACTCAGCGAGAATGAATATTATTCGATAATCACGGCCAGAAATTTCATATCCTTTATTATTATACCACGTACTTAATGCTCTCGAGAAATACGGTATTCCAAATCGCATCTCAAAACAAGCATTTCTTGGTTTGTTTATCAGCGGATTTTCGATACTGGACACGTGGTAACTTGGTCCTTCGTCTTTTTGAACATGAAGAAGATGAATGTTCGCGGCATATGAGTGACTCACTAGCATGCAATAGAAAATGTATTTGAATAACATGATCAAGAGAAAGATGAACTCCTTGAAATCACTCGCTTTGTCTAGTGTAAGAATCTGCCACTATAAATTTACTTGATATACGAAGTGGCTCCGATTCTTCAACACATTTAATGCTTCACCTCTATCATAAACTGCATGTGTGTACGTTCTGATCGAGATATAAACGTAGAATACTATTTTGAAGTCAAATGGAATACTGGTATTCAAATCAGTATTTTATACATATCCTTATAAAAGGCTTATTAATCACTTTTGTTGTTGGCAACGACGCAAGACGTATAGTTATAAAAGTTTGTACGCTGAAAAGTGGATACAAAATGAAGTAATTTTGAAGTTTGTGAAGTGGATGTGAAATGTATTCAAATGTTTCAGGAATTACACCAGAATTAAAAGCTTTTCATAATCAGATATTGATCCGTCTCAGAAACAGAAAACTTAATAATATTACGAGTATATTAGCATGTATCATAAATCTTGATATTGAAGAGACCGTAGATTTTTTTAAAAATCTAGATGGTGATTTTTTTCATTTATTTATACATATATTTGGTTCATTTGAGAGGTTTAGACCATGAGGTCTGCTCACAAGTCCATCCTAACCGTTGGACATACGAGAGAGAATTAGGAAGGACAGATATTGCATTGAGGGGGAACTAATAGTACCGAACTGACATTTACCTGGAGTAGGTAAAGGAAACCCCAGATAAAAACCTTACCGAGTTCGGTCGAGAAGGGTTTATAATTGCCGGCAATTTGATATTTTTGTATTGTACAGTAATGTTTCAGTAGTAGTGTTTGTCGTTGTAGGTAACAGTATTATCCATAAACATGATAATTAAAATGAGAATATATATGAAACCCACCTACAGATTTGAAAGTAACCATTTTGACTTTTTTCGTTACACCAGAAGGCCTTTGGATATTGTGGAGAGATAGTAAAGAACAGCGATGATGACAGCTGCACTTTGTGGGTATCTTGCCCGCCCGGACATTACGGGGAATGCGAAAGGCAATTCCAATCGACTTCAGATATCCCGCAGAGGAAGAGTGAGCTGACTTTTAGTTGTAACCGACTACCATCTTACCTGCAGCCTCTGTTTGTCAGTTTCCAATAGCAATGTCAGTCATGGAGATTGTGTCGTGTTCGATTATGTCACAGATGCAAGAAGATTATGTCACAGACGCGAAAAGTTTGTCTCTCTAATTCGGCATTTATGAAGTAATTCGTAATATAGTGAATACTTTTGCTACATTCTGTCAATTTCCGAAACATCGTGCAGATGTTCAACCGTTCATTTGAAACGAATATTTAGAGGAGTACAAATCGATGTTCGGATTAATGCGAGTTCTGTGCAAATCTTTCGTACAAAATCTGAATGCAAGTGTAAAAAACATGTTTCAAAATGATATATAGAAGAATATCGCCTCTCGCTAACTCTACTTCGCAAAATGTTGAGTTGAGAAAATATTTTGATTCATTTGCTCTGCATAATGACAACCTCTGTTCCTGTGTTTTATCTCCAAGTGAAGGGGAGTGTGGAGACGCTCTAGTCCCTACTTCCTTCATTTCTTCGGAGGAGAATATTTAAGAAGGATTTTATATCTATTTCATATGAAAAGAACATTATTGAGTTTTACCGATGCGAGATCAGATAACACAAAATTTAGATTCTTATTTAATCGTTAGATATAGACGAAAAGGAAATTCTTTGCAATTCAAAATAGTAAATTTCTATCAAGTAAAAATTAATATGATACTCGATTATCTATGTATAGAAAGAAACACTTTTTATTTTCATTACTTACCGTATTTTTTTACCGCTTTTTTATCCTTTCGTCATAGTTCACTCCATGAATTTAAAATAATTTACTTAATTCAAGTTTTCTATAAACGTCGTTAAATTATAATAACTATGAAATATAAAATACGTGATACATTAGACATGAAAGAAGTATTTTCATTTAACATATCATCCAACCCAAATACAAACCAATATCAAAATTCAAAATTTTACTTTAAACACCATTTGGCGAAAAATCATAAAACGATCTCTTTACGTATCCCATATGTTTTATATAGTTCTCAGTGTAACTCATTCACTTATTCATGTATAGTTGAATATGAATTGATAATTCTACTAGTCGTATAAATATTAAATTTTTTCTTCATAGAATAGCAATGAATGAAAAAATTCAATAAAATCGAGAATTTTTATTTTAAAGTACATTTTTCGAGGAATTTATATTACGCTAAGCAAACGAGCCATGTTGCTGAGCAAAAGCCACATCGATTACAAAAATATAGAAGTATTGAGGCGAACATCAAGGCAATTGTGTAGGGATCTATCAAGAATAGTGCTTGTTATTTAAGATTTTGTGAAGTATTGTGTGCTTTAATTTTACAATCTGTTTATTATTTATCGGAAATCAGGGGATTGTCGCTTGCCAGATTGTAAATTAGCTTATTGTCCCCTATGTGGTCACACGCAATTTGTACACCTTTTTTGACAATAAATAAATTAATTTATTAATTTCATTTATTTAATAAATACCATGTGCATTAAACTGTTTTGTATCTATGTGAAAATTAAAATGAGAAAATTAGATTGTGAATATATGAAAAACGGAATCAGAAGAGTAACAATGATAAGTTGCCAAACGTAAACGTTTTAAATGTTTATTCGTTAAAAAGATTTGGTTTATTAATGCATTTATGAGATTATTCGATTCATCAGCTCAGGAACGTACTTATATTTTATTTACATGACAAAGAAGCTTATTATTTTATTACTCGCCTTGCTCGCATGAGGTTACACCTTAAATAAAGTGCTGCGCCCGTTCTAAGGCATCGAGCGGGATAAATGCCGTTTTGTTAGATTTAAATGATTCATTGCGAAGTCTATCGAACGCTTAGTGCATTTGACGACATTTAATCTGAAAGCTGAAAATAGATTTCGACGACACAGTATAATTAAAATAATTTTTTTAAAAAAATAACTGTGTTTTTTTTGTTTGACTCTTTATTATGGATTATTTTTAACTGTAAATATGTATTCCGCAGATCTATTTGTTGTAAACATTCTTAAATATATTTCTCCAAATTCTTGGTACATGCGTACCAACGTTATCAATGTATCAATAAAATAAGTTATGCTTACAACGTGTGTATTGCCACTGTACTAGGTAACATTGAAATTATTATTACCAATTTATGAAACACGCTTTGCACGTTCTTACATTACTTGTAAAACGTTTTTTTGTCGAATCTGTAAACCAATGTCCTTTCACAAAATATTAATGTGAATTTTAAAGTCATGTGTTACATTCATTCTCCGCTTATTGGTAAATAAATACTAAAATCAACCCACACACGTACAAAATGAAAGAATAGATCAATAAATATTCTCCATAAACACACAACACAGTTTTATTGAATATCGATGTATTATTCCTTGAGTCGTAATGCTAATAGCCAACTATATTCTAACAGTAATCAAATAGGCCACAAGCATACAACAATTGTTAGGAGTAAAATAATTAACTTATAATGATCTGTATAAAAGGCAGATGACACAAAAAATTTCTTTTTCATGAGAAACGATCATACAAACTAAAAATTTGTATATAAAGGAGCCTTAAAAATTGCACAATTGTGGCAAAATATACTCACCGTGTTTTGGTGAATGTCTATGCAATGAAAATGGAATTCAAATACGGTTCATTGTTGTACGTATTTTAAGAGATTCATAAATTGTGAATTTGGTTAAATAAATTTATAAATACACATAAAGTAGATTAAAAAAACATTGTTATGAAACAAAAAAACTACCTAACATACTTTTACATAGTATAAATTATTGTTTCTTGCCTAAAACGAAATTCGTTTAAACATAAACAAACAATTGAAACAAATTAATGAATCGATTCGAATTTTCACGGCCTGCTGTATGGATAAATTAGCATGTCCATATCTTATTTAAATATTAAAACACAAAATAATTTATTACGAACTCACAAATGTCTCTTTTATAGATGCTGAAACCAATTTGAATCTGAAATCTACAAAAAAATTCAAAGACACTTTGTCAATTCAATTCAATTCAATAGGGATATATTTTAACAACAACAAAAATATACAGTGTATATGGCGGGGCTTAATACCCGTGCGACTTACAGAGATCCTAAAATGTACCGTGAGCTGTTCATACCATACCCCAGTATTCACTCTCAATGAACTGAAACAGTAACTAAAATTATAGGTATTAAAATATTTCGATTATTTGCTAGGTAAATGATATCTGTAGCAGAAAAAGAAATGAATAATGTTAATAAGATATAATAAAAAAAATTACAGTCATGGCTATTTTTATAATATAATTTTAATTTTAACTCTCAGCTATTGCTATATTACTTAAGTGACTGTTTCGTTCATTGAGACCGTTGGAAACCACGGTAAAACTATGGTTAGGGCAAGCGCGCTAAGCATAAAAAGAAACTGGTTAGTAACTGAAAACCTGTAACAGATTAAAAACATTCGGCGACAATCAATAAATTCATAGAAAGAATACATACTTCTCTGCACGGCAAATAACATATGCATACATACCAACATACGCAAATAAATCTTGTTTACATATTTACCTATATATAGGTACATGGACATGGATCCATTATCGCACATTTTCATTTTTGTATCAATGAAAATAAACTAAAATAGAATACTAATATTACTACTACTATCACTTATAATAATAATAAAAATACAAATCGTAATAATAATAATAACAATAAAAAAATTAAACAGATTTAAATTAAGTGTGTTCATTCAGGTCAATCTCCTTCATCAGTTCCGCCTCCCACTTTTTTCGAACCATGCTCAGGAACCTGCCAAGCAGTAAAGTAACGGATATTCTATTATCGCGCATTATTTCAAAAGCTAGAGTGTAATTTCTTGGTTTACGATTGTATCCCCCC
>NNCF01126973.1:38191-59858 GCA_002313205.1 Laupala kohalensis
AAAACTATGGTTAGGGCAAGCGCGCTAAGCATAAAAAGAAACTGGTTAGTAACTGAAAACCTGTAACAGATTAAAAAAATTCGGCGACAATCAAATAAATTCATAGAAAGAATACATACTTCTCTGCACGGCAAATAACATATGCATACATACCAACATACGCAAATAAATCTTGTTTACATATTTACCTATATATAGGTACATGGACATGGATCCATTATCGCACATTTTCATTTTTGTATCAATGAAAATAAACTAAAATAGAATACTAATATTACTACTACTATCACTTATAATAATAATAAAAATACAAATCGTAATAATAATAATAACAATAAAAAAATTAAACAGATTTAAATTAAGTGTGTTCATTCAGGTCAATCTCCTTCATCAGTTCCGCCTCCCACTTTTTTCGAACCATGCTCAGGAACCTGCCAAGCAGTAAAGTAACGGATATTCTATTATCGCGCTTTATTTCAAAAGCTAGAGTGTAATTTCTTGGTTTACGATTGTATCCCCCCTCAAGAAGCCACTTTTCTCGACCTATTCAGTTCTAACGCAATTTAACAGAATGTGGATCCAATCTGAAAGGGTATTACAAATCTCGAACCCCCCTCAATTTCCTTAATTTCCATCCCCCAAGTCGAAACCAAGCGTAACCCGATCTTCCTACCTTGTTTAATTTGTCTATGAACGGTTTTCGCTCCCAGTCTCCTGCCACAATATTCTGCACGATTAATGATCTCTTTTCCTGTCTCTCATCCGTTATGTTTTGTTTCTCTATGCCTTCTAGTCTCTGAATATATAATTCATAATCAGATCTTGTTGAAGCTGTCTGCAACAAGTGTCCTAGACCGGTAGTTTCGATAAGAGTTCTAATTTTTTGACCCCACCCATCGTTACACCTTAACTCATAGCAATCGTATATATTGTTGTTCCTTTCCTTATTTCTTATTGAAACCCAATATTTAATGGCCCTTACCTTAATTTTTACTTCTAACGGTAAAACTCCGAATTCCCAAAGTGTTTCACAGTTAGCTGTACTCGGAGGTACGCCAAGAGTATTTTTCAAGAATTTATTTTGAAGCGAATTAAGACACTTTGTCAACGTATATTTGCTATGTAAATAAAATACAAATACCTACCTTAGCAAACATTCACCATAATGCATACGAGACATTCATGAATAAATGTTATTTGAACGAATACAAATTTCCTGCAATTTCATTTCCAACTTAATTGTTGTTATTCTTCAGATCCTGTTTCAAATATGTCCACAATAATTCATTTTTCTTATTTTATTTGCACAAAGACACAAAGCCATTTCATACATATGGTGTTTATTATAAACTGTTTTTAAAATTATGCGCTCAATACTTTTAACATTTCTATTAAACCTTAAATAACATTCACTATTTATAATAAAACCTATGCAATTAAATCTGCCGTTTGCTGTCATACTAATTTTTTGTTATGGAGGGGGCTTTGACTTGTATTACATGGCACATTTACATGCTCGTGCTCTTTTGCTTCGCGTAAAATATTAATTCGCCGAACAATTTACTTAAANAATACACATAAAGTAGATTAAAAAACATTGTTATAAAACAAAAAAACTACCTAACATACTTTTACATAGTATAAATTATTGTTTCTTGCCTAAAACGTAATTCGTTTAAACATAAACAAACAATTGAAACAAATTAATGAATCGATTCGAATTTTCACGGCCTGCTGTATGGATCAATTTGCATGTCCATATCTTATTTAAATATTAAAACACAAAACAATTTATTACGAACTCACAAATTTCTCTTTTATAGATGCTGAAACCAATTTGAATCTGAAATCTACAAAAAAATTCAAAGACACTTTGTCAATTCAATTCAATAGGGATATATTTTAACAACAACAAAAATATACAGTGTATATTGCGGGGCTTAATACCCGTGCGCCTTACAGAGATCCTAAAAAGTACCGTGAGCTGTGCATACCATACCCCAGTATTCACTCTCAATGAACTGAAACAGTAACTAAAATTATAGGTATTAAA
Organism: Laupala kohalensis; assembly: GCA_002313205.1. Taxonomy (NCBI): domain Eukaryota; kingdom Metazoa; phylum Arthropoda; class Insecta; order Orthoptera; family Trigonidiidae; genus Laupala; species Laupala kohalensis. The sequence continues at coordinate 40,245 of NNCF01126973.1, forward strand.
ATATTTCGATTATTTGGAACGTAAATGATATCTGTAGCAGAAAAAGAAATTAATAATGTTAATAAGATATAATAAAAAAAATTACTGTCATGGCTATTTTTATAAAAAAATTAAACAGATTTATATTAAGTGTGTTCATTCAGGTCAATCTCCTTCATCAGTTCCGCCTCCCACTTTTTTCGAACCATGCTCAGGAACCTGCCAAGCAGTAAAGTAACGGATATTCTATTATCGCGCATTATTTCAAAAGCTAGAGTGTAATTTCTTGGTTTACGATTGTATCCCCCCTCAAGAAGCCACTTTTCTCGACCTATTCAGTTCTAACGCAATTTAACAGAATGTGGATCCAATCTGAAAGGGTATTACAAATCTCGAACCCCCCTCAATTTCCTTAATTTCCATCCCCCAAGTCGAAACCAAGCGTAACCCGATCTTCCTACCTTGTTTAATTTGTCTATGAACGGTTTTCGCTCCCAGTCTCCTGCCACAATATTCTGCACGATTAATGATCTCTTTTCCTGTCTCTCATCCGTTATGTTTTGTTTCTCTATGCCTTCTAGTCTCTGAATATATAATTCATAATCAGATCTTGTTGGAGCTGTCTGCCACAAGTGTCCTAGACCGGTAGTTTCGATAATAGTTCTAATTTTTTGACCCCACCCATCGTTACACCTTAACTCATAGCAATCGTATATATTGTTGTTCCTTTCCTTATTTCTTATTGAAACCCAATATTTAATGGCCCTTACCTTAATTTTTACTTCTAACGGTAAAACTCCGAATTCCCAAAGTGTTTCACAGTTAGCTGTACTCGGAGGTACGCCAAGAGTATTTTTCAAGAATTTATTTTGAAGCGAATTAAGACACTTTGTCAACGTATATTTGCTATGTAAATAAAATACAAATACCTACCTTAGCAAACATTCACCATAATGCATACGAGACATTCATGAATAAATGTTATTTGAACGAATACAAATTTCCTGCAATTTCATTTCCAACTTAATTGTTGTTATTCTTCAGATCCTGTTTCAAATATGTCCACAATAATTCATTTTTCTTATTTTATTTGCACAAAGACACAAAGCCATTTCATACATATGGTGTTTATTATAAACTGTTTTTAAAATTATGCGCTCAATACTTTTAACATTTCTATTAAACCTTAAATAACATTCACTATTTATAATAAAACCTATGCAATTAAATCTGCCGTTTGCTGTCATACTAATTTTTTGTTATGGAGGGGGCTTTGACTTGTATTACATGGCACATTTACATGCTCGTGCTCTTTTGCTTCGCGTAAAATATTAATTCGCCGAACAATTTACTTAAAAATATAATATTCTTGAATTTTTTTAAATTTATCATTTATTGCTATTCTATAGCTATGAGACAAACCGAATTTCATGTTTCTAACTCTAGTGAGAAATAAACAATCGGCCACCTAATGTTAAAGATGCACACAGTAAACAACTACTAACTTACAATAATACGTATAAACGAGATATGATACGTATTTTTCTTTTTCACAAAAGGTGTTTAAATATGAACTAAAATTGTTCATCATTAAGAGTCTTAAAAGTTATCTAAATAAAGAATAANCACAGTAAACAACTACTAACTTACAATAATACGTATAAACGAATTATGATAGGTATTTTTCTTTTTCACAAAAGGTGTTTAAATATGAACTAAAATTGTTCATCATTAAGAGTCTTAAAAGTTATCTAAATAAAGAATAATAAACTTACTGTATTTCACTAAGTGCCTTACTAATGAAGATAAAGTGCGGTCCCATGTTGGCCGTAATCTGTGGGTTTCAGAAATAGTGTATTTCATTCAAAAAATTTATAAATACGATTCTAGTTTAACATAAATCTCTACTGTGTAATATAAAATTAAACAAAGATTCTTTAACATGGTAAAAATTAATATTTCATGCTGAGACACCTCAGATGTCTCTTTGAAATTTTTTCTGGAAGAACAAGTTTGGAGAAGTTCTGGTTCTCGCTCTGTGGAGAGAACACCTTGTTGTGGTGTCGAGGCGTCAGTAGCGGGAGCGATTTCCGGAGAGGCCCGAGCATCCTGATGAGAGGTCGGCGCCTCAATAACGAGACGAGGAGAAGTCTAGAGTCCAGGATGTTACTAAGAATAAGAATATCTAATTTGTACGGTAATAATTGGTCAATGTAAGGTTTAGTGCCAATATAATATTTGTGTTTTTATAATAAATTGTTTGTTGTTCCGAAAGATTGTTGATCCCTTTTTGTTTCATTTACGCCTGTAAGTGTGAGGGTAATCATTCAGTGAGTTAGCTCGGGGCACAATGTCTAAAATGTTATTCTTTAAGAATGTAAACAAACATTTGAAAAGAATCAATGAATCGATTCATATAAAAAATTAAATTTAAAAACGGTCCGTTGTTGGTCGTATTGTAAGAAATACCGCAGTAGTGGAATTTCTTAGATAAATTAATATGTACGTTTCATAAAGAACATGAAACACGGTTCTAAAATTTAAAACTAACATTCTTATAGATAGTGAAATTTATAGTTTCTTGCCTAAAACGTGTTCTTTACGAACGTAAACAAACTTCAAAAATGAGTCAAGGAGTCTATACAAATTACCACCGCTTGCTGCGTACGTCTTATTGATGAAATAAAAACAACATATAATTTACAAAAATCACAGTTTTTGCACTTTAAAAAATCATAAATAGTATTTTATTATCAATACTACAAAATAATTCACAGCGAATTATATCAAAAATGTCTAGGAATATAATACATTCCACATAATTATCTCTCGTATTAAAAAACACTTTTTAGCAATGGAAAAAATAAGCATCTTAGTAAGATAAATAAAATACAATTACGTACCTGAGCTCTTCATTCACGAAAATGCATACGACACATTAATAAGTAAATTTTAATTTGACGAATAAAACTTGACAACGATTACGATTGGGAACTAGTCATTGATGCAGTTTTAAATTAGTTTCCAATGATACGTTTTTGTCACTTAATATTTGCTCAAAGACACCAAACAAATAAACACTATAGTTTACAATACTTTTAACACGTCTTTAAAACCTTAAATAACTTGCACTGTATCCTTTGATTAACATCCCAATACCATTCTTCTGCTGTTCGCCGCCTATAGACGAACAATACTTTTGTAAATAAACAAACATTCAAGGCGGCTTTGACACGTTTTCATGGCACATCCACAAACAAACGTTTTTGTGTGATTTACGTAATAATAAAACACCGAAAAATGTATTTAAAAATTGATATTGTCAAATATAAGGAATTTTAACATTCATTGTCATTCGCCAGCTACAAGATGAACCAAGTTTCATGCCCGTAGGACTAGTACACTCCTAATAACATATAAGGACCCATTTATTTTTCTAAGTCCCACGCTCTGACCAGTTTTGGATGTTAGGTTTGCAACGGCTCTCTCCTCTTGCTTCCCCTTCAAAAAGGAAAGTATAGTTCGACCAATCGTAGGTGTATTTGAAGCGGCGCCAATATTTGGAAGACATCGTGCGGCGGGTAAATCGTAACGAGATAAAATGTTTAATTACACCGCTATTAAAGACATATTTTGTATTTTTTTATTATACACATTTTGGACATCTGTAACAAATATATTCTGTATATTCTTGACTTGAATAAACTTTACCATTCTCTATATTTAAATGATATCTCGTGTTTCGTTGCCTCGAGAGGTCTTCATAGGCAATGTAAAAGATATTAGATTTTCTATAAAAAACGTTTGCGTAATACTGTAATAAAATATAATTTTTAACGGAATTTGAATATAATTGCAAGATATTGTATGAAACTGGTATAATTCGAATCACAAATTACTTATAAATATTCCTATAATTTCCTATGTTTATACAGTGAAGTAAAGAAATCAAATCTCATTGCCAACAAATGATGTGTATTGTCGAAAGTAATTTCACATAATTTGCGATTCTCTTAAGTTTTTCATATATGTGAAAAGGAATTAAATAAATATAGAAAACGTTTGTCTCAAATATGAACTAATAACACAAAAGTTTAATTCTCGAGTTATAAATAATATAAAACTAATTAAGGAACAAATAAATTACATCATCTAGTGACATATTTATCCACGATATAACAATTTGGTAGTAACATGCAACTTAAAAAAATAATCAGAGATCAATAATATGAAAACCTCGTTTCAGATACGAATAAATAAAAAAAAGAAAATCCCTTTTATTTATTCCAATCAAATTGAAATGTATTAACTCATATTAATACCATAGGTTCTTTTCTTTCAGTTTCTTTCAGTTCCTTTCAGTTTCTTTCTGTTTCTTTCTGTTTCTTTGTGTTTCATTGCGTTTCTTTGTGTTTCTTTGTGTTTCTTTGTGTTTCTTTGTGTTTCTTTCTGTTTCTTTCTGTTTCTTTGTGTTTCTTTGTGTTTCTTTGTGTTTCGTTTGTTTCTTTGTGTTTCTCTGTGTTTCGTTGTGTTTCGTTGTGTTTCGTTGTGTTTCGTTGTGTTTCGTTGTCTTTCGTTGTCTTTCGTTGTGTTTCGTTGTGTTTCGTTGTGTTTCGTTGTGTTTTTTTTGTGTTTTTTGTGTTTCTTTGTGTTTCTTTGTGTTTCTTTGTGTTTCTTTCTGTTTCTTTCTGTTTCTTTCTGTTTCTTTGTGTTTCTTTGTGTTTCTTTGTGTTTCTTTCTGTTTCTTTCTGTTTCTTTGTGTTTCTTTGTGTTTCTTTCTGTTTCTTTCTGTTTCTTTCTGTTTCTTTCTCTTTCTGTTTCTTTCTGTTTCTTTCTGTTTCGTTTCGTTTCGTTTTGTTTCGTTTTGTTTCGTTGTGTTTCGTTGTGTTTCGTTGTGTTTCGTTGTGCTTCGTTGTGTTTCTTTGTGTTTCTTTGTGTTTCTTTGTGTTTCTTTGTGTTTCTTTCTGTTTCTTTCTGTTTCTTTGTGTTTCTTTGTGTTTCTTTGTGTTTCTTTCTGTTTCTTTGTGTTTCTTTGTGTTTCTTTGTGTTTCTTTGTGTTTCTTTGTGTTTCTTTGTGTTTCTTTCTGTTTCTTTCTGTTTCTTTGTGTTTCTTTGTGTTTCTTTGTGTTTCTTTCTGTTTCTTTGTGTTTCTTTGTGTTTCTTTGTGTTTCTTTGTGTTTCTTTGTGTTTCTTTGTGTTTCTTTCTGTTTCTTTCTGTTTCTTTGTGTTTCTTTGTGTTTCTTTGTGTTTCTTTCTGTTTCTTTGTGTTTCTTTGTGTTTCTTTGTGTTTCTTTGTGTTTCTTTGTGTTTCTTTGTGTTTCTTTCTGTTTCTTTCTGTTTCTTTGTGTTTCTTTGTGTTTCTTTGTGTTTCTTTGTGTTTCTTTGTGTTTCTTTCTGTTTCTTTCTGTTTCTTTCTCTTTCTGTTTCTTTCTGTTTCTTTCTGTTTCGTTTCGTTTCGTTTCGTTTTGTTTCGTTTTGTTTCGTTGTGTTTCGTTGTGTTTCGTTGTGTTTCGTTGTGCTTCGTTGTGTTTCTTTGTGTTTCTTTGTGTTTCTTTGTGTTTCTTTCTGTTTTTGTGTTTTTTGTGTTTTTGTGTTTTTTTGTGTTTCTTTGTGTTTCTTTGTGTTTCTTTGTGTTTCTTTCTGTTTCTTTCTGTTTCTTTGTGTTTCTTTCTGTTTCTTTGTGTTTCTTTGTGTTTCTTTGTGTTTCTTTGTGTTTCTTTCTGTTTCTTTCTGTTTCTTTCTGTTTCTTTCTGCTTCTTTCTGTTTCTTGCTTTCTTTCTCTCTCTTTCTTTTTCTTTCTTTCTCTTTCTTTTTCTTTCTTTCTCTTTCTTTTTCTTTCTTTCTCTTTCTTTCTTTCTTTTTCTTTCTTTTTCTTTCTTTTTCTTTCTCTTTCTTTCCTTTTCCCTTTTTTTTCTTTCTCTTTCTTTCCTTCTCTTTTTTTTTCTTTCTCTTTCTTTCTTTCTTTTTCTTTCTATCTCTTTCATTCTCTTTCTTGGTTTCTTTTTCTTTCTCTTTCATGCTTTCTCTTTCTTTATCTATGAATACAGTATATTTAAGTCTCTATGAATACAGTATATCTCTATGAATACACTATGAATACAGTATATTTAAGAAAAATAAAATAGTTATACAGTTTTTGAATATTTTTCAAATGTATACTTTAACCTTCAAATGAAGTAGCCTTTGCGTTCAAGTAAAGCGAAAGTTTAAATCACCTGCGCAAATTCTCTCTCTTTGTGGGTATTCCTGGTTGAAATTATTTCTTTCATCTACGACTATATGAAGAAGGTTTGAAATACCTTATCTGATCAGACAGCCTCGTGTTACTCTGTAGAGGAGGAATTTGAGTTTATGCAGCTTAAAGAAATTGAATGATGCGATTTCTATTTTATTGCTACGTAAACTGTTAGTTTAAAATAATAGAGCATATACCTTTTTCTTTAGTAAACATTGCTCTTTAAATGTATAATGTTGAAAAACTAGATGCTATATAATTAATATTTATTTAAAATATGGTTTGCATTTATATTAAACCCGTTTCCTACTCAATATTTATATTAAAATAAAGTTTTAATGCTTTGGGTATAATTGCGAACTCGTGAATTTCTTGTAGTATCATTGTTTTCTTTAAATATTAGCTTTTAAATTCAATATAAAAACTTTTTGCACATGTTTATTAAAATTTTGAAGAACTTTTTTAAATTCTTCGTAAAATATATCATTGAACACTTTCATTTACACATGAAGAAACTAAAATATTGAAACTAAAAGAGAACATGAATAGAAATTATTTTATAGAAACTTTGTCGTCTCGTCGGCAGATGATCTTTGTCGTAAAATGCCCTGACACGTTGCCATGTATGTCGTATTGCTACATTGTCGAATTGACAATTGCGCAGCGTATGTTTTAAGATTTTCCTAAGCAAAGTGAGAGCATTAATTAAGGTTATCTGTCATTACATCTCCCAAACAGATATTACGAGCTGGATTGTGGTACAAACCATTTTCAAAAATCAGTTCACACTAGGATTCGAAACCACCTTGTGGTGACAGAACAATAATAGCAATGCTTTAGTGCTCTCAGTCAATTACACTTTTGCTGGAGGAAATAAAATGTCTGTTGAAAAATTCGAACAAATAAATAGCCACTCAAGTCTGCGTGGTTTAGTCGGTTTGACAATGAATGATATTCTTTTTTCTTCAATTGCCTTTTGCCAAATTTTCACATATATGCTAAGAGAGACCTCATAGTTCTTTCTGTATTTCACACACTGTTTAAATCTCTCTCATCATTCACTTATTAAGACCCCGTGATCGGAGAGCAACGGCATGCATCCGGAGCGTGGAAAGGAAAATATACTAGGGTATAACGAAACACTTCGGAAATGAACGCAAGGACGCCGCCGTGTCAAACAGCACACACTATAGTTTCCAATACCTTCCACAATTCTTTCGTTCGTACTTCAGGCAACGAGTGCGGCAGGATCAGCGTGAGCGAGGACCGCGAGCCGAACCCCGCTAGTAGTTACATCGGCCTACCTACATTCGCATACGTTTCAATTAAAAAAAAAAAGATTTAATTTTGGAAAATATCAACATTGTGTTAGAAAATCTTGCCTTTTCCATGTAAAAAGTAGTGAGTCATAATAAAATTAGAGACACCTTGATAGATACGGTAAAAAAGATTTCAGCAATGTCTGAGGATTTTATTCCGATTTGAAGGAAACTAGGCATGTCCCGTCTACATTGCTATTTCAATCGACGCGTATGAGTTTCGCGGATAACATAACGATCTATAACACGCAATCTGATTTTAATCGTAAGAAGAATGGGCGTATGCGTCATACGCATTAAGCTACGTAGTTAAGAACCTGATCAAATGAGTCATAATAGTAAACACATTATAGAGTAAGGCATTATAGAGCAAAATCTGAAAACGAGCTGCAGAAGAATAATTTTCCGAATGCCTCTAGTCACACAACATTGACCTCGGATTAATAAAATCGGGATACGAGCAATATATTTTCTTCAAGTCACTAAAATAGAAATCAACATTGCCAACGAAATCGAGAGATTAATTGACGAATGCAATCTTGTCGAAGGGAAAATACATAACTTGAGAAATATTCTATCAGGGTATCTGGAAGTTCTTTAAGAAATCAGAAAACATTCCCTATCCACTTGGTTCAAATAAGACTACGAAATGAAACTTCAAAAATGACAGTTGCGACGCATAACCGATAACACTGTCGTGCTACACGTAAATAGGAAGGATATTCGGAAAACCAATTTATGCAGGAATCATAGAAAGATATAAATTCCAAAGTTATACACAGATTGAAATACGAAACAACCATAAATGTTTTAAAATAAATTTAATGAAATAAATTAAATGATTACAGTCAATAAAATGCACATAAGCAGTTACATGTTGCAGTTGCATGTTACAGTAACTTATTAGCCACATTAATGTATTATGTTTGATATTGTCATTATTATTATTAATATCTAATAAAGAAGTGCTATAATTTTCTCTTACATTCTACATCATGATTGAATAAGTAATAATTCGGTAGAAATGTTTTGTTGTAAATATTTTATTTTACTTCACTTATCTGCTGTTGGGTTATGTACTATAATAATGTGAAATAATAAGTTTGTTATCTTTCATATAAAAATGTTTAATGTTCAACTAATGATGTTAATATTCTATTTAGAAAGTTATGTTACCTCTTAATTCTCATGTTGTATATTCAGTAATAGTATTTTTAAAGAAGAATCTATGGGTGTGCATCATTAATAGGTGTCGCATTTTGCAGATTATTTTTTTATTTCCTATTTTCCAATATGTGCAAGTTTGCACTAATTCAGTGTCCAATTTGATTTGAATTTATCACATGTTAGATTTTGGTGATGCCCAGAGAAAGACTAAGTCAATATGCTAATATGAATAAGATTTTAACTTAGTGTACTGGTAACGTTACAATGTGTTCTATTAACCGGCATGGCATGTCCTTGAGGAAACCATTGGCGATTGAAGTATCAGAAGAGCTAATTTTAGAATAATCTATGCCAGGTTAGAATAAAACATTATACAAATAAACCAACACTAACGTCTAATTTAAAACGTTAATTAAATTGGTTAATGATAAACTTGGATTCCAGTTTCAAATAAACAGCGATGGTTCATTGTCTAATTAAAAAGTATGACGTAAAGTTAGTTAATAATAACATTTGTACAGTACGAAATACAGCAATGGATTAACACATAACATAAATCATCATTTGTGTTGACTACACATAAATTGAAACATGATCAAAATAAGATATGCAAATTGAGGCATATTGATTTCCTGTAAAACAAGATATTGAGAAGAATAAAAGAAGATAAAATATAGAATGCTAAAACATGCCGATATGAACTTAATACATGTCAATATAATATGGTCAACCTTGGTTGAGTAGCATAGAACGTGAATTTGAAGTTAATTTTCTGAATGTCTCAGTAAAGATTTGGTAATTGTTAATTGTCAGTGAATATTAAAATATTATCACTAGAACAAAGTTAAGAGACTGTCTCAAACAATTTCCTCAGTTATCTCGACTCGTGGTCGATTTTACTCACAGTTGTGTTCGCTGGAAGCAGCGTTAAAGGATTATATCGTCCACCACACTGACAGTTCACTAGTTCACAAATCACTTTGAAGGAAATGTTGAAAACTTTAAATCTAGTTATTGCACTAATTTTAATAATGTTTATTAACGATAGTTTTCTCTGAATAGCCTTGTAATAGTTATATTTAAAAACGGTTAGACATCAGCCATCGCAAGTGCGTACTTGCCTACACGGCGAGAGCGAAGTGAATTTGCGTTCGTCTCTGGTGGCATCAGAGGGCAATGTGAGTCCTCTTCGTCTTGCACATCTACACTCACTTGTTTCTATCTCAGTTTTTTATAACACTATGATTGGTGGAATGTTTGCTATTTATTCATTTGTCACGTTTTCATTAATGTAGTTCATTCGTCTGTCAAGGATAGTTCTGGAATGCTGAATTGTTGACTATTGACAAATGTTTAATAAATGGTTTATTGTTTAAAAATAGCACTAGTTGCCTATGGTACATCTTGTTTGGGGTTTATTTCTTATGTAGCTCTATTGCAAATGAAATATCATATTACCTTATCTTCTTGAGTGTTTATTATTGTGTTCACTCTACTGTGCCTGATTGTAAATATTGTCGCGGATTCTTTGGATGGTCAGCTCCAGAGAGCGGCTTCCAGGCTGACAGAAGGCGACATGGGGGTGGTTGGAGGGGCAGGAAACGGGAGATGGTGAGGTAGGAGGTTAGGGAATGAAGGTTGGTCAGTTCCGACAGAGAAACGCCATGTACGTGAAAGCGGTTTAATACTCACTAGGAAGCAAGGACGTGTCCGCAGGCAATAGCGGGTTCCATCGTAACAGGTGAAGCGGTGGCATTCTCGGACGTGGCCCCGCGTCGGCAGTCGAGCCGACGTGCACGGAGCGAGTCGCCAGCTGTTTGCGAGATGGATGGGCCGAAAATGAGCCAAAGTGAGCGAACGAGTCTCGTCTTATGATATATTTATACCTTCTGATATCCGCGTCACGCTGCTCTACTGAACTCATTACTGCCTGCGTCGTGTAAACTCGATAGAAAGTGCATACGTCCGCTTCACAACAATATCGCAGCAGAAATAAATGCATAAAATCTTCAGTTTTTTTAAGGAGAAGACTTGATAATGTTGATTCATTTGCTTCTAATTTGTGTGATGTGATCAAAAGTGAAATGAATCAGAAGTGCTCCGCCGAAGGGTACCAAAAGGCATCATTCCTGCGCAACTAATTTTTTTACCAATGGAAAGATGTTTTTCCTCTAAAGGGGCAATGAGACTTCATGGGATAACACTCATAATTCCTCTAAACGGATATCGTGTTTCCCTCTCCATTTCCTGCTCCGAGAGAGCGCGCGCGTCTCGCTGGGGGGCAGCGCGTCGGCGACCGGCGAAGCGCATTCTCGCGCGCCACCAATCGGAAGAGGATGGTGGGGACGCAGGCGACGCTTGAGACGACTGTGGAGACGGCGAGAGACTCGACAAGACACTAGAGACTAGATCGGCTTCATATATATAAAGTATTAAATTCGTGAAAAAGGTCGGAAGCGAGATTTTGACGGAAATTTTTGTTTTGGTGATCCCTGATTCTGGAAAAGTGTTTACTTTCGTAACATCCATCCGTCTGTCCGTCCGTACATCTGTAAGCAGCGATTCCAGGTAAATGGTTAAATATATTTAATTCACATTTTGAATTTACGGTAGAATTCTCTTCTCGATGAACGCGCACTAAATTTCCTTTTCTCTTTAAAACAGAGGGTACGTCATATGAAGGTTAAAGTAACTTTTTAAATATTTTTTGAAAAAGACTCCAACGAATTTGCTCAAACTTTCTGTACATATACTGCAATTAGTACACATTACATCCGCTTGAATGTTTAGTGTACATGCAGTAACATAATTTCTGTGTGCTGTATTTACACATCAGTTTACAGTTTGAAGAAGCTTTTTTCCATTGTAGTATTTATAAACGAGAAGTGTAGCGTACTATTGAGCTTATCTGTAAGGAGCGATAGGAGGTAGAAGTTGGGTGGAATGCTATTATTAGAAGGTGGGCCGGTTAGCTGAGATTTGCAGCAACTTGACCCACGTGGAGGGGTTAATAGAAGAGGTTAGTAATAGTTAGTGTTATTGATACTAACAGGGCGTGGGTAGAGGAAGGAGGGTTCGCTTTTTAGTAGTCACAATATGTGAATAGGGACATTAATGTAAAAAGCTACATACTATTCTGACCCCGCTGGGGTTTGAACCCGGGATGACACGGTAAAGAGCAACAATTCTGCCACCTGAACCACCATAATTAAAATACTATTTAACATCATAAATGGACCATTAATCTATACAATACACTAAACTATAAATGTAAACTAAAATTACATTTATTATAATTGTAAAATTAAGAGGGAAGCAAACGCACTGCAGATACGAAAACACATCAATTTCTGTCTAAACGAAAACACATTTACGCAACACTTTTACGGTACTTATAAGTATCCTTCTTCTTATCTAGCACTACAACCCTTTGTGGGCTTTGGCCTTCGCGGAGGATAGAACTCGCGCGATTTCTTGACCCCGTCACTAGAAGGAGAAGATATGGTCAACATCTCGCTCCGACCGGTTCGACCCGAGGATAGATTTTGGTACTTTTACTATAGCAGGCTAAATAGGCTAGGTAGCCAGTCTGGATGTTGAGGCGTGATGAAAATCGCCACCTCACCAGGGATCGATCCCCGGCCATCCAGCCAGCAACTCAGTGATCCAGCTCAGCAATCCATTGAGCCACGCTAACAACTATTTTGTAAGTATTAGTACTGCCAAATGTTTTGAACACACGTACAACAAATTTTTCACCTTAAATAGATTTAAAAATAACATAAATAAATAAAATATACTCACAGTATTTTTCTGAGTGTCTTTACAATAAACGTAAAATGCAAAATCGGTCTATTGTTGGACGTATAGTCAGAAATTCAAAGATGGTGAATTTTATTACAAAAATTAATAAATACGTTTAAAGTAGATTATAAAACATTGTTATGCAGTATACTACTCTTATCCCTCTTTTTCATAGCAAATTTATTGTTTCTTGTCTAAAACTTAATAATGTAAGAACGTAAACAAATTTTTGAGATGAATCAATATATCGATTCAAATTTTCAGACCCTACTGCATACGTGAATTGTAATTTTCCTATGATTTATTAAATAATTAAAGAATCATGAATGAATAATTACTATAATTTTATTAAAGATCTTCATTTTTACCCCCTTCAGACCGGAAAACAAATTTCAATCTCAATACTGAAAAAAAAAAAAAAATCAAAGCGAGTAATATCTAACATGACTTAGAAACCGATACATTCTTAAGTATCTCACATCTTCAAACCCCAGTATGGCAATGTAAATAATAAAATATTAAGCTTCTTTGTCATGTAAATAAAACAAGTACTTTCCTGAGCTAATGAATCACATATTTCTCATACGACGCGTTAATGAACAAAGAGGGTTTTCAACGAATAAAACATTACAACGTTTACGTTTTGCAACTTATCATTGTTAATCTTCTGATTCCGTTTGAAAGATGTTCACAATCTAATTTTCTCATTTTTATTTTCACAAAGACACAAAACAATTGAATGCACATGGTGTTTATTAAATAAATGAAATAAATAAAAAATACAAAAAATTATAATCAAAATGGTGTAAAAATTGCATGTGACCACATTGAGGACAATAAACTAATTTACAATCTGGCAAGCGACCATCCCATCATTTCCGATAATTAATAAACAGATTGTAAAATTAAAGCACACAATACTTCACAAAATCTTAAATAACATGCACTATTCATGATAGATCCCTACACAATTGCTTTGATGTTCGCCTCCATACTACTATATTTTTGTAATCGATGTGGCTTTTGCTCAGCAACATGGCCCGTTAGCTTAGCGTAATATAAATTCCTCGAAAAATGTACTTTTAAAAAAATTCTCGATTTTATTGAATTTTGTCATTTATTGCTATTCTATAAAAAACAAATTTAATATTTCTACGACTAGTAGAATTATCAATTCATATTCAACTATACATGAATAAGTGAATGAGTTACACTGAGGGCTATATAAAACGTATAGGATAAGTAAAGAGATGGTTCTATGAATTTTCGCCAAATGGTGTTTAAAGTAAAACTTTGAATTTTGATATAGGTTTGTTAATGTGTTAGATGATATGTTAAATGAAAATACTTCTTTCATGTGTAATGTAGCACGTACTCTATATTTCATAGTTATTATAATTTAACGACGTTTTTTGAAAACTTGAATTAAGTAAATTACTTTAAATTCATGGAGCGAACTAAACCCAAGGTTAAAAATGCGGTCAAAAATATACGGTAAGTATTGAAAATTAAACAGCGTTCCTTTCTATACATAGATGATCGAGTATCATATTTCTCTTTACTCGATAGAAATTTATTATTTTGAATTGCAAAGAATAAGAGAAAGATCCTTTTCGTTTATATCTAACGATTAAATAAAAATCTAAATTTTGTGTTATCTGAGCTCGCATCGATAAAACTCAATAATGTTTTTTTCATATGAAATAAATATAAAATCCTTCTTAAATATTCTCCTCCGAAGAAATGAAGGAAGTAGGGACTAGAGCGCCTCAACACTTCCCTTCACTTGGAGATAAAACACAGAAACAGAGGTTCTCATTATGCAGAGCAATTAAATCTAAATATTTTCTGAACTCTGTTTAACAACATATTGCAAAATAGAGTTAGTGAGAGGCTATATCCTTCTATATATCATTTTGAAAAATGTTCTTTACACTTGCATTCAGATTTTGTACGAAAGATTTGCACAGAACTCGCATTAATCCGAGCATCAATTTGTACTCCTCTAATTGTTCGTTTCAAATGAACGGTTGAACATCTGTAAGATGTTTTGGAAATTGACGGAATGTAGCAAAAGTATTCACTCTATTACGAATTACATTATAAATGCCGAATTAGAGAGGCAAACGTTTCGCATCTGTGACATAATCGAACACCACACAATCTCCACGACTGACATTGCTATCGAAAACTGACAAGTAGACGTTGCAGGTAAGATGGTACTCGGTTACAACTAAAACGTCAGCTCACCCCTCCTCTGCGGAATATCTGAAGTCGATATAAATTGTCTTTCGCATGCCCCCGTAATGTCCGGGCGGGCAAGATACCTGCAAAGGGCAGCTGTCGTCATCGCTGTTCTTTACTATCTCTCCACAAGATCTAGAAGATCTTCTGGTGTGACGTAGAAGGTCAAAATGGTTACTTTCAAATCTGTAGGTGGCTTTCATATATATTCTCATTTAAATTATCATATTCATGGATAATAATGTCTCCTTCAACGATAAACACTAATACTGAAACATTACTGTACATTTCAAAAATATCAAATTGCCGGCATCTATAAAACCTTCTCGACCGAACAAGGTGAGGTTTTTATCTGGGGTTTCCCTCACCTACTCCAGGCAAATGTCAGTTCGGTATCATTAGTTCCCCCTCAATGCAATATCTGTCCTTCCCAATTCTCTGTCGTAAGTCCACGGTTAGGATGGACTTGAGAGCAGACCTCATGGTCTAAACCTCTCAAATGAACCAAATAAATGTATAAATAAATGAAACAATATCACCATCTAGATTTTTAAAACAATCTACGGTGTTCAATATCAAGATTTATGATTCATGCTAATATACTCGTAATATTATTAAGTTTTCTGTTTGTGAGACGGATCAATATCTGATTATGAAAAGCTTTTATTTCTGGTGTAATTCCTGAACATTTGAATACATTTCACATCCACTTCTCAAACTTCAAAATTACTTCATTTTGTATCCACTTTTCAACGTACAAACATTTATAACTATACGTCTTGCGTCGTTGCCAACAACAAAAGTGAATAATAAGCCTTTTATAAGGATATGTATAAAATACTGATTCGATTAAACACTGTATTAGTACTCCATTTGACTTCAAAACACTATTCTACGTTTATCTCTCGATCAGAACGTACACACATGCGGTTTATGATAGAGGTGAAGCATTAAATGTGTTGAAGAATCGGAGCCACATCGTATATCAAGTACATTTATAGTGGCTGATTCTTACACTAGACAAAGCGAGTGATTTCAAGGAGTTCACCTTTCTCTTGATCATGTTATTCAAATACATTTTCTATTGCATGCTAGTGAGTCACTCATATGCCGCGAACATTCATCTTCTTCATGTTCAAAAAGACGAAGGACCAAGTTACCACGTGTCCAGTATCGAAAATCCGCTGATACACAAACCACAAAATGCTTGTTTTGAGATGCGACTTGGAATACCGTATAACACGAGAGCATTAAGTAAGTGGTATGATCATAAAGGTTATGAAATTTCTGGCCGTGATTTTCTAATTATATTCATTCTCGCTGAGTATACAAATAATCTGCACAATAAATATGAAATGTTCCCCCAACACATGGCAGAAATGAGTTCAAATTTGACAGAATCTGTAAATAACTGGGACATTGCGGGTGAAGAAATGCCA
This sequence comes from Laupala kohalensis, assembly GCA_002313205.1. Lineage (NCBI taxonomy): Eukaryota > Metazoa > Arthropoda > Insecta > Orthoptera > Trigonidiidae > Laupala > Laupala kohalensis. The sequence goes on from NNCF01126973.1 coordinate 56,432, forward strand.
ATGCGTTTGGATATTGCAGATAAAGTGGATTACATGTATCCGCATGATATCGACAATATATGCGTTATGGTGCCTCGAGCCAGTGTGTTAAATAGAAGCATTTTTCATTCTCTAACAGTGTATGTGTGGATAGCAAATGCGCTAAGTCTGGTGTGTTTTGCCATAGTCCTTAAAATTACTTCACACCTTCCTATAGATGTCGTAATACTGGATATCGTTAGCAATCTTTTTACTGGTTATGTCAGAAACTCTTCTCGAAGTGTTATGATTTGGTTCAGCATTTTTAGCTTAATAATGCTTAATGTCTTTTCTGGATCTTTTACAAGCAATTTGACAGTTCCGAAATATGGCGAGGAAATAAACACTCTTCAGAAAATCAATGAACAGTTTGATGAATTATTCATATATCCAGATGTAAAAAATGTGTTGTCCAATGCCATCGATCGTCAAGATGTTACTTACAATTTATCGATGAAGTTTAAGACATTTGATAGCGGAAACTTTGGAGATAGAATCACGGAACTGTCAAAAAGTTCGTCAATAGCTCTCATCGACTCTGAAAGAGTACTTTTTTGGAGATTAATTGGAAATTCACCTCCAGATAAATACCGTATTGCGAAGGAATGCATCATATCTCCAGCATATGTTTCTTTTGCTTTTCGTAAAGGATGGAAGTACGCTTGGAAAGTGAATCGCTACATTCAGTATTTGGTTGAAAGTGGGATAACAAGGAAGAAAACCTTTTTTGATTTGTTGCTACAAAAAATTGTAGAAGAGCCCTTCGAAGTAGATGCGGACAGTAAAGTTCTTTCGCTTGGTGATCTAACTGAATCATTTCTTGTACTTCTTATAGGATTAGGATTTTCCGTGTGTGTATTTATTTTAGAAATCTTGAGATTTAAGCGTCGTGATTCAATATGATAATGATTGTAACAAATAAAAACTCCTTGTTTTATCTTTTAAAGTACAACTCTAAAAATTAAATTTTATTTCCTTTTTATGTCACGACAATCACAAGAAATAAATTTCATTTTTTTAAATTAATGGCAGTTTTGCACCAAGGTATAGAAGTGATTTTGTGTTCTTATTGTTTTACGATTTGCTTATTTAAATATGCAAAGTTGTAAATGGACAAGAAAATAATTAATTACTGTGTCATTATATATTAATGAGTGCTAGAGACATGGGTAGCATATTTCATTACATCGCACATATTGTACACATTTTGACGACTTGTGAAAGTAGCAGCGTGCAGATTTTAAGGACTTACAAGATACAGCAACATGAGTGCGCACGGCAAATTTGTGTTTTCTTTCCAGATGGTTTTCAATTCCTTGAGGATGTCGTTCTTTTCATATGTACTTAATAAAATTTGTGTTTAAATTATTCTGTGAGTGAAGAACTCTCATTTATAGTTTGAAAGTATTTCATACTCATACCTTGCCGTTCTTTGTGTACGTATGACTTGCTGAAAAATTCTTTGGGCGAAGTAGTGTGACACGTAACAATCGTTCTGTTCCTTTTTTACTTGAGATTTTTGTGTGTTTAAACCTACTGTATGAATCCGACCCATCTTCAAATGGACACAAAATATAAAACAGGAAAAATTATGAAAATATGTTCTAAGAAAACTCCAGTAACAAAGATATTATAATACGAGTAGTTGTATCAGTCTCTTAATAGAGAAAATTTGCAAAATTACTTATTCTTTTATTTACCTAATTTGTTCAAAACTTTTCTTCAGCATATATTCTTTTATGAAATATTCTTAAACATAATTTAAATAAAATGGTTAAAAAATCAATCAGTTCTAATAAAAATTAATTTCTAACTCAAGTAAATTTGAATTATTGATGTTTGTAAAGTAGTATATTTTTTTATCTATTGGCAGTCAATCTAGACACTGTGTTGAATAAGATTGGGATTAAACTAGATGCTATTGGGAAATGCTGTAAGATACTGTGTACCTAAATTCCATGTCACGTCATCTCGAGGATTACTCATTAACTGTTGGAATTTTCCTTGAATTGGCAATACATTGTTATTAAAGAACGGTTTTCAACACCAATATCGTTCGCTTTTTATTATTTTTACCTGTCTTATGTTCCTACTTATACTCTGGGGTTGCTATGTATATACTATCTGCAATACGGTCTAACTGCGAACTTACAAAGCGTAGGGAACACCCTTATCCATCTCAACGACACAGGAAAGTAGGTATTCGTATCTAATATAGGAATTTTTTCATTCTTTTTCACATGTCACCCTTTCTACAAAGATGCCAGTTATGTCTTACCCCTACAGTCCTTGTTTTCTGATAGTCAGTAATATGAGTATCATTTGATTGAAATCTGTTCAGGTCCTTAAGAGTTATGATGGGAGACATACGTAAAACATTCTACCCCTATTTCACCCCTCTAGAAATGGATTCTCGTACAATCCTTCTGCAACAGATATCTACACCCCAAAAGAAACCCACCTGTGTGTAGTTTGTTGGGTTTGTAGTTTTTGAGCTTTAAGCTTTGAAGTTCGTAATAAGTCAGACAAGAAATCAGTCAGTGAGTGGTATTTTGCTTGTGAATGTATAGATTGTATCTTTACTTAAAATATTCAATACGCCTCTACTGATCAATATTATTTTTATCACAATATGTATTTGTTAAATAGCTGTAACTATCGAGAATATAATTGTTTTCAATATTCTGCGGAAAATCTTATTAATAATTTTTTTTAGGGCGGGGGAGACATGATTTTACCTCGCGGTGCAGAAATGTTGAATCCGCCAAATGGCTTGCTTTTGTAAAATTAATGCATTTATTGTCCTCATCGTAGTATACTCAGTTTTTAACGCAGCTTTGTTATCAGTAAATTATTTATTTATTTGATGAACTAGTTTGAGATGACGTTGTCAATAAAGTTCGTCGCTAGATTGAGTAACGTATCCAAATCGCTGATCTCACAGGCCACGTTTGACTATTAAGTTATATTATATTTTTGTTCCGTTATGTAACTCGATAAATTGGAATTTAATGTTAAAAATAAAAGAGTATTTTCCGTGACCTTTCAAAGGTGGTTTCAAATACAGAGCCTCACCCTAAAATGTGTTGTTTCAGATAACCGATAGAAATAGGAATTTAAGAAGATGTTAAGTACGTGATGGTAAAAGGTAAGTAAAAGTATTTATCTTCGTGTTCACTGGCTATTTGCCCACCGCAGTTTCTCCCTTTCGCGCACTTAGTAATTGTTTCAAAAACTAAGACAAGTACTCATATAAGAAATGGAGAGAGATAATTGATACAAAAGCTATAAAAGTAGGTCAGTTACTGTCGCCATAGAATGAAAGGGAGGGTGGAGAAATTGGTTATTGCTTTATACTATCTTCCAGATTTATTTCTCTTTACATATTATCTTCATTACTTACACAAAA
>NNCF01126974.1:3306-27455 GCA_002313205.1 Laupala kohalensis
AAATCGAGAAAATATCGAATCAATGTTGAGTAATCAAAATACTCAATGGATTTTCTCCCCTCCGTACAGCCCACATAGAAACAGCCTTGTCGAAGCAGCTATAAAATCCATGAAATATCATTTGAGACGAACCTTGGGGCAAAATGTGATATCCTTCCTAGAATTACGTACCTTGCTATCCACAATCGAAGCCTGCCTAAATTCACGTCCGTTGTTTACCCGGCCTACAAATTATCCGTTGTTTACCCGGTCCGTTGTTTACCCGGTCCTGGAAATTATAACGCCTCAACATCTGATCACCGGCCATCCTTTAAAAAATCTACCTTTCTCCCAAGACGTCAAAGAATGTCAAAATCCAATGCAACGATACATGGCTTTAAAAAACCATTTAAACTATTTATGGAAGCGTTGGTCTGCTGATTATTTATCAATACTACAAAATAGAACAAAATGGCAAACCGTATCTAATTCACTATCAGAAAGTGACTTAGTTATTTTGAAAGACTCTCCTGTGCCCTTTGAATGGAAAATAGCTAGGGTNTTTCCAGATCAAAACGGGTTAATATGTACGATACAGGTTAAAACCGCAGAGGGAATATATACGCGTGCCGTTCAAAAGGTTTGTTTGCTACCAAAGGAGTAACAATAACTGTAAAATCACTCCCCAGGACAAATCAAATTGCCATTTATTGTAATATTTAAAAAATCTCAGGGGCAGGAGGACTTCTGAGTAAAATAAAATCACTCTAAGTAATTGCCATTTCGTAATTCTGTGTAAAAAAAAATTCCCTTAAAATAGGGCAATTAAAGCAACCACAAAATCCTTTAACTTCGAGCCAATAGCATATGTAGGTTAGTGTATACCGGNCGTCAAAAATGAAGCTCCCGCCTTGAAGATATATTAATATTCTTCAGTAGCCGTTCTTCCCTGAACGGAGAAGGTGGCCTTTTAAGAATGGCTCCCGCGCGTAATAGCTAAACATAGTTCAAACTTACGCGGCCAGAGCGCTCAAGTGACTGGATGCGAGAATTCCGGTCTCTTACGCAAAGGTTCTGAATTACGCCGTAGCAGCGCGTCTGCCGGTGTACTGTCAATTACGACTTTCAACTGTTTTTTATTATGGGTGCTGTTCTGGGTCTCGAAACAATTACGTTGTTCACTTGTCTGATTTTATATTGTATGTTTTAAGTCTGCTGTCGTATGAGAAGCCGACCTTTTAGGAAGAAAATACGTATTGTATCATATATCATTGTTTTATGCTTATAATTTCATGTTGAACCATTTATCTTTCATTCGAATTCTTTATACTGTGAAGTATTTGTTACTTGAATACATTATTGGCTAGGCCATGTAATTCTTCTCGACAATGAAAGCCTGCTTTTTATAAGCGCCAATGATATTAATTCTCTTTTTTCAACAATAGGTGTATGTGCTTTTTTGGAGTGATCTTCTTCCACTCATTCTTGTAAAACACTGCTTCAGAATCAACGAGGCAGACGTCCAGAGTCCAGAGCTGAATCTTCAAGCTATTTTTTCTGTGTGTTATTTGTGAACACTAGGTATTCCTGGTTGAAATTTTTTCTTACATCTACGGCTATAAGAAGAAAGGTTTGAAATACCTTATCTGATCAGACGGCCTCGTGTTACTCTGTAGAGTGGGAATTTGAGTTTATAAAATTGGACGATGCGATTGCTATTTTATTGCTACGAAAACTGTTTGTTTAAATTAACAGAGCATATACCTTTTACTTTAGTAAATATTGTTCTCCAAATGTATAATGTTGTAAATTTAGATGCTATATGAATAAATATTTATTGAAAATATGGTTTGGATATATATTAGACCCGTTTTCTACTCAATATTTGTATTAAAATAAAGTTTTAATACTTGGGGTATAATTACGAACTCGTGAATTTCTTTTAGTATCATTGTTTTCTTTAAATATAAATTATTTGCTTTTAAATACAATATAAATTTTTATTGCACATGTTTATTGAGATTTTGAAGAACTTTTCTAATTTCCTCGTAAAATATATCATTGAACACAATTCATTTACACATGAAGAAACTAAAATATCGAAACTTAAAGAGAACATGAATAGAAATTATTTTATAGAAGCTTTGTCGTCTCGTCGGCAACTTTGCTAAGATGAACTTTGCCCTGCCACGTTGCCATGTATGTTGTAATGCTACGTTGCCGAATTGACAATTGCTTAGCGTATGTTTTAAGATATTCCTAAGCAATGTGAAAGCATGAATTAAGGTTTCGTTCATTACAGCTCCCAAACAGATATTACGAGCTGAATTGTGGTATAAACCATTTTCAAAAATCAGTTCACAAGTGTCACTGGGATTCGAACCCACTTTGTGGTGACAGAACAGCCATAGCAGCGCTTTACTGTTCTCAGCCAATTACACTTTTGCTTGAGGAAGTAAAATGGAGGAGGTATGATATCTTGCAATTATATTCAAATTATGCTAAAAACTTTATAGTATTACAGTATTACGCAAACGTTTTTTACAAAAACTCTAATATTTTTTTCATTTCCTATGAAGACCTTGCGAGACAACGAATCTAGAGATGTCGTTTAAATATAGAGAATGTTAAAGTTTAATGAAGTCAAGAATATACAGAATATTTTTGTTATAAAAGTCCAAAATGTGTATAATAAAAAAATACAAAATATTTCTTTAATAGCGGTGTAATGAAACATTTTATCTCGTTACGATTTACCCGCCGCACGATGTCTTCCAAATATGGGAGCCGTTTCAAATAGACCTACGATTGGTCGAACGAAACTTCCCTACTCGAAGGGAAAGCGGGAGGAAAGAGGCGTTGCAAACTTAACAGATCCAAAACTGCTCAGAGCGTGGGACTTAGAAAAATAAATGGGCCCTTTTTTGTTATCAGTAGTGTACCAGTTTTCAAAAGATGGGGGGCACAGATCTATTGGAGAACCACCGATTGCTGTACTTTCTAAAGTGATTGAGAAAGCAATGAAAATCAGATTTTTTAAAGTCAAAAAATTCTCAATGAAAGACAATTTGGTTTCATAAAAGGTAAAAATACTGAACTAGCAATATCCTTTTTAATAACAGCATTAATAATAATAATAAAACATCTGGTATTTTTATAGATTTTAGCAAAGCTTTTGACTTAGTACATCATGATATTTTAATTATGAAAATGGAAACTATAGGTTTTAAAGGACTATCGCTGAACTGGTTCAGAAGCTATCTAGAAGGACGCACTCAGCAAGTAAGTATTCAAAACTGTCCAAGCAAATAATTAGACATTAGAAAGGGAGTACCTCAAGGGTCCGTCTTATCAGCGTTTTTATTTTTAATATTTATTAATGATCTTCTGTACCAACTCCTATGTGGAGTTACGAGCGCGTTTGCAGATAATGTCACGATTCGTTACGCTAGTCGACATTGGAATACCATTTGGTTAGGAATGATAAGCGATCTGAAGGCGTTGCGTATTTGGTGCAACAAAAATGGTAAGATTATAAACGCTTGTAAGACTAAGTACATTAATTTTGACTTAAAAGGATATTGTTTTGAAAACCCTTTAACATTTCATAAAATCCATTGTAACGAAGATTTAAATTGTAGCTGTCCGAAAATTGATCTAGTAAATAGTATCAAATATCTAGGAATCCAAATTGATGACAAAATAAGTTGGAAAAAACATGCAACTGCTTTGCATACAGAATTAAGAAATAACATTCGGAAATTTTACATTTTAAGACTTTTTTAAAATCCTGATATCTTATGAGTTTTGTATTTTACCCTGATTAACTCAATTTTAACTTATGGTACTGAATTATGGGGATCAGCCACTAAAAACATACTCTCACCACTCTTCGTCACACAAAACCATTATATACGTTTAATAACAAGGAAACCAGAAAGAGAATCAACCTTTCCACTTTCCACTGAACTTAACATTTTGACAATGAAACATTACATTGTTTACAAGGTCCTTAAACTGTTTTATTTAAGGAGCGGAAATAGACATACGAACAGACAATACAACAGAACCCGAGTAGCTACTCAAGGGCAACTAGTACGACCTAAGGTATATAAAATTATTTTCAGAACACGTTTTGTATTCTTAGGGCCAAAATAGAAAATCTCTCTGGACTCTATTTAAGCATCAAACATCATATACGTGTAATTAACTTTAATAATGAGTGTATCAATGGTAAGTTAACAAAAACCCTTAACTATTTTTATATACCATAACCTGTTTCGTACATGGTCCCTTTTGAAAGTTCAAAATCTTTGCCTCGACACCGCATTCCTACCCCAGGTAAAGGTGACGGACATTGAATTGGACGCTCTGCTCTGCTATGTGTAGGATGATGCACCAGGGCGCATTACTGGGCGCAGCGCGACGCAAAGCGGCTGCCGCCGCGGCGGCGCGACGCTCCCAATATGGCGGGGGCCCTGCGGCGTCGGCGGCCGCGTCGGCGGCGGCGATGGCGGCGGCAGGCGGCGCTCCTCGCGGGAAGGTGACGGCGCGCTGTCTTTGGAATGCGTGTAAAGCGCTCACCATCGGACTTCTGCTCATGAGTGTAGGATGCGCCATGGCCACGATAGGTGAGATGATCCTTTAATTGATGTTCGTGTTAATGATACTCTTTCACGACAGCAAGGTTGCCAAGCGAAAATATTAACCACTAAATTATTGTGACTGGGACAGAAACAGGAATCCTTATCAAGTTATGCATCGCTATCATGTGTCAATAATAGTATGAACTAAATTCTTTGTTGAGTAATGTACGTGTACTATATCTCATCATCAAGCTTTTCAAATAGGATTCGAACTATTTTCGCGATGAACAAGAACGCAATCAGTTTTTTTTCGTTTGTCTGGTCCAGATCGCTTTTGGATAATTTTTTTTTTGGATGATGAAAACAAGGCACTATAAAACATTCTTTAAAAAATACGAATGATTTTCAATAATATTTCTAATTCTAATTTTCTATAATCTTCTTTTGCAATCAAATTTTCATCGTACCAATTTTATTATACTGAACCTGTAAATTTCAGAAGAAAAAAACTTATATTTTAGTGGAGCTTATCTATCGTTATGCGATCTGAGAGATTTTCACAAGTTTGTACATATTGATGCTGTTGGGTTCGTTCATAGTGCCCAAGTACTATGTGTGCACTAGTGTGTCATCGTTCGTCATCATATACGTAGAGGACGCACTGGACCCATTGGATCACTTATGGATTATTTCTAGCATATATTAACTATTAATTATTTTAATCACGCATTGTGTTACGTGCGAAAAAAATTCGTGGTTATAAAAATATGAAAAATTATGACATTTATAAATTATCCTCCATGCGCTCATTACGCACCGATACTTTGCCAATAGCCCACCTCTAGGGTAAAATGGGTATTGTACAACTTAGTAGTTGAAATTAACCCTAATGCACATTTCGCCTTTTTTGATGCTCGAGCAACGTGCCAACGTGAAACATTTTGGGCATGATTCCTCCTATACATGGTGATTATAAAATATCCACAATATGACTTTGATCCATCATCTACACAATGAGTATAAACCGTGTTTCATTTTCCCTTTTGATAATTCAATTTCTTTTTCTAGATCTTCAGGCAGTGTTCCGTTTCGTATTATTCTTTTGTTTTCTTTCTCCCCCTATTTTCTAAGATTAGGGCATCGTATCCATCATTCCATTTTCACTATTTTTGATATCACACATAAAAATATTACATAAGAATCGAAATTTAAAATATTATGGAATGAGAAATGTGTGTAATTACTTTCTACCATAAGTTTAATTTGCAATTCCACCCTACATCTTTACGAACCTCCAAATATTTGGCAAAATAACATAAAGATGTTAGAAATTCACATGTGTCTAATTTGTGTAGCTCATACAAAGCTTGCTAGTACCTGACCTATCCGATGACCTAAGGAAAACTCCCTTGACTCGCTGCGAGAAGAGGGGCGACAGATGCCCGCTTTCTCTCGTAAAGACTGGGAGCTTCCTCAATGTTCCAGGAGTCTAGTATATGCAACCCGCCGTACTGAGGTGTAATGCTGAACATAAAATGAATAAATGTATATTTTGATCTCTCAATCTTTTCCCATTGTTATTGAAGGGTTCCGAGTATGACATGATGTCTCTATGGTTTTTTTAATAGGGGAATTCCCATGGTTCCCTATGTCCATGACCCACCTTCCTGAGACTGAGAACATGAGGGCGAGTGGTGACGAATAAAGGGACGTAGAAACGTGCCCCGAGATTGGTGCTAACCCGCTTCGTCCACCACCGTGATTTCTTGGATGAGAAAGATTTCTTGGATCACCAGAGGTAGCAGGCAAGAACGCTAGGCAATACACTACGGGTCGCTCCCCGAACGAAAAATGAAATTAATAAAAAATAATTGATTTATGAAGAAAACTAATTAAGTATTACTAAATGGAAGTGCTGTGTGTCTGTGTGCGAAACTAAGAAAGTATTTCAATAGTTATATATACGAATATTATAAAACACAGTTCAATTTCTGATCGTCAAATATTAAATTAGGTGGGGGGGAACTAATCAGTCATTTTATGTCTCGGAAACACACATAACAAAACATTAATTTCATTAGTCAATGATGAGAGAAATATTTGAATCAGAATTTTCTAAACTAAATTTAAAATTCCCGAACAAATCACATAGAGTTTTGATCTCCACGCAAAATTGGAATAGCAGTTAACTGATGTTACTTTTTATATGCTGAATAACGGTAACTTTGCTCCCGTCAATGGGATTTGATTTGGAATGCGTAAGATGTGAGGATGTCAGTTGAACGTACGTCCATGATCACCTGAATAAAGTACGATGAACTGTGGAGGTGGAATTAAGAGTTCAAACGCATTGATCTTTTCTCTTTTGTATACTTTTGTATACTGTCGTGAAACTGAAATTTGATGCTTACATTCGATAGTTATTTTTAAAAACATTTATATTTATATTTATTCTCCTGCTCAATTTATGCTCTTCGGTGATATCAGAGAATGTTGTTGGTAACGTTGCCAAGGAGGAAGAACCCATCTTCGTCTGTTCTCCCTCGTGACGCTGCATATCTGACGTACACTTGGGGTCGCTTCTGTGGAGACAAGGCTGTGCAAGAGAAGGGGGCTGTGAGCACTTTGCATAATGGAGAGGAAGAGAGAGACAGCTGCAACTCGTGCGTGGTTGTTGCTGTTGCTGAAGTACGAACACCGTTTCAACCCCTGCCATCGTATCCTTGAATAAGTCGTGTCGAGATACCGTTCCTTTTCATTATTATTTTTATTATTATTATAACCATCATTTTCTGTTACATTTTTCATATCTTGTAGTTAGATTCGAGTGGGGAACGGCGTAAACTAAAGATACTCACTTCAAGCAATATCACTATTTTAAAACCCTTTGACTATTATACACGTGCTCGTGATGGTATCTTTTTGTATTGTTATAAAAATGGGTCTTGTGAGTTGATGCCGATTGATACTCAGATGCAGGTTGTGGGGATAACTTTAGTACGCTGGAATCAGCGGAAGATAGGTACACTTAAAAATAGTGGATAGTGAAGCGAAGATTGAAGAGGGAAGAAACAAACCCCGGAATGACGATGTTGCAAACGGAGATGGTATTAGAGATTGAAAACGAAATGCGAGAAATTAAAAAGTGTATTAGTATTGTTGATGAGAATAAATTGAATTCTACAATACTATAGTAATACACTCGATATTCCATTTGCGAAAAACATTATTTAGGTATTCTTATTTGTGAATTCTCAGCTTTAGTCAGAATAAGGAGAAGTCGATATAAATTATAATCCCTCCGATCTTTCATAAAAATAATTTTACAAAATTTGTCGGACAGTGCGACACGTTTTAAGATTGACATTCTTTTGAATTGCTAGGAAATGCTGTCAAGGGTTGTTCAATTTTCTTAGAGAAGTCTGGGGGAATACGACAATTGCTGAGATAATTTCACCACTTACCAGAAAATATCAATTTTGTTAGTCCTCCGCATCCTTCCCATTCAATTTGCTATGTTTGTTTATTTGCTGTGCAGGCTCCGTCAGCTGGCGTATATCTATTATGAAAGTAACCTTGTCTTTTTACTTTTGAAACATCAAAACTTGTATGTTATGTTCTAGCGACCTATCTGTCAATATTATTACTATGCAGAGAAAGTACGTGTTACTTAAAACACGTGAAAGAAACAATATAACATCACTAAACACAATTAAACTGAACACTTTGTACACAACTTTAATTAGTCCGAAGTTTCTCTGAAATTATTCAGAAAACGTATGTACAGAAATTCCGTGAAATATAACCATGAGAATCAACTACAATAAGCATTCTACAGCCGGCAATAAGCAGCACTTATGACGTCATCGGCACCACTGTGTACTGTGCACCTCTCGTGATACCTACCGTGTAGTTCTAGTAACCGTGATTAAAGGGGAGTCATTATACATCACTTACGTTATAATATATGTGTATGGGATAGAGGAGGAGTGTCTACTGGAGTACTTAAAAAAATACATGAAATTATTTAAGACTCCTCATTTTATATTACAAAATAAAAATATTATTAATTAATAATAACTTTATTAAGTTACTATATTTATAGTATCTATGAAGTGAAATCATATTTCAACCAAAGGAATTCTTTCTGCTCAGTGGAGGAGGGGTTATAATCATGCTAGGGTCTCTCACCTGAATTCGCACGCGGAGGAATAAGGAAGTCTTGTGAACGAGGATGAAAGATAGTGTGTGAACATGATTCTACCTCGAAGTAAGACAGCGTATATGGATTTAATTACCTCCGTATTCTTTTGCAAATGTTGACTGTACATCGCAACACGTCTGATTTGTAATAAAATTTTGTGAGTTTTGGATTTGTGAGTTGCACTCCCTAGTATGGGGTACATCGACCACCGAAATACACCCCACGCCAATTAATAATAATATCGGACAGTGCAAAACGTCATTGGTTGTCGCTATCTACCGATATAGTACCTGATTGTTTCCATTCAATCACGCAAATTGTGTTACGCAACCATCCGATCACTTGAATTCATCTCTTTCCTATCCTTAAATGTATCGCCGCGCTCGATGCATATGCTGTGGATCCATTAAGTGTCAATTCAATCGTTTAGATTCGTCCACTTGCTTCTTTCGTGTTGACTGGGATTATCCACTTATCCCTTTCCTGAAGGTTGGACTTAGCGACCTACTCCTTTCTTATTGATTACATCAATCGACTTTCTCTTTCCCTGAATACTAGGTTGTTCGTGTTCCTTTCCTGTGGAATGGATCCATCGATCTGTCTTTTTCATGTCAATTGGAAGCATCGATTTGCTCCTCTCTTGACGATTTGATCCAGCGTTATGCTCCTTTCTCAGGAACTCCGATACACCAAATTTCTTTCTCTTTTTGATATATATGTCTATTAAGTTGAAGTATCCACTTTATAGCGCCAAGTCCGGACCTACATAATAATTTGTTGCCCAAGAAAAACATTTGTCGCTCTTACAGTTTCCGAGAAAGAGTGGATACTCCAGATTATCCACATCTATATTTCCGGAACTAATAGAGATGCTGTTTGCGGAATAATTTGTTATTAATTTGTAGTTGATGTTACGCAAGAACGAAACTTGTTGCTGCTCCCGTTTCCTACAAACAGTGGATACTCCAGCTTAAGATGTAGGTCCTAACTTGGCGCTACAAGTAGATACTCCAGTTTAATAGACATTTGTTTCATCGACGTGTTTATTTCCTGACCAGTTGGTTCCCTTGATCTGCTCCTTTTCTGTCATTTGGATCAATTAACACACTCTAATCCTGTCATTATGATCTATTTACTTGTTGCTTTTCTTGCCATTATGATCCATTAACATGTTTCTTTTCTTGCCACTATGATCCATTAATATTATTCTTTTCTTACCATTATGAACCATTAACATGCTCATCTCCTGCCATTATGATCCATTAACATGCTCATCTCCTGCCATTATGATCTATTAACATGCTCATCTCCTGCCATTATGATCCATTAACGAGCTCCTTTCTTGTCATTATGATCCATTAACATGCCCCTTTCGTGCTCCTTCGCTCCATTAACATATTTTCACTCGTGCATTTGGGTCCAATACTACCTCACAAAGGAGGATCCACGCCTCTAAGTAATCGTAATGACACTACGACGCCTTGTAAGTTGTTTGCCCTCCTCTCAGGTTACTACGCTGAGACTCTATCGATGGCTCAGGAGGTACGAGGCAACTCCACAGTTCCTGTGAAGAATGAGAGCCGTACTTTTCACCTCAACAACCTGTCGTACGCAGGTCCTATCGTCATGGGTGTAGGTGGTAGGTGGATTCTCCGAGTTGCTGTTTGTGTTGTGATGTTGTTCTTTGTGTTGTATGTTGACGTAGCGTCGCCCTGTTGTTGTTCCTGTCATGATGTATGTAGTTTTAGAATTGCAACATGCCAGTTGAGATGATATAGAGAGTGTAGGAGATAAAGCGTTCTCTTTTCGATGCGTTAAGAAAAATGAAATCATCATTGTGCGGGGTTTGTTCACTCAAATAGTGTGGATCAGCTTCCTAAATAGTGTGGGTTTTCGTTTTTACAATTTTGCTCTTAGAACTTGTAATCACGTTCCTAGAATGTTTTGATAAAAGTGGTATTGCTTCAAAGAATTTCAACTAATCGTCAATTTCACTAACAATTTGTTCATAAAAATTCTCTCTACTTGAATACTTGAGAAAACTACGATAACAGATATTGAAATTAATTATTTCCAGGTTACTTGTACATGTCTAAAATTTATCCGTTAATATAAACTTTTCACATTTCACAATATCAACATTTTAGCTGGAAATTTTTAAAGATAAGATTAAATATTAAAAACTATTTACAATTTAATTGAAATACATAACTATTGCAATTTATATGTTATTCTCTCGTGAGTTCAACACTTGAACAAAATAATTTTATAGAAGTTGAAGGATAGTTTTCGTTTATCTATAAAGTACACGAATGTTATTTTTATAATCTTATTTAATGAGTTTTACCTTTTAATACACAATAAAATTAAATAATATTACGTAATTATCAGCTCACTTAATCATTATTTATGAAACTGATAGTTAATTTCCTACATTTCATTTATTTTTCTCAAACCTACAGGTTTTGCAAAATTGTATTGAGAATAATACAATTTTTAAATTATATTGAGAATAATACAATTTTTAAATTATATTGAGAATAATTGTCAAGAGAGCAACTACAGCTATTATCGTTGTCATGAGAATATTTCTTGAATTCTCCTATACGAAGGAATGGGGAACAAAATTTTATTATCCGATTGTATTTGCGATTGGCCTTAGGATTTTTAAAGAGTGTACAAAAACTATTATAATAATTCGGAACATAGCCTCTCTATATCTTCTTAACTCGAGTTTGAATGAATGCCCGACCATGATTTCATCAAATTAAAAATGTTGCATTCCATTACTCACCTATTAATGCATTTCCATTCACTAACATATGTTACTTCAAGTATTCCATAATTAACATCCTAGTCTCAAACACATGGATGAATACATTACTTTCAAAATAGTTAGGCAATTGGTATCGTTGTAAATAGTATGTCTGTAAAATTTAGAGTTTGTTTAAATTTTAGTATGGTAACTATTTCAATATATAAATGCATAAAGAATAATACAGAAATGAAAGTTGTAGGTATATTGTAATTTTATACACTTTATTTCATGTTGAGTTTTTTCTCTTGTTCAACGTAATAAACAGTAACGATAATCACATTTTCCCGTATGCTGTGAAATAGAATAATATAAAGATGTGCATGTTTGTATTCCTGTAGTGCATATGACCAATTGAAAGATGTTAATATACCATTCGTATCTAAATGTTTTGAACTTATTTAATGTATAATTTAGATCTCTGGTAACAACTTTCATACACAGTCACTAAAGTAGAAAATTATCAGTATTTTTTATTTTCCAACACTGATTTGCACCATGTTTTTGCAACGATTTATTTGATGTTTATTGTGTTGAGTGTAGTTCTTTATGTGCACTTTTGTTGACATAATGATTCAGGACTCAAATGCAATTGGTGGTTCTAAAACATTTTTCGTACAGGTATCTATGACTGCAGAGGACGCTTTGAGGTACATGCACAGGAAATGGTCACGAAAGGAAATCGAATTTTTCCTTTACAGAGTCGTTGACACGTAATTTTTGCACTAATTTTTATCCGTCCGTTATCAACTCGAACTTCTGCTTTCTCGAATCTCTGATGCTTCCTGTGCATACATCTAAATTTGGTCATTTATGAGATACCATTTATGCCAATCACTCCGTCGACGTTACCAAAACCATTTATTTTTGTTTATTTATTGTATATCTTCCCCTAACCATGCTTGGAGTGAAAGAATTGAGTTACTCCAGAGCCTAAGGTTCTGAATCGTCTTTGGTTTGGAGTGGGTTAAGAAATCCAGAACAGAAAACCTTACGTAGAGTCGAACCCGCTTACTCCCGCTCTGCAATACGTTGGTAGTGAAGTCGCTACAACAGTCTGTTATTCTACCCGTGTCAGTGAATTAGAATAATTATAGAAATAATTGCTAAAAATTCCAATAAAAAGGATTTGCCTACGACGTTGTAATCATTTCTTTTTCATGTCTTTTTCCTGTGATATCTTGAAGCGTCACTACACAGAAAATGGTTGTAATTGTGTGTTCTACCACCTCTTAAAGTTAGCACCCTGAATTCTGAATCACATTGGGTAAGTTTCCTAATGATCGACTGATGTTCACTCCTATGTAAATATTGAATTTTCTTATTTACGCTTTGTTCAAATCATATAATAATATGATTTAACATGTAGTAAGAGTATATTTGTGAATTTAGTATCAACTTAACAGTATGTCAAAGGTAAAGAAAAAGGAATGAAAATACTATTGACTGGTCATACAAATGAAGTAATAATATACTTAATTATTACGTGAAAACTTAACAAATTATCAAAAATGACGAAATTTGTGAGATAAAGTAAGGTATTCGTTATAATAAAAACGTATTGAACAAAATGCAGATTTGTTTAAGTTGAACTCTGGCATACATTTTCTCTCGAGTTCAAAACTTGCATAATTATCACTTCCAAAAATTTCTAATCTCAATGCCACTGGAATCCTCCATATAAAAATATTTTTTCAAATAATCTCAGTTTGTATATAGTTTTCGATAGTCAAAGAAAACAGAAGGCAAAGTGCTTGAATTTTTTATTTCTAAAACCTTTGTTGAAAACAAAGGAAGTATATTTTTTCTTTATGAACAAAATTATTAACCCCGTTATTGACAAAGCAAGAACAAGACACTGGATAAACGCCGAATGTTGCAAGTCATATTTTCTTTTTCTTCAGGCTTTCGTACTGTGTGTTTTCATCCGTACTTAGACATAACCCAGTAGAAATAGACACGCAACTTAGGAAAATATCACGCAGACCTGAAAATTTGTGCAGACTTTAAATAATCATTCCAAGTATCAATATAAAATTATAATATAATTTAATATATGTAATATTAAATTATTTAATACATATTAATAAAGAGTTTTTACACAAACATTTTATTAAGTACTCCCTGATGTTACAGTGATTTGTAATTTTCCATGTTTTATAATCAGCAAAAAATAAAGTATACTGAAAAAATTGATTGTATTTTACTGCACCTAGGTAAATCAAAACTGCTTTATTAAATTATGCAGTGGAAGCGTCCGCTGAAAATCTGTGCAACATCCCATAATACGCGAGTACAATAAGGGTTAGTATTCACCAGGAATCGTGGAATTTTCTGTTCCGGAACGAAAATTTTTTGTTTTAACACGATAGTTCTAAATTCATTTGCTAGGTATTCTAATGAACTATGAATGATAATTATCCAACAATATTATCGGTGTATGGAATAAATTTATTTCCAATATCCAACATTAAAATAGGTTGGTGCATGAAACTAAAACAGTGACTTTCAGTAATTACTTTTTAAGATAATATTTTAATAACCTTACTTTATGAGTGATATTCAAAGTTAAAAAAATATTTTACTACTTATTATACTCGATTTTTAATTGTTGTAGTGTAAATTATTTTAACTAAATGCGTTTTTCATGTTTTTTATTTTATTATTATTTTGTTAAATTTCTGCACACACACATCTCGGTTTTGTAGGGATTTTTTTTATTTCATGAAAATTTTTATAATTTATTGCAGGTAAAATGGATAGTTTAACTTTTAAAACTAGATTAAAATATTACATACATTGATTTTGTGTCTTATGCATGTAAATACTACTCTTACTATTGATTTTTTACCAACCTCGTGGTCATTCATCTTCATACAGCGGTTAATTCCCTCGAAAAATTAACAAATTATACATATAAAACTACTACGTGAAACGTTTATTCCATGAGGGAAAACCGGAAAAAAAATCTTTCGATAGTTTCTGAGGTAATAGCAACCAGACGGGAGGTAATAGGCAGATAATAGGCAGATTCTGAGGTAATAGGCAGATAAGACGGGAAACTTCGTATTGATGTGTAATGTTGATATTGAGAATATCCCATGAGAAAACATAGTAAAATCATACTGTATTCAAAGAGTAGGAATTTTATCACATTACACGTTTTCGCGGGCGTTTTTCCAATCGGTGATCGCACAATACCATGTTTATTTATGATGAGAAAATAAATAGAGCTGTGTCTCACCTGTGAGATCATATCCTTGTGATATATGCAGATTATATCCTAGCAATTATTTCAAGAATAATTGAATTGTATGACAGACAACATTTTTTTCCACTTTGATTTCAGTTGTCATTTATTTCTCTTTCTCTCCATAATACTTATGCAGTTGAATGCTTGTATGTTCAACTAATGAGCTTCTTCCAAATCACATCAGAAAGTACAAATAATATTTATAAAGTTACCTAGAAACGACGATTAAAATTATATTTTTCATAATCGTTATTTTCAAAGTAAATAGAACTATGATACACTAAGTGATTATGAGTATTTAATATGTAGGTTTTACTCAGAAATGTAGTGTACATTCTGCATTTGACATTCTACTCTACCCAAGCAGTAGTACGAAGAAAGCTAGAGCAGTGTGACCAAAACGTCCGTTTGGAATTTTACTGATTTTCAAAATATATGAATACTCTAGATTTATCGCATTTATAGTATGTGGTAATACTTTCCTTCATTTCTTTGCAAAACATAAATTATTTCTTTTTATTTCTGTTTTGATGAGTAATTTCACCAATCTTGTGTTAAGAAAACACGTGTTCTTGCATTAGTTATTTTTTTGCGTTATTCTGTCTACCATTTAGTTGTCATTTTGTTTTAGAAATACGTTTTGTGCTTCAGTATGGCAAATCATCGTTAAACACTCAGTACACTGTATTCATAGGAAGTTTACGAATACTTGATGAAAATTATTTTATATTGCGAAAATTCCTCCTTTAATTGATATGTTGACATTGCACGTTTATTAAAAGTATGCCTCGTGGAATAAGAGACATGAATAACCTAGTTTTTTATTTTTTATTTCAACACTTCATTGATTACAATTCTAATTATACGCCTAGACTGGACTGAATATTGTTCTGAAAATATACTGTTACAAGTGTTATAAATTTATCACAAATCAACATCTTATATTGCTTAATCAAAGTTAGCACGTAACTTTTTTCTCCAGAATATTTGAAAACACATATCCACAGAAATTTCAGTACTTCAAAAGGGATGATTTGAAAAGGGATATTATATCTAATTCAAAGATAAAAAATATTCAGCTGTTGTAAAAATGTTAACAGATAAATATGTTTGGGTAGTGTAATGACTTAAGAAGGGTTAGGGGGGAAAAGGAGGGGGAACAGGAAGGAAAAAAACACGTGCTTGCGCATCAAGCTTCCAGTCTACCGAACTGACGTCGTTTTACAGTTGGACAACTCGTCCTCTACTTGCCTTCGCTGCATAACAAAAATCAATGATAGGCTTCAGACATCTTTGCCACGATCTCTCGTCTCAGAGTTGGCGTTGTCGCTATCAAATGACTTCTCAGAAAATCAGTCGGTCCACTTGAAGCATTCGTGGTAATCGGACCACCGAATGGTTTTCAGTTTATAGTGTAGTGCAATTTCCTTGTGACGATCTGATATAATGACAGCGGTAGTATAGTGGTAGCGTCTTCGTTTCCACGACCCCGCTGATCGGGAGAGCGTGGGTTCAAATCCTGCTCGGGCGAATTAGGTGAGGTTTTCAGCTGGTGTTTTCCTCACCTACTCCAGCCAATGTCGGTTCGGTACCAACATCTCTCCTTCCCAATTCCATTTCCCAAGTCCAAAGGTTAGGTGGAAGAGCAGACATCATGTCCTGAACCTCGCCAAAAGCCATAAAATAAATAAAAAATGAGATCCGTGCATGTCTGGGAGAAAAGTGGGTGAATGAGGACAAAGGATGAGGAGTGAAGTCGTGTATACGCACCACACCATTCGTCTACTTAGGATCCTGATGTAATAACATACGTACAACTCAGAAGAGTCGTACAATACTATAAATCGTATAATAAGATGCAAACGTTTTTTTTCTGCATGTTGAACCCCATATAAAAATTATTTAACAAACATACCTCTCTCTTTGTTTAACTGAAACCGAAAATGTGAGCCGATCAAAGCGTGATTCGACGTAACTGGAATGAATAGATAAGTCAACGTTTTCTGGATCCTTCGTGACATGCTTTTCTCTTCTTAGATATATTATTTTCAATTTACTTCTAAGTATTATTTCAAAAAGTATTTTAGTAAAATGGGTAATGAAGTTCAATTTGTTTATTAATTTTTTGTGAAAGAGTGAATAAGTTATTAACATGTAACAAGCCATTTTTTAAACATATTCCATCTTGGGATTTGAACGGTGGAACCTGCTTTAATCCTCCCTTCAAAAGTTATTTACTACAAAATAATGAACTGTACCGTCTCATATGTCAATTAAAAATCCACTCATATTATTTTAATTGTTTTTGAGGGATTGAGCTCAATAAATAATACTTGGATAATTTATCATTTATTCCCTTTACAACGTATGAAAAGTTTATACTACTCTTTACAGAAGTATGTAAATTCACAAAATATGATTTCAAAGTATTTTCCATGTTTTAAAATCCATAATTGAATAGCTGATGCTATTACTCATTGGCTGGATGTTGTAGATAATAACAAATTTCTTATATAAAACATATTAGTGTATTAAATCAATTTTATTTCATTTCTATTTTATGGTGGTGATGGAATTGGTTATCTTGTTTTTTTCGTCCTTAGAGAGAGAGAGTGAATGAGAGTGAAAAATGTATTACTGGTGACTCGTATGTAGGGGGAATGTTACCATCCTCTCCTCCCCCTGATACAAAATGTAATCTTCCTCGTACCGTCCACCTGGTGTAAGCATTTGTTCCTTCAGGTTTCATCGTGGTAGCAGCTTGCGTGATGACGTTCGAAGCGCGAGACAGCGCCGCCAAAGTGACTCCCGCGCGGTACAAGATGGGAGGCGGAAGCGTCGCGGTGGGGTCCGGTGGCAGCGCGGCACATAGCCGCAAGGCCAGCCCCGTGCCCGGAGGCGCCGCGCCGGCAGCGCTCGCAGCGGCGGGCGTGGCAGCTGCTGTGGGGAGATCGGACTCCCGACGATCGGCCGGCTGCCAGACGCGCTTCGACGCGCACCCGGCTCTGTTCCGCACCACCAGCGGCAACGCTAATGCCGGCTCCTCGCCAATAGCAGGTAATACTACAATACCTGCATGCAGAGCAATGGTGTACTCAGGAGGCGGCTTTTGGTACGCCGCTTTTATCAGGGTGCTACAAACAAATACATTCACATCTATTTTAGAATACAAGTTATACGTGCTTGTAAAGCTATCAACTATAATCATAATAAGAGAATAGAATTCTTGCAATTTGACCACAAACTGAAACAAATGTTTAATTAAATAAATGGTTAAATAGCTTCTAATAATTGTTTGTATTGATTGTATCCCTAATTTGAAAAAATAAAAAATGAAATTCGGCAAGAGCCTTCGGCAAGAGTTTGCGTAGCTTCACCTCAGTAGTATTCACCATCGGGGGCCATATTTGGTCTATAGGAAACTAGAAATAAAACAATTAGTGCAAACAAAAAAGAAAAGATTTAAGGAAAATTAATTAATGCATAAAATTTTAATTATGTTTTTTAACCGAACATATTCTTTACCTATAATGTAAATGAATAATGTAAAAAATATGTGGGGAGCATGTAAGTAAGAAATTTAATTGTAAGAGATAATCACCACCGTAATTTGCGGCTCAGTAATATAGTTGACCGACCTTGGATCTGCCCTTACCTAAGTCGTCCTCACTCCCCGTACTGATAGGATAGCTCCTCCCAGGATACCCTCACTCATGACCTCTGCTGTTACACCTGTTGAGGAATAGCGTACCGTCGCCTCTAACATAGAGTACCATAAATATAGATATTCTCATACCGCCATTTTAGTTCCAAACTTTACTCATGCGAGTTGTGAGTTACATGGAAACGCATCTACGCAAAACTTCTGATCACTTCGGATTCCGTTGTCAGAAGAAAGTAGCAGTATTTGAAACGAAATATTGAGTTAATAAGAAATATTTTTGTATGTTTACGTAAAGAAAGTGTAATTCGCGTTTGTGAACACATGCTCATAGGATAAAAACGCCAAATTAATAATATTCACTTTGAATTTTACAATTAAAGAACTCCATATAACGGGGAAATCCTGAAATCCACACACTTCTTAATGTTCATAAAGTAAATCATGTTCATTAACGTGTTGACTAAGGCTTATATATGGTGTTTACGTATAAATCGGCCACGTTGTCAACTGCTAAAGAGTGAAATCGAAATAATGGCATGAGGATACTTATTCTTATAGTGCCTTACTCTAACCTGTTTGTCCTCTCACATTTTCTCTTACCTTCGAATAATAGGTGTATGTTCGGATTTAGTGTGTGTTGTCCCGCAGGTTAAGGGTGTGAGTCCCGCAGTCAAGGACCCAGGTACATAAAGCACCTTCTTCACTTGTTTAGGGTCGTACTGAACCCGCAGTGTCTCCAGGAAACCTGTTTTTTTTAATTTACCAGATAAGTTACTTTTCTGTTACGAGGGCAGGACTCCTGCAACACTATAAGACTCAATTTTCGAATATTGGCATTTCTCAGTAATATAGTTGACCGACCTTGGATCTGCCCTTACCTAAGTCGTCCTCACTCCCCGTTATAGAAATAAATATGTGTTGTTTTTAACCATTTTATAGTACTAATTTTATCTGCGTGTTTATTATCTGGATTGAAGTTTGGAGATTGTACTATTAGAAAACTAATTCTAAAACCTATGTAAATTTGAAATTCAAAAATATGTCTCAATCTGATTTGGCTTATTTTGCTCAATTCTGGATTCACTGTGGGGTTTCTTCCCATATCCGTAGAATTCTTTTTTTTTTTCTATTAGAGTATTTGTAAATGGGAAATGTAGCGAAGTATTGAAGCTACAGGAGTTAGGAGTTGGATGGTAGGTCATTGTTGGTAGGTGGGCCGGTTAGCTGGGTTTACCAACAACTTGGCTCACGTGGAGCGGTTAGTAGAAGTAGTTATTAATAATATAGTTAGAGTAATTGGTATTAGGAGGAGGTGGATAGAGGAAGGAGAGTTCGCTTTTCAGCAGTCACAGGTATATGAACAAGGACACTAGTGTGAAAAGCTACAAATTTTTCTGACCCCACTGGGAAATCAATTCGGGATGACTTCGTGAGGAGCAAGAACGCTACCACCTGAGACACAAGAGCTGTAAAAATATAGAATTTTATAGAATCATAAAAATAAGATAATCATTAAGAAGATTAGCGGAGGGAAAAGAAGATTACAATCGGACCGCTGCCGACCACAGAGACCAGCTGAACCCATTCAAAAGGGTTCATGTGACCACAGGATGCACTTGAATCGATGGCCACGGGAATGGGTGTATCTTTGTGTGCACTCAAGCTTAGAACGGACCCTGAGTGCTGGACTGGAATGGTTACTTGAGTCACGTCTGCGGGGACGGAAGGGATGGAGAGCGATATGGGGGGAGGGGATGGGGGGACTTGAGCGAGTGAAACATCTGACACGTAGGTCCTACTAACTCATTGGTCAGGCGGAAAACAATGGACTGTCAAACAGAAGACAATCTTCAAGCTTAAAGGATTCTGTCACGCCAATATTTAAATGCGTAATTTGCTTTTAAATATTTGTTTTAAATTAAATAATTATGTGTACTAAGGAAAACAAAGAATAAATCCATTGATGGTGAAAGTTCAATTTGAATAGAATACATTTACGATTGAATGATATTTGGTCCAGCAGTCTGTCAATCAATTTCTGTAACTGCTCGTTAGTGGTTACATTCAATATTTATGTTTACTTATTAGTGAGGGAGTCAATGTCTATACAAACTCTGGTGAAACAGGGATTAATTAAGAATGATTTCTAATTAATGGATGATGCTATGAAGTATCCAGAAGAGAAATATTTACCTGAGGTTACGAAAAAAATTATCAATAGTACACGATGGTAAAATGTATGGCCAGTCACTCAGAAAGAAAAAAAATAATTACTCGGAGAACTCTTAAGTTAAAAAAAAATAATGTATGTCCTGTTCATAATTTCAAAGAGATTTTAAAGGAAAACATATTCTTTTTCAGCAACCTGAATATTGAGAAATATCTATGAAAACGTTTTATTTTAGGGCGTAAAAGGCGCTTATACACGTGCATACATGTCGTAACCTTTTCTAAAACTAAAATATTGTCGATACATTTTATATTCATTCAATTCACAACTATCTTTTTTAATATTAACAAAACGAGCTCTTAAATGCTGCACATTAGTACTTTGAGTAAAATAAAATATTCTTCTGAAACAAGCAAGGAGACATCCCGTAAATTCCAAATGAAGTTTCTGAAAGAAAACCCGTAATAAGACCGTGGACGGGATGAGGTCACAGAGATAATGCTAACTCTCCAGTGTCAGAATACAGATGAGAAATGTATCTATTAAAAGTATTAAAAATTATAGTTGCCGAGACTGAACAAATTATTCACATTACAATGAATCATTAAAACAACTAAGAAAATAGAGCAATTAAGTATGCCCTAAATGAAGGTGAATCGGCGATAATCAGTATTTTACCCGTTATTACCTTGAATATTATAAGATTTCAAGGGACGTTTAAACGGATGGACAAAAGGAAATCATTAATCCAGAATTATCGGGACAACGGCCTCTCCAGATGGTGAATTTGCCGGATTTACCCAATAAAAGAAAAATACCTGCCATTAGGGACACATCCCCTGGTGGGAGGGGGCCCGAGTGCTGATGGGGATCAACTGTACAGAGTAGCGATAATGTAGTGGTACGCCGACATAAAGCGCTGAAGACATGGAACCGTAGTCGTTTCTTTTACCCTTTAGATGTTCCAAAATTAGGTACACAACTCATAATATAAAAGGGCCCATTTATTTTTCTAAGTCCCACGCTCTGACCAGTTTTGGACGTTAGGTTTGCAACGGATCTCTCCTCTTGCTTTCACTTCGAGAGGGGAAGTTTCGTTCCACCAATCGTAGGTCTATTTGAAACGGCGCCTATATTTGGAAGACTAATAGTACCGCTGGTAAATCGTAAAGAAATAAAATGTTTCATTACACCGCTATTAAAGAAATATTTTGGACTTCTATAACAAAAATATTCTACATATTCTTGACTTCAATAAACTTTAACATTCTCTCTATTTAAACGACATCTCGAGATTCGTTGTCTCGAGAGGTCTTCATAGGCAATGTAAAAGATATTAGATTTTCTATAAAAAAAACGTTTGCGTAATACTGTGATAAAACATGGTTTTTAAAAGAGTTTGAATATAATTGCAAGATATCGTATGGAGTTGGTATAATTCGAATCACAAATTACTTATAAATATTCCTATAATTTCTTATATTTATACAGTGAAGTAAAGAAATCAAATCTCATTGCCTACAAGTGATGTGTATTGTCGAAAGTAATTTCACATAATTTGCGATTCTCTTAAGTTTTTCATATATGTGAAAAGGAATTAAATAAATATAGAAAACGTTTGTCTCAAATATGAATTAATAACACAAAAGTTTAATTCTCGAGTTATAAATAATATAAAACTACTTAAGGAACAAATAAATTACATCTTCTAGTGACATACTTATCCACGATATAACAATTTGGTAGTAATTGTGCAACCTAAAAAAACCTGCTACGTTGCCACGTGTGTTGTAATGCTACGTTGCCACGTGTGTTGTAATGCTACGTTGCCGAATTGACAATTGCTCAGCGTATGTTTTAAGATTTTCCTAAGCAATGTGAGAGTATGAATTAAGGTTTCGTTTATTACAGCTCCCAAACAGATATTACGAGCTGAATTATGGTATAAACCATTTTCAAAAATCAGTTCACACTAGGATTCGACTCCACCTTGTTTGTGGTGACAGAACAATAATAGCAGTGCTTTAGTGTTCTCAGCCAATTACACTTTTGCAGGAGGAGGTAAAATGTGTGTTGAAAAATTGGAACAAATAATTAGCCACTCAAGTTTGCGTGTTTTTGTCGGTTTGACAATGAATGACATTCTTTTTTTTCTTGAATTGCATCTTACAACACACCGGGATTTAAGATTTAATAGATTTATAAATAATATAATTAATTGAGGTGAGAGTGCAATTACAATTAAAATTATTTTATTTGATACCAGAACTTTGTAATATTTGTAATAACATAATGAAATTATACTTTGAAATTAAATTGACGTCATCCTCAGAATTATTTTAATAATTCTGCATAATATCATTATTTAGTATACCTTGTTGAAATAAATTCTTTTAACTGCGTCTGTAAGTAGTGTTTCCAATATCTTATCTTATCTGATCAGATAAGCTCGTGTTTCTCTGTGGAGGGGGATATTTACTGAAGAAAAAGGTATATGCTCTATTAATTATGCAATTTTATTATAAACAATCAATTACTTTATTTTTTGTTAAACAGTCTATTGCAATTTAATCGTGCGTGGTCAATGTTGTGATGCTAGTTTAGAATCATTTTCAGGGTCCCTGTATTCTTATTTTGTATTTTTTCTAATTACACTACATTATTGTAGATAAATTTATTTTTTCTACATACATTAAAAAAGAAAAAAGAAAACCCTAGATGTTGTGAAGGTTTAGCCTTTCAGAGTCATAATGCATTTTAGACTAACATAAAACTAAAATGTATTCCTCTCCGCGAGTTTCATTAGAAATGTCTTCGTTGTTCCTGCTTTTTCATTTGACAGTCAAATATAAAAGTTTCTTCTATTTGTTAAACGAAATTACGTGTCATTGGCGCCTTCGTCGTATGTCCGAGAGGAAAATTTCAGCGATCTAAATTTCTAATTTTACAGCCAGTAAAAAGTAGAACGCCATTAAAATATTATGCATAAGTAACATAAATATTACAATGAAAAAACATATTTCGTATAATATCCCATATTTGTTGAACACTTTCTGAAAATATGAAATTCTCTGTTGAATTGACGGCAAAATGTTACGTTAATTGGAGAAGATTTCTAGATTTAAAATAACAAGTCCTTAGAATATGACACTGAATCAGGAATACGGGGAACTACAAGTTACAATAACTTAACATATAAAACTAAATACGACCTTGTTAACTGCCTCGCTCGATTTAAATTTACTGTAAATATTATACCGAATGTCTGACTAATACGTTTATCTTCACAAATGTAACATCCATGTTGCTTTGTAAAAAGTTATATACCCGCAAAGATGTTTCTAAATGACAATGTTCGTACCCTGCTCTGGAAATCAATAAATAATATTGAATATCGATACTAACATTATAAATGAGGAGTGAGTTTAGTATGTAGAATATATAAAGTATTTCAATTGTAAAAAAATTCGTCAACGAG
>NNCF01126974.1:27600-71912 GCA_002313205.1 Laupala kohalensis
TATGAAAAACTTAAGAGAATCGCAAATTATGTGAAATTACTTTCGACAATACACATCACTTGTAGGCAATGAGATTTGATTTCTTTACTTCACTGTATAAATATAAGAAATTATAGGAATATTTATAAGTAATTTGTGATTCGAATTATACCAACTCCATACGATATCTTGCAATTATATTCAAACTCTTTTAAAAACCATGTTTTATCACAGTATTACGCAAACGTTTTTTTTATAGAAAATCTAATATCTTTTACATTGCCTATGAAGACCTCTCGAGACAACGAATCTCGAGATGTCGTTTAAATAGAGAGAATGTTAAAGTTTATTGAAGTCAAGAATATGTAGAATATTTTTGTTATAGAAGTCCAAAATATTTCTTTAATAGCGGTGTAATGAAACATTTTATTTCTTTACGATTTACCAGCGGTACTATTAGTCTTCCAAATATAGGCGCCGTTTCAAATAGACCTACGATTGGTGGAACGANTGAACGAAACTTCCCCCCTCGAAGTGAAAGCAAGAGGAGAGATCCGTTGCAAACCTAACGTCCAAAACTGGTCAGAGCGTGGGACTTAGAAAAATAAATGGGCCCTTTTATGTAATCAGTAGTGTACATAAACTTGGTTCATTCTATAGCAAAACTTTTAGTAGGGTAAGGAAGAACTCCACTCTGTTATTCTATGATAAGTTGCTAACATGAAACAAAACATTAATAAAACTTTAATTAAAAAACTATAGGTTCTGGGATGAAAGATTTCGTACATTTATCTGTTAAAGTTCGCATATCACATTGTATAAAAATTTATTTTTCAAAGGAAATAAAAATTCTTCACATTCTACACATTTCAACTTGTGAACCAAATCTATACTAAATATTCAAATCTATATAAAATTTATTTTTCAAAGGAAATTAAAATTCTTCACATACTAAACTTTTCAACTTGTGAACGAAATCTACACAAAATATTCAAATTGTAAAGTGTTCATATACGTTCATGTTATGTTTTTCCTAAAAAATGAAGCCATTTAAATGCGTGTTTGAAGAGAATCAGTTACGCACCCGCCTCCTATTTGGATATAAAGTATTTAACTCCCCACCCCGGAGTAATGGACCACATCCTAGCAACGGCGCGTGTACAACTACCACCGGAAGAACAAATAGCCCCCGACAAAGATAATCCTGGGTGCACCCTACCATAGATAAATAGCTCTAGATAAAAATGCAAACAATTAAAACAAATATTTATATAAGGTAAAGCTAGGAGAGATGCCATCGAAGAGATTGCGCCAAAAGAGGATCGGGGGAGTGAGGGAGGAGTAGAGTGCGCGTGCTGCGACTCCAAGTATAAACCTCGCCAACTTAACTTCCGTTCTCGCTTCCGGTAGCTACTAGCCGTTCTGCAAACTACGGTTGGGTCTGCTAATGGGGTGGGACGGTCGCACTGTCCACGAAGGGGCCGGCATATTTCACCTCAGAGACGATTCAACTTATCTACCTGCGCGGCAGAGGGTCAAGCTGTGGTGATGTAGGTGGTAGTCCGCAGGGTTGGACAAGGAAAACGGCACCGTTTACAGACTACCGTCGCCGTCAACGCGTGGCACTCCTAAACTTAATATTGTGAAATATACGAGTTATTTCGCTAGACGTGCAACACCATATTTATTAAACCTTTATACAAGGAATTAAATATCTTAACACTTCCCTGCATTTATATTTATGAAACGGTCTTGTTTGTTAAGACCGAATTACTGAAGTGCCACCCTTGCTTTATACGAAACTGTCTCATTCACGAACACAATACTCGCAATAGTAATAATATTCATCGCCCTAGAGTGTCAACCACTCTTTGCCAAAAAGGGCCGCATCATTCGGGAATCGTTGTATATAATTCCCTGCCCAAGAATATAAAAGACATTATGAAATTGAATATCTTCAAATCCACGGTTAAAAACTACCTCCTGCACCAGTGCTTCTACACTGTAAAAGAATTTATTGATTTTAATAAAAGTTAAATTCGTCTTGTACTTTATCACGCCATTGCTGTATATGCAATAACTTTTTAAATAACTTATAACAATTTCAAAAACTATTTTCTTGCATGATTGTTTTGTCTTATGGCTCATATTAATTTAGTGTTATGTGTACTGAACTTTGGCACGGTTGTGTACATTAATTCTGTAGCCCCATCCTGGCCCGGGTTTTTCTCCGTTTTTCCTTCGGGTAGAGGCGGATTTCTTATACAGGTTCTCTAGGCTTTGTCTAGGGGCGTGTTTATTGTAACAATAGATCGTGAATTTAGTGTTATTTCAATTCTTATGATTTTTAAACACTATACTCAGAATAATCTATACTTCGATAATAACTTGTACATGTAAATTTTTTGCGTTAAATTACTAACATATTGAAATTCTATTAGTATTATAACTCGCAACTAACTTTTTATCTTATCTAGGAACTTTTGCTGAAATTTTTGAATCCGCCTCTGCTTTAGGACCCTTGATCGGAATTGATGGGATGGTCCCTTGCTTGCTTCCGGAGAGTAAATTAGTTTATTGTCCTCCACGTGGTCATACGCAGTTTATACTGATTTTTGGCAATAAATTTATTATTATTATTATATTTCATACGCCGTAGTAAAAGTTAATCTATGAAAATAAATATATTGACAAATGTAGACGGTATATTGCTAATTATACAATAAAAAATATTTTAAAATATTTTGATTTTTCTTTAGTAAAAAATTCTCATTCAAAAAAATGAATTGAATCTTGAATATCTCTCTCAAAATCATTACAGAAACTTGAAGAGGATGGAAACATAAAAGCTTTTCTTCAAAGAGTGGCCTATATTAAAAAATTGGAACGATCGGACTGCCTAAGAATTTACAGTATACGTATGTAAATAAATTATATATTTTTTGTCTATTCCTCTCTCCGTTGTTCCATTTCAGTCACAATAATTTCATTCAAATGCTAGATTTCATAGAAGTAATAAAAATGTTTCCTGCTTCTAAATTTTGAATCAATCTACAAAATTATGATGAAGTATACTGTGTAAAATTAGGAGGAAACATGGGGGACGAAAAGAGATTACCTCCACGTAGTGTTTCACGGAAACAACGAAAGTCGGCTAAAAGCCTAATGGAAATCTTAAGTACGAGGGTTTCACCTAAATAGATGTAAAAGTTTTTATCTATATTTTACATGATATCCTTATGAACTATCCTCATGAATTAAAAACCCTACTTACTGAATGCGTAATTATATGTCATTATCTCCTTTTTTTGTGAATAAAAAATGGGAAACAATCAAGGAAAACAAAATTACTTCGCAGGAGTTATTTCTCTTATTATTAGCAACAGACGAAATAATGATAATTACGTTATATATTTTAATTTTTGTTATTTATTTTTATTACTATCGGAGAAAATTCAAATAAATGAAGCAAACATTTAAATTGATCAATCACTCATACAGAAGAATTTAAAAAAAAGGAATGCGAAAAATTTGTTGAAGGGTAGTTTGAATGCTTAAGCAGAGAAACATATTTTATTCACAGCAACTTCAAGAAAACCCATTCCCACGAGCTTTTGTATTCAATAGCAATATGGTTACATGAATCATTAATTCACGCAACTGATGAAATTATAAATATCTAACTTACCCATATAACTAGTATTCCGCATTCTATTTTCGTGGATTTTACACAGTGGTTGCTCGCAAGTATGACACTCTCGGACCGCACCTACCAATCACTAAAAGAAATGCAATGAATATTGTTAAGATTGATTTTAATGGACTCAGCGAATAACAGGTGATAGCGAATGAACATTTTGCCTCCCTTGAAGAGTCTTTTTTTTAACATTCCTTCGAAGACAGAATTTCTGACGAGCCAATTCTACTCTATAATATTTCTATGTCAAATAATTTACCCCATTTTATTCATGTGGTTTTACGTGTTGATACACTTATGTTGTGAGAGAGTTCCTTTGTTTTATCTTTCTTTGTTATTTTTGAAACATTTGTCCAAATATGTAGTAATTTTGCGCAGAAAATGGAATGGATTTGAAGATTTTATTTTCTAAGAGTTGTGAAAATCATAATGTAAATCTAACAGACTTTCCCTTAGGTTACTTAGTCTTTTGTCGTTTTTACTTACTCTTTCATATTGTTTTTTTTAGTTCGTATTGTTTTTTGAGTGAGTATAACATTTGAACTATTAAATTTTGGTTTAACTATCAAATGGATGGACATAGATTTATTACGTCATTTTGTTTTTATTCTGGAAGGACTTAATTCGTTTTATGAAAGAAAATAATTTAAAAGATAAGAATTTAAGGACGTCATTTTAATTTGGATTTTCGTAATTTCTATACATACTACACCGTTGTGACAGATCGATTGATTTGTTCATTCATCAACACGGAGAATAAGTAATAGAGCCATGAACTTCTTGATGGGTTGTTGCTCTTGTATAGCAGAATATACGTAAAAAGACAAAAACAAATTTTTCGAAATTTCGTAAAGGTGTGCATTGTTACGGAATTTATATTTTCAACTGGTGGTGGACCAATGTCTTCTGGTTTGGTTCTTCTTGACACCATTTTATGTTGCAGAAAATGGTATTTGGAATATCCAAAGCCAGAAATGAGTTAATAGTTAGAACAATTTTTGACAGGTTTACAATTTTATTGAATCAAGGAATAATGAAAGTTTCTTACTAAAGAATAATCAAAATATATTTTTATTGTATAATTAGCAATATACTGTCTACATTTGTCGATATATTTATTTTCATAGATTAACTTTTACTACGGTGAAGGAAATATAAATATGATGTACTTCTTGCGAAATAACTCGGTATATTTCTTAATAAGTTCAGGAGGTTCACACGTTGACGGCGACGGTGGGTTGTAAACGTTGCCGTTTTCTTTGGCCAACCCTGCGGACTACCACCTACATCACCAAAGCTTGACCCTCCTCCGCGCAGTTAGATATGTTGAATCGTCTCTGAGATGAAATGTTTGCTTCTCGTCCACGAAAACGGCTTTACCGCCTCTTCGATGAATACTGCCATGGCGTCTTACAATTACCAGACTGGATCATGCGTCATCCAGCTCTATTGAGCTGGAATAACCTTTATGACACAATCAAATGAAACTAGTGCTAACATTGAGTACTATTTAATTACTTACTAATTACCCACAAATAAAATTTCTAACAATGTCCAATTTAAAAAAAAAAGGTTGTGTCTGCTCTCTTCTTAAGCTGACACAACCTTATATTAAAACGCTTATAAAAAATAATTCCAATTGATATTTACAGTTGAATTAATTACTACTTAATGACGCAAAAATAATAACAAATTTTTGTCAATAACAATTATATAAACAATTTTTTACTTACATACTTGTGTAATATAAGAAAGTCGTTTAAACTCATCTAAACCTAACAAAAAGAAAGAATATAAACACAAAATATAATAAAAATTAAGTAATACAAAAAAATGTTACAAAAAATAATTATTAAATTTAAAAAAACTGTGTAAACTACTATGTGGTGGCACAGTATCCGAGACGACTGGAAAGTCTATGATAATTCAGTGTGTTTCAGAAAAAAATGGCAGAGGATAATATTTTGAAAATTTACGTCAAAAGTATACAAACAATAAGCTTTTAATTTGTTATATTTTGAACTGATTGTGTTAGGGTAATTAAATGGAAGATGCATTTTTCATAGCTATCCATTTATTCGGATCAGCCGTCGAAGTGAGTCGGTCCACGTCCTGAGTGGGATACAGAGAGCGCTCTCAAGTATTTCATTTCTTATACGTTTCTTTTCTCCTGTTTACCTAGTTTTTCACTTTTATCGCTTTTATCTTCTTTACTGGCCTTCTCTGTGTGCTGAACGCTCACCCATGTGTTTGCCGTGCATGGCG
This sequence comes from Laupala kohalensis, assembly GCA_002313205.1. Taxonomy (NCBI): domain Eukaryota; kingdom Metazoa; phylum Arthropoda; class Insecta; order Orthoptera; family Trigonidiidae; genus Laupala; species Laupala kohalensis. The sequence goes on from NNCF01126974.1 coordinate 33,542, forward strand.
ACCCGTGTCGGAGGGAATGAGTGTCCTGGTGAGTTTAGGTGCCATGAAACCCTTGAAGGATCTACTTGTATGCGTCATCCAATAAGCTTGCTTTGGTCTTGGCCTCTTCTAGACGGGCGATCGGGGGTTAACCCACCCCCGACAAATCGGTTCGGACCAGGTCTTCGACTGAACTCCATGGTGAGGGGGGGCGCAGGGTGTCCTTCCCGCTGGTCGGCAGCGTTGGAGCAACCCTGCTTAAAGAACCCGCCGTGCCCCCGCTTTATCCCCGTGTCAAACCTGGCACCCCCTATCGGACTCCGTGGTGGGTGGGGAACAGGGATGAAACTAAATCCATACGCATGGAAAAGCCTGTCCTCCTTTTGTCACTTCTCTTCCCCTTTTGCCCTCTTCATCCAGGATGAGGATTAGTTGCAGAAACTGTCGACTTCAACAGTTTTTATGCAAGGACAGCGACCGACCGACAAAGCCTCGCTTCCTTGTCATGAGTTGTATTGAGGAAGAAAAGTCTGTAAGCGCGTTCCGTCTTGCGAAAGCAATCGACGACGTCATTGGAAAGCTGCAGTCTGTCATGCGCCAGTGGAACGGAGAAATACAGAGGCTGCTGGAGGTACGTACAGATAAGCAAATTGATTCTATATGATCCATAAACGAAATTGCCGGACTAAAGGTGAAGGTGGCCACTCATCCCAGCTTGAAAGTGCGCAAAGGAATGGTTAACCACAATGATTTTGCACAAGAATCTGATGAAGACCTGAAAGAATTTTTTCAGCTGGAAAGTGTTCTCATTATTCACAGAGTCAAGAGGAAGGTACAGGGGAAGTTCGACCCCTCTTCCACTTTGATTATAAACTTCGATCGGTTTTCTCTTCCAGAGAGCATCTTCTATGGGTTCTACACCCTGCGTGTTCAACAATATGTGCCGAGTCCTCTGCGCTGCTTCAAGTGCCAGAGATTCGGTCACGCAGTGGACCGCTGCAAGTCATCTAGCGCAGTATGTTACTTGCGGTAAGCCGTCGCACGTGTCGTCACCTTTCTCGTCGCCTCCATGCTGTGTGAATTGTCAGGAAAACCATCCTTCCATTTACTAAATATTTGTTGGAGAAGGACATCCAGAAGATTCGCGTTACGGATAGGCTGTCTTTTTCCGAGACCGGGCGTCCGTATATGATTATGAATCCTGACTCGTCCATGAACTTTGCACAAACCGAAGATTAATTACGATCTTCTGCATCATGACAAGAAGAACTCTCCAGCTGCGATGTTGAGGGTATACTTTCACCTAATCCTCGACAAACACCGGTTCCATATACTTGTGTTTACAGACGAGTCGAAGTAGGCTTATGGTGTCGGCTGCTCAGTGGTGTTTCCCTGTAAAACCTGTGACTATTGTCTTGGCTACCTGTGCAGCGTTTACAGCGCTGAGTGCTACGCCATATTGAGAGCACTGCGATCAACAAAGTGCTTCCGCGGTTTCCTGATTTGTTCTGATTCTCTAAGTTCCCTTCAAGCAATCCAGACCAAGTATCCAGCTGATAAGCTGATCCAGAACATCCAGAATATGCTTTTCTCGCTCCAAAGTGATGGAAAGAACTTAATGTTTTGCTGGATTCCCGGACACGTGGGAATCAGAGGAAATGAGGAAGCAGACGTTTCCGCAAAGGCGGCATGTCTCAAGAATTGCGTGGATTTCTTTACGATTCCAAAACGAGATCTCCTAAATTCCATCAAGACAAGGATTCTGAGTGAATGGAACAATGAGTGGTTGGCTGTTGAAGGGAATAAACCTAGACTTATCAAGTCCTCTGTTAAGTCATGGGCAGTTCCTGTAGGTCAGCCAGGCGCGACGAGGTCATGCTGACCCGCCTGCGTATAGGACTTTGTCCTCTCACTCATCAGTATCTCTTACTACTTGATGATGAACCCGTTTAAGAGGAGTTTAGATCTTCTCTGACAGTGCGTCACTTACTAACTGATTGCAGAAAATACACGAGAATACGGAGACAAATTGGTCTGGCTTCAAATTTACCAACAATTCTCGGAAATGAGACGGGTGGTGTTGATGAACCGTTGAATTTGGTGGGTGGATTGGAGCTCCTCTCACAATTTCTCGGAAGGGTTTAAATTTGCATTCTTATTTCCTCTTCCCTGTCTTCTTTCCTTTTATTTTTCCTTTCTGTAATTTGAACCTTATAATTTTTAGATTTTTTCCCCTTTTTATAATATAATTATTCGGCAACTATTTCCTTTTCTTTTCTCTCATCTTTGTATTTAGATATTTGTTGAATTCAGGAGGGTTTTTTAATGGGTATGATGGAGATATTCGGCGAGTCCCACAAAGGGGGAAGAGTCGCTACGGCTCTTCTCTATGGTGCGAAACTGCATTTTCCCCATCTAGTGACCTTGACTTGGACGAGCCTTAAAACCCCACCAAACATTAAGAAACCTGTCGCAATAACAAAATCCTTAGCAACAGCGGTCAGCTTGAAGAAACCACCTACAGCTTCCTTTGGCTGTCAGGTGGATTTCGAGACAATTCAGGTACCATCGAGGTGCAAATCTGGATCTCCGGCCTGTGTTGATGATCCTTCAGCCTTGAAAGCGGAATTCCTGGGGTGTAAGGTAATTATACCTACTAAACCCAAAATCAACTTGTCTCAACCTCTACTGCCACAACCACCCATCAACCGTAGTCTGCCGATCCACGATCCCCCCAACGTCCATCTCGGGGTCGTTCTCGGAAGAGAACTTCTCACACCAAAATGTCTCGTAAACCTGACTCTTTAAAGTCAGAATCCAATGTTGTTGGCTCACCTTCCCGTAGTCGCCGACGCTCGAGGAGCAGAAATACTGGACTTCTTATGACCGAGAGTGATCCTCCCATCTGTGATCACGGCGACTCTCCCGGGGAGGGGACCAGAGCGGGATCTGGCTTTAAAGTCATCAACAGAAAAACATCCTCGAATAAACACCTGGCTCTTCTTTTCTAAAAATCTGAATGGCGTACATGTCCGTTCAGATGACCTCAAACTCTTACTGTCTCTTCATGCTCCTAAAATAGTTTGACTTCAGGAAACACACAGTACCACTCGACGGAGCACGAAATATAGTACCATTCGACGGAGATACAATCTACCCAACAGTTTGAACGTTATGCTTGGGCACAATGAACCTATTTTGATACGCCCTTTTATATTCCTCGAGGAATGTGTCCTTTGGCACAGTATTTGATCTTTATTCGTATGACATTACTCAAATGCCTGAATAAATCGGGTCTCCTACCACAAGTTCTCGGGAGAGTTTGGGTCTAAATCCTTCTTTCTTTTTCCTTTTACGTATTTATTTTTTATCTAAATTGACATTTCTTTGTTCTCGGATATTGTAATGTTTTAAGAAACTCTCGCATCTGTTTTCCCTTTTTTGTATGTTTGGACTGATGGTATATCAGGAGGGTTTTTTAGTGTGTATGGTCGAGTGATTCGGCGAGTCCCACATGCGGGGAGAGTCATGTTGGTTTTCCTTCGTGAGTAAAATCATTTTCCCTACCTGTAGAAATATTTTAGGGCTCTAATGACCACGATGTCGACGAGCCTTAAAACCCCAATAAAAATATTCGGATCATGTTTACTCATCTTCATATCATTAAAGTTAATAATTTAATCACAGTGTTAACGAAAAAAACCTAATCTAATATTGTTGGTAATACAATTACGTCCATTAGAAACTTAGAAAAATGTGCTGATAATTAAATAAAAAAATTATAGGATAGCTTTATAGTCGATACGGTTGTAAATTTATGATATTTAGAAAGCTGTACAGCAAAATTGTGCAGAGGTCGAAAATGTATTTCAACAATAACCAAACATGAACTATTTAATTTGTTTTATTTAGAAGCTATACTGTTATATATGGAATATGTATTTGTTCACAATATTAAAGTTTCTTTTTAACAATATTATTTATTTGTATAGTTTGCAATTATTAGAATCACTAAATGTTGTTTATAATATTATTTACATTAGTTATTAATGAAGAACATATTTAGTTATGGCAGTATAGCCCATAATTCAAAAAAATATGTTAATTTTTAAATATTTTTGCCTATATATGAATAATTTAATTACCAGTTAATGTGTATTTGGTTAAATATGAACGTGATGAATTTTTTTGTTTTCTTATCTGCGGAAGAACTTCTTGATGTTTTAAATTTTTCCAACGTATGACCTGAAAAATATAGGTCGAAATTTAATTTGTAATTAAGGAAATGGTATTGTATATTGGTGATATCTGTAACCAAATAAAGTAAACGAACAGTTCTTAGTACAAAATATAAAATTATAACTTTCATAATCGGTAATAATAATAATAAATTTACTGTCAAAAAGCAGTACAAACTGCGTATGACCACGTGGAGGACAATAAACTAATTTACTCTCCGGAAGCAAGCAAGGGACCATCCCATCAATTCCAATCAAGGGCCCTAAGGCAGAGGGGGATTAAAAAATTTCAGCAAAAATTCCTGGATAAGATAAAAAGTTAGCTGCGAGTTATAATACTAATGGAATGTCAATATGTTTGTAATTTAACACAAACAATTTATTTTACATGTACAAATTATTATCGAACTATAGATTACACTGAGTATAGTGTTTAAAAATCATAATTGAAATAAATCTAAATTCACGATTTATTGTTACAATAACCATGCCCCTAGAGAACCTGTATAAGAAATCCGCCTCTACCCAAAGGAAAACTGGAGAAAAATGGGGGGGGGGAGGATGCAAGGAGCCGGGATGGCAGTCCATTTACACGTTTCTACAGTAAACTAAAGTGTAAGTGCAGCAGACAGAAATTATTTTACTGCATCTATACAAAACTTTCAAACGAAACAGCTAATGCAGATTTACTACTTAACTAATTATATTTGTGCAAGGAAAACTTAAACAAAGTCATCGGGGCCATACTAAAAAAAGGACTTTGACCTTCATGCGACGTAACGTTTGTATTCAATTTTTTAAAAATAGAGCACATTTATCAAAACAAAGCAAATAAATTATACCCAAATATGAAATTTGAATTAAATTTATTCCTCAATTTCGTCAGAATCATTTCCACAGACATACAGACAGATGGAAGTCATGCCAAAGAAAAAAAAACTTTTTTAAGGATCAGGGAGCACCAATACGGATATTTCCGTCAAAATTCGAAATTATTCACGATTACAATACTTTCTATACGTTACGTATAAAACAAAGGAAAAGTATCCCAAAACGAGGTACTGAAGCATGATTACAGAATCCTTGAACTGAACAATACTGAATTATGATGCGTAATGTAATTTCTTTGAAATGTAAATTCAATTAACTATTGCGATTGATATTATGGATCACGGAGACTCGAGTTGTCATGAATTCATCCTTCAGGACAGTGAAGTTCTTCATTCGAGCAATCCTACTTCTCTTGTGATCCTTCATCCACTTGGAAGACTCAGCGATTCAGAAAGCCTGAATCTTCAAGAGACAGGGAGCGACGTCGCTGTTTGCATGGAGACTGCTAAAAGGCTCAGAGTGGATGAAAAAGGATTTGTTCACAGTACTTTATGATTCTAACTCCAATATCCTAAAAGTTTTCTATTTTCAATTCTCTCCGTAAAATTAACGACGGAGAGGTAGACATCTTTTAATTTCAAGTGAACTTTTATTTCAATTTTTTTTTTTTTTTTTTTTTAAAATGAGTAACACTGATAATAATTAATTTTTCCTGTTGCATTGAACAAAAGATTAGGCTCCTATTTTGTAAAAAAATTGCTTTTACACATAAGTTAAACCGGAATGTTCATCCTTTTATACACACTCTTTATAAATTCACATTGAGTTCTACTGAAAAACGTCAATCATTAAGGATGATGGTTGAGTAGCAGATGAGAGTAGATGGTTTATCAGTACGTAATTTTCAATCGTGTTCATTGATTTAATAAAGAGAGTTTTCTTAAACTCTAACTAATACATTTGAAATGTATTATCGCAAGATAAAACCTATTATCTGACAAAATTACTGTTTTTTCTTTGATCTGCAGTTTCCTCGAATATCCTATATCTTGTCCCTGTCACTACCACAACCGGATCACTCTTTGTTTCTCACTTCCTCGGTCTTCAATTCACTTATCATGTCTGGTCGTTCCGTATCGTAGAAGTCGCTGTCCTCCTTTCCTTTTCCACCCATGTACTTACGCACTTTTCATAGTATATCTTTTTATCTTTACCAGGAACGTTTCAAAATTACCCTGTCTTGTTAACCATTCCTGCGTTTCTTTTCTAGGTCTGAACCACCCCTTGTACGTCTTTAAAGTAATCATACACTGGTGGTCCTGTTGTTTCAATCGCCCATCGTATCTGCACCCCATCATCAGTATCTAGTTATATTTCCATTTGCTCCTTTCTCATCTTTTGTATTTGTTTTCTTTTCGTCAATTTGTAGAGTTCCTGCCCTTCCTAGGCAATATCGCAAGCGCATTTTTTGTAGATATATATCAATTAATGTTATTCCTAACATTACCCCTGTACTTGCTGTTGCTACTGTTCTGCAACATCCACTTTGTCGTAATGCACATACTCTTTGTGCAGAGAAAAACATAAAATTATTAAACATAGATTTCCGCGGCAGGAATCGATATAAACTTGTTTGTCAGGGACAAACCGCGTCTCAGTAGATAAAACGACCGACGAAGGCCATCCTACAGTGACCGTCTTCACGAGTACGACTTACGTCTGTTCGACACTGGCATTGCCCCGAGGGCTAATGCAGGAAGGCCGGAACGTTGGTAGTTTTTCTACTGAGATGCGGTTTGTCCCTTACACACAAGTTAATAAAAAGCAATTACTCTGTATATGGATCATTGTAAAGTTCAATTTCGCTTCCGCCACTGCCATAGGGCCCTTGATCGGAATTGATGGGATGGTCCCTTGCTTGCTTCCGGAGAGTAAATTAGTTTATTGTCCTCCACGTTTTATTTTATACGCAGTTTGTACTGCTTTTTGACAGTAAATTTATTGTTATATTGCTTCTGCCGCGCCAGGTGAAGCCTTGAGCCGCAGCGCGCTCACAGCCGCCTTCTTGAACTTCTCCCGCGCGCTGCATCACAAGCAGTTGTCCGTGGAGTCCTCGTCTTCTCAACGGCCGGCGGCGTCGTCGCCAGTGGCACAACCTCTCGCCAAGAGCCCTTCGGCGCCCGATCTGCCGTTGGCGGGCAGAGTGGCATGGTCACCCCGTCGACCTACGCAGACACGCGCCGCCGCCGCTGGAGGCATCGCGGGTGCATCGACGCCTACTCCAGTTACTGCCCTCGCTCTGAATGGTTCCATCGTCCCCGCGCACTTCCCGACGAGCAGATGCGGGTAAGTACCTTGAAGCCGTCGAAGTGGGAGGGCTTATTTTGGGTTTTATCCATAATTAGCTGATTTTCCCAGTTTTTCTCGGGTCAGAAGTATTAATATACAAAGGAAAATTCATAAACGTGCAAACAAATACTTATTTTAGAAAAAAAATATATTTGTACATCAATTAAGTCTCGTTATACTTGTATTGTAAAAAACTTACACTTGCCGATACAAAATAAATCTTTTAATATTTCGTTATAGTTCATATTCCATTGTAAAAGAATAAAGTTTTCAAGAAAAAACTAATGAATTTACATTTGCGAGAACAGAGAAAAAACTAAAAATAGCTAACGATCAGACAGCTGTTGCTAGACGCATCGAGAGATAACGGTTGAAACACCTGAATTCACTGCCATGTTTGGATAAAAAATTCAGAATTTCTTGCCTATAGTTTAAGAAGAATGTTTCTGCTTCAATTGAAAAAAATCCGAAGTCGATTACGCTCATAGGCAATAGTTTTTACGATCATAGGCACTAAACATACAAACAAACCGTATTTTATGTATTAGTATTAGAAGATTAAAATAAGGTATTATGTGCGCGTTAACTGAAGTCAAGTTGCCAACTATTCACGAAATTTGGAAATATTCACCAAAGTAGTTCTTATAATATAATAATTCATTCGACTGATTTTTTATTTTGAATGAGAACAGTTATTTTGTGATTTTCAAATTTGATAATTAATTTAGACTGTCATTTGACTCCTTTGACAAGGGTCGCATTGTCTTCAGATACGTGATGCGGCTGTCATTTCCGTTAGAACAGAATTTTCCACAGTTTTTAGTGAATTATTCTTGAAAACCCCCCGCAAGGTATGAAAATTTTAACATCATTGCGTTCTTATTTCCATTTGCTATGTATTAGTAGGTTTTTCGCTATGTTAAACCGGTATTTTTGCCAGAATATAAAAAAACATAAACCTGTGAAAGTTTCTCATTATAAGCCCATAGTAATTTAAAGTCAAATAATTCAAAATTTTGCGCCGTGAGGGTATGAAAATTCATCGCCACTGTATAGAGAATGGTTCAAACTATCATTTAAAACATTTGTGGGGGTACTTAAGCCTAGTCACTCTGACGCACATAATACCTTAAGAGTACCGTATATTTAAGTATTTTAATTCCTTCTTTGTCGTGTTATTTTTCTGCCTCATCCACTCATTCCCTTCACGATATCTCAGATTGTACGAATCGTTTCCGCGAACACACCAAATTACTCTGGTGTTCCTTTCGTTTGTATTAGGTACTATACTTTTCTGATACACATTTCTCCAGTTTTAATTAAGAATTTTACAAAGGAGCTCCTTTCTTCATCTTATAAATGGCGATTTCAAAGCTTCCTCTTCATAATTCCTCTTCTTTTCGTTCAATTGTTTCCTCTTCTCTTCCACGTATACGTGCACTGACAATTGTTTTTTGAAATTTCTTTACGTTGGCTCTGAAGTTACCATGCCTACTTATAATTTCCTTTATCACTTTCCATCTAATAATCATAACAAAAAGTCTTGATTTCCTCTAGAAGACTCCGGGTTTGATTCCCACAAGTCTCAAATAAAATGAAAAACGGATTTGCGGTGTGAGAAGTGTAGTGTGGTGTAAGACATGTAGGTGTAGGGTTGTTCTCAATTTACTTGTGATTATCTTTCCATTGGTTTCTTACGATTATTTCAGGTTCTTATCTCTGCATGTACAATTTTTCTAAGTGTGTTTCCATATTATCCATCTCCATTTTCACCCATTTATTTTAAATTGTGTTCTAATTTAATTTACTTCAAATATACGTTTGCATTCTGTCCATGTTAGTATGTTCTAATGGATAGATATAATAGCATGTATTATGTTTTACTAGCCTGATGTGATTTTGTTTTTGATTTTTTGTCTCAAGCTCAGGAAATCAATTAATTTCTTCCTTAGGAACATCAAAGATATTCCGTCACTAGTGTTCGAGCAGCGACAGAAATAAATTCAAGCAGATACTCTAAGCAATTGAAATTGGAGCAAGTTTCTTATTTGCTGCAGGTGCTCGGAATGATACTGAGCGAATCAGTTTTTGTTCTTTGGAAAGTTTTGTAGGGCAGGAAGGAGAAAGAAAGATTTCGGTGACAAGTTTATCAACAAGGCCAGGACGTGATACTGCAATAGGAAAAACTAATGTAGAGATCTTCCAGTTTCCGGACGAGGGAAAATTGTTATACTTTCGAATGTTTTCAGCGTCTCTTTTTGCATTTTGACGGTGTTAATGATAATGTGAAGTACTATTATTATTATTATTATTATTATTATTATTATTATTATTTTGTTTATATTTTTGTTTTGGCCAACTATAAGATACAAGAACGAGCGCTGCTGACTCCTAGCCTTAAATGGACTCAAACATATATACGTAAGATGATTGTTGTGTGAATTCACGAGTTTGTGTTCGGAGTAAATCTAAATTAACACGATTCTGCCTTCGCCACTTGTGTGCCAGTCATCGATATAAATACTACAGATTGCGGACTCGACCACAGAGATCGAGCTGAATTCGGAGGTTGCGTCTATATGGGCTGAAGCATCGTAAGCGGTACGAGACGAATTTTTGCTCGCTTAGAGCACCTATTCGACCCAGACGTAATACTGTCAGAAAGCCATAATACGTAGGTGTATGAGATCTGAAATGACAATACACCTATTTATTATACAGAATGTCCCAGAACTCCACGTAAAAAATGGAGGAATGATAGAGAACATTAATAGGAACATAAAATCGTCAATATTTAGATGTCTGCTTGAGAAGATAAAATGACATCAAGGCAGACTAAAAACACCCGACAAAACGGAAAAGTAAAATGCTTTATTGGGAGAATTGAGAATGTGATATAGGTGTTTATCGTCAGACAACAGCAAATTTAAACAATGTTAAAAGTTCCGCTCCTTAACAACGATGCAGGCCTCGTACCGTCTTCGCATTTATTGGCGAGTATGCTCTTCCTGGACTCTCTTGAATCCTCGCAATGTTGGTGCGACACCATGGCCATCATTTCAATATATATTGTAATAGGTTGTCGATGAACTTTGAACACTTAAATCCCTTTCTCAATTCCCCTAATATCGCGTTTTATATCATATCGTTCTGTGTTCTTCCTCTATTTTGTTGTCATTGTATCTCCTCAGGGAGCCATTTCCGGACATGTGTACCTTAAGAATTGTTTCCTCCTATATGTATTGTCTATCACCCCTCAAATTTTTTTGCGTTGAGTCCTGATATTTTTTATGAGTAGACTTATTATATATAGACAGTGCGTGTTCTAGTATTATTGTTCGATGGTGCCAACTTGCAGGTCACCTGCTCGCGCGGGAGCGACGCTTGCTGCGGCGGCAGGCAGACGCGCTCTGGCAGCGGCCGGCTGCTCGCTGCTGTCTCCACATCTGTTGCCACGCCAAGCACTCTCCGTGGACTGCTACAGTCCTCCTGGCAGTCTAGGCATTCACAGCCGTGCCTCACGCATCGCTCCAATCGCCGCTGGCGGCAGCAGGGATTCTCTGGAGCCTCTATCCGCTGCGACTGGCTCGAGGCGAGGCTCACAGGTTGGTAACATATTGCCCGCTTGATATGGTTGTTATTCGTAACATACAAAAACACGACGGACTAAACTGGTCGCTTTTTACATGGAAATATGGAGCTAGCTTATTATATTTTCCCGTAGTAAAAGCATCCAATTTCAGGACCACCCAAATTCGTGCACTTCTTTGTTTTTATTTCTTTATATGATTCTTTTATTTTGATGGCGAGTTACAGTTTTTTAAACACATATTTGATAATGCACGACATTTAACTCAACTATTTCAAAATCCAACCACCTGCTCTCGAAACAGTAATGTTCTCCTGCGTTCACCGTGGTCTGTAGGATCAAATCATCCTGAAAACATTTCATTGATCAGTCATTATTAGTGTTGAGCAATAAATCATCTACTGGACACATCTTACGGTAAATTTCAAGTTTAATAATTTATTTTCATTTTGAGAAAAAAAGATCCCAAACGTAGCCTGATTTGATAAATATTTTATGTATGATAGACTACACATGTGGTATGGAAGACGTATATGAAAATATAAGTGAAAATATTTCAGCCATTCGTTAATGTTTACAAGTATATTTTTTATTATCAGAGCTAATATTTGTTTAATGTTATAAAAAAATGATTCGTTTATTGTTATGAAAAAATTTGCTGAATATACATTGAAAGTGAGACAGTTGAATGGTTGTGTGTGCAGGCGTCCATGGCCCTGGACCTCCACCTCCCTAATGATTGCCCAGTGACGTTACATGTGCGAGACCAGACGCCACGCCGATCAGAGACTGCTCGCAGACATCAGTTGCTGAGACAGCGTCCGGTGAGTCATAAGAACAACTTTTGCTTTTTGCAATGTACAGTAGAATTTGTTGTATTATGATAGTGGTGCCAAGAGAAGTGGCACGTTTTAGAATACAAAATAATTCAAAATACAAAATAAAAAGGTACAAATACAAAATAATTCGCCTAAATACATATATATGGTTGGTATTATATAAAAAAACGTATTCATCCGTATCACATTCACCCACTTGAGCATTCCGTGCCCTGCTGCCAGAACGTATTTCCGATTTAGTTCCTGTGTTATGCAATTACTTCAGGGTGCGCAGACGAATATTGGTGTTGACTCCTTGCACGAGTTACTCCCTCTCACCCCTTTTCCTCATCATATTACCACCATTGACTAAAGCGACAGTATTCTATCCAATATTCATTGTTCATGTACTTATATATGTGTAAATTATTCAACGGGAGGTTCATCTAACAGAAAAATTCCGTTCGAAAACGTACAATTATCATTACAAACTAACAGAAAATTCGCGCACATGGTTAAAGAAAGAAAATTATTATGAGAGTTAAAATAAACTAACGTACCAGTAACCTTTTCTTTACAATCTATTTCAGACAGAGTAAAATGCTTCACGGAAACATCTTACCTCGGTTCAATACACATATTATTGATCTTGAATATCACCGCACTGTATTTTAGAAGCTACAGCTTTACATCGAGGACAACGACAAAACCTAATTTCACTTTCAAACTACAGTGTTTAAACGAAAATCGTAACGGCGTTAAATATTAAATTAATGCGTTTGTTTACACGTGCACTCTCTTCCAATGTTCTGATTGAGTACAGAAGTTGATTAGAGAAGATTACTAACCTACAATTTGAAATTAATTTCAATTTGAAAACGAATATTTTTATTTGAAATTTCAAAAATTCAATTTGAAAACGGATTTATCATACAGGTTCTCTAGGCTTTGTCTAGGGGCGGGTCTATTGTAACAATAAATCGTGAATTTAGTTTATTTCAATTTTTAAGCACTATACTCAGAATAATCTATAGTTCGATAATAACTTACATGTAATTTTTTGCTTAAAATTACAAACATATTGACATTCTATTAGTATTATAACTCGCAGCTAACTTTTTATCTTATCTAGGAATTTTTGCTGAATTTTTTGAATCCGCCTCTGCCTTAGGGCCCTTGATCGGAATTGATGGGATGGTCCCTTGCTTGCTTCCGGAGAGTAAATTAGTTTTTTTTCCCTCCACGTGGTCATACGCAGTTTGTACTGTTTTTTGACAATAAATTTATTATTAAAAAAAAATAGTTCATGTTTAAAAATAATATTACGATTCCTTTAGTGCAGAAAATTATATTTATGATATCTCTCCTTTGACAATTGATTAAAAATGGTCGGAGAAAAATAAATGCTTAACATAGTTACTCTTTAGTAATAAGGTACAACAATCTTTAAACACATCAGATGTATGAGTGGTGTACAGTCACTTACTAGTTAGTTACACTAGGTAGAACAATGTGTTGTGATTGACTGTGGATTGCGTGGTGCGCTATTTATGGGCGTACGTAAAAAGAGACATGCCCTCTTCTTCGTCCTGTTTTTTTCTTAATACATACTTTTACTTTCTTCATCTATCAATAACACCAAAAGAAAACTGTTCTGATGATTTGTTTTACTGTTTTCATCGCCACCATTAATGGCATCTGACCGCGCAGGCGAAGAAAGATACTTTTGTATCTCGCTGATAATTTTTTCTCTAGTAAATGTTTTCACGACGCCACTGTTGTCAGCTCCGACACTTAAGCAACATTTATAAACGACTAACCTGCATCCGATTTTCACTTGAAATAGTTGTTCGCTCTGACAACTCATACCGTGACTTGTTTGCACAAAATCTGCCTTTTCCCGTGTGTGCGACAGCACTTTTGAGATATAACCGTTCATCATTCTTTACTGTAGACAGAAAAATGTCTAAGAAATTACTTAGTTGTCGCCTTTAGATAGCATCCTGGAGAGAAATGACGCCATTCGCAGTGAATGGTCACGTTTCTTTCTTCCGGTTACTGCTCCCTCGATGTCACATGCCATCATCCGAAGCGATTGCTATAATATCGTGACGCTAGACATTTGACCCGTGGTAAAATCACTGGGGAACTGTTCAAACCTCGGCTCAACCTCACAGCTAACAGTCACCAGCCATATCTAAGTGGAATTTAAAATGAAAGACGAATTGGGTCTTTGGTAGTTTTTTTCTTCCTTTATTGTACTTCCCTCTGCCTCCTTTCGCAGTCTTTCAGTACTCGCTTTCATGGGCAGTAAGTGTGCAATGAACGAAGTCGACTATTTACTTATTATCATATAATAACTTCCGAAATGGCTTAATATTTAACTCTCATAAATCAATGCGATGTCAAATATTTTATTATTGAGACGCATTACAATATTTAGAACTCTGTAAACATTTTTTATTTACAGTGAAGTGTTTCTTTTCTCAGCTCTGTTCAGCCTTGAGTTCTGTACTGTTTGTTTCTGTAAAGAACGCTCCCCGTACTACTAAAAAATGGATCTTCATTTTCATGATTAATTAATTAGAGACTGAGAAACCGACAGAGATAAATGATAATCATTGTGAAATATATGTTAAATGATCATTCTTTATTTTATGTTCATTATACATTTTTTCTTGTGTAGGAACAGGTGGTTGCGCACGCTAAATTTTTGTGTTTCATGAAATAGGGACTGAGAAATTAATATGTAAATTTTACCTAGATTGAGGGCAATGTTAGGACTAAAATTCAATTTAAAATGTTATGATATTTATTAAGAATTGGTTCTAGGTATTTTTTCTCAAATTAAGTGCAAATACTATATCTAGATATTACATTTTGGAGGAATGAAACACAAACATGTGAAAATATATCTTTTGAGTATAGAGCATGACATATTAGTGAAAGAAAACCACAATAAAACTAAAAACTAAAATTACTTTTAATCATGATCATATGAATTTTTTAATTTCAAATCTGTGCAATGAGAGAGAAAAAATTAATTTCTACATAGAAATGACAAAGTGGACTTTTCCTGGTTAGAGTTACTACCATGATGTCCCAGTTCAAATAGCTGTGACTACTGAAAAGTGAACCTTCCTTCCTCTGTCCAGCTCCTCCTAGTATCAATAACACTAACTATTGCTAATCACTTCTACTAAACCCTCCACGTGGGTCAAGTTGTTGGTAAACCCGGCCCACCTACTAACAAAAGTTTGCCACCCAACTCCTACCTCCTATCGATCCATGTAGATAAGCTTCAATAGCACACTACTTTTCCCATTTACAAATACAATTGCAGCGTAATCGTTAGTACATTGACTTATTTAAAATAAAGACTTTCTATCATCAATTTTACATATTTTCTCATACGGTAAAAAACATATTTAGAATGATAATTTTCGTGGCACTGTCCCAGATATTTTCTTCAAATTTAATACTTTAGGAAGCTGTCCGAACCTACTTGTATCGTCAGAGTACAACGTTTCATTTACGAACATACAGTCGTCCATTTTCGCAGGTGGATGATTGTATCTATATCACGAGTAAGGTTACGTCATTATAGTGTCGCGTCAGAAGAGATAGAATTTGTATAGTTTATATGGAACGAGTCTCACATCACAACAAAAGTTGCTAAATTGAAAAGGAATTTAATGAAACTAAGAGTCTGTACGATAATAAGAAATTTTACTTTTATTTAGCAAGACTATCTTATTTACCTTGATAATATGGTAGACTCTACTTTCCCCCATCTGCTTGGTTTCATATTTTAAACAATGTAAACTGGACATCAGAACAGTTATGAATAATATATGATAATGCACAATGGAGCATCAGTAACTCACGTACTATTCACTACGAATAGTTTATATCAGTAAAGTCAGACGCGTCAGAGCTGTCAATTGTTTGTTATAAATCAGTCCTTTTAAATAAATGAGTCGAGTCGCTTCTTTACTTGATGAAATTTTTAAATTTTTTCTCGGGAAAGGTGGGGGGTCGTCAACACATCTTTAATGCTTAAAATGCGAAACTTCATTTGTGTGATTTAGTCCCTCTGGTAACGCTTTCCTATTCATATATGGTTACCAAAGAAACTTGCCGTCTCTTGAAATAAAAAAACAACTGAATCCTGTCATTTCCTTAATTGGGACGGCGGAAGCTCACTGAACGTGAAATGCACTTCGAAACTTTCCTCTATTTCCCCAACCAGACTTCCAACACTTCCCTCCATAAATTTTAGCTACCGTCACCAGTCACCAGAAGTTACTGCGTCTCTTGGTGCAGAGAACCGCCAAGTGCAATTCTTCACCCTCAGCAACTTTCAAACGCTGTTCGCCAATTTGAGATCTTAAAGGATTTCAATCAACTTCTCCAAACTTACTATCAATATCCTTTCAGTATCAGAAAGGGGAATTCTGAAATTATTAAGTGATCTGATATAAATCAGAAGAATCTTATTTCTCTTCCGTTTTCTCTGGGTTTATTGAGAACAACCACAAGACCTACGTTCATTGCCCTGACTTCACCGCGAAAAGATCGACTTCAGTTTCAGCCTATATCCGATTTCAGTCGATATAAGTAAATGTTAAATTCATTTTCAAACAGTAACTAAAAAATCTCATTAAATGTATTTTTGTCGTTTTAAATTACTTATAATTGTTCTAAATGTGTTATAAATTCAATATTTTACACAATATATATTATGTTTTACACAAAATAAATTACATTTATTCAGATTTTATTCATTTTGTTTCTTTAAGCGCAGTCCTTGTGATTTCGAATATAGGGGAACAGTTCTGGAATATGCATGATGCGATATAATATGGTTTATTACTTGAATTTCAATGAGAGTTCTGGAATTTCATTTCAATAACGTAAACTTTATTGTCATAAAAGCATTTGCAAATTGCGTATGACCACGTGGAGGAGAATAAACTAAGTTACTACTATGTGAAGTAAAATTGCATTACCTGGTTTTTAATCTGCAAAACACTGTAGGCCAACACGAATTGCACCAGAAACCGCGCTCGTGTTCAAAAATAAATGTTGTATTCTCGCGTTCCGTTATTTTGCTAACAC
Organism: Laupala kohalensis; assembly: GCA_002313205.1. Lineage (NCBI taxonomy): Eukaryota > Metazoa > Arthropoda > Insecta > Orthoptera > Trigonidiidae > Laupala > Laupala kohalensis. The sequence continues at coordinate 50,467 of NNCF01126974.1, forward strand.
GACACTTTGTAGGATAAACCTTCAGCCGCATTCTTCCATTCTGCGGTTAAGATAGTCAATTCATCATTAACAGGCAAGAACAAATAATTTAATTGTTTTGTTTTCGTCTGCCATTTCCCAGAGATTATCTAAAGTACCTCCAATAAAGCCAATCACGGGTGGAGAGCTCTGTCATGGTACACGCAATCTCTCATCTATTCTCGGAGAAAGAAATACAATTTTCTAGTTGTCTGAGATACAGTTGCACTATATTTTCAAATTAACATCGTAAAATACAAATTCCTCAATGAAGAAAATATAAAAAAGGGAAACGTTCAAAAATTGTTTACAATTACCCCGCCTTACTTTCCTTTTTCTCGTCGATATTATGAGAAGGTGATTTATTTTACTCGATTGCAGTGCCATTTGCTATAAAACAAAAAGACAGAAGTTACTCCTTCTTGATAGTAAAAAAACATTTTCTATGAAAAGTAGGGTTTCCATTTAAAATTAAACGTGACTCCCACCCCTGCAGTTCCCAATTAGTTTTGTAAGGGTACTCATCGCCATTCGATACAGAAAATGAGAGAATACCAAAATTCACGATATCACGATTTTCAGTGAAGTTCTCTGAGATTTAAAGAACCTGGACCGGTGTTCTGGGACACTCTGTATGTATCGTTGCAAACCGCACTCGGCAACTATTTTTTATTCATTTTATTTTATTTCATGTCTTATGTCGAGGTTTTAGGCCATGAGTCCTGCTCTTCCACATTACTGTATCTTGAGAGAGCGAATTGGGAAGGGGGGGTTTTGGGTTTCTGGATAACTTACTGTGCCGAACTCACATTTGTTAGGAGTAGGTGAGGGAAACCCCTGCTGAAGACCTCGGCCGAGCAGGGTTTCCCACAACCTACTGCAAACAAAAGTTAGGGTTTGAACCCGCGCTCTGCAGCGAGAGATATTAGACACCCCTCCCGTCGGGAAATGGGAGGGAGGAAAGGAAAAGTGAGGTGTTTGTCCTGGAAAAAATTTTCAAGCCAGTAATGAGTGAAGAATGTTGTTTTTTTTAAAAAATTGTTGTATTTGTAAATGAGAAATGTAGCGTGCTATTGAAGCTTATCTACTTGCAGCGATAGGAGTTTTGAGTTGGGTGGTAGGTCATTGTTAGTAGGTGAGCCGGTTATCTGGATTTACCAACAACTTGGCCCATGTGGAGAGGTTAGTAGAAGTAGTTAGAGTTATTAATTCTAGGAGGAGCTGGAATGGTTTGCTTTTCAGTAGTCACAGCTATATGAACTGGGACATTAATGTGAAAAGCTACAAATTTTCTAGCCCCTTCGGGAATCGAACCCGGGATGACTTGGTGATGAGCGACAACACTGCCACCTGCGCCACCACTGGGGCGATGTTGCTTTTAAACCATGTTGTTTTAGTAAATAGGTGATTTTTAGGGATATGGGATGTTCAGGCAGATGTTATCAGAGTAATTTTGAAGGTGCGGGGTAGGGATTTAAAACATCAATGTTTCTTCTTATTGTAGTGTCCATCAAACCCACACATCCTGCGTTCAGTTCTTAAGAGTGGTATTAAAAAAAGATCCGTGCCATAGAATGGGATGCTGCGTATTTGTGAGTTTGTGGGTGAGTTAAAGTATTGTATATTATTTTGTCGGAATGGGTGGATTTGCTAAAAATGTTTTATTTGTGATGTTTATTTGTGAGGTTCCGAAAATTGAATTTTTTTCATCTTCCAGTTGTGTTATAAATTGAATAGTAGGGTGTTAATACAACGCTGTAAATTGATTTAGACGACGGTGGTGTGTTTCTGTCTACAGAGTAATTATATCCGCGTAGTGGTGGCAATACAACACATTTTTACGAAGTGGATAAATGGGACTGACAATGTCCAGAAATAAGTCCAACAGTAGTAGAAAAAATAGATTCCCGAAACTATATGAATAAAATGTGGTGTCACATTTCAAATAATTTACATAAATGAACTTTATAAACTTTATTGTCAAAAATGTATTTGCAAACTGCTTATGACCACGTGGAGGATAATAAACTAATTTACTCTCCGGATGGAAGCTAGGAACCATCCCACCAATTCCGATGCAGGGCCCTAAGGCAGAGGTTAATTTATCATTTCATCATACTCCTAACGATAAAAATAATTCAGCACGTGATATAGTATTAACATAATATCAACAAATTTTGTATTTAATAAAAAACAAAAAAGTCATTTCACAATTGTATTATTATCAAACTAAATCATTCGGAAAGTATTGTTGATATATCGTAAATAACACTAAATTCGCGAATAATTATTTCAATAGATGCTGCCCCTAGACAAGAACCTAGCGAGTCTTTATAAAAAAATCAACCATTACCCGAAGGAAAACCGGAGAAAAATCCGGGCCAGGATGGTGTTACATCTAAACAAAATGCTGTAAGGTTTAAAAGTTGGGACTTATTTCGTGTGTAACCAACAATTTCTTTGAATTCTTCGTACTCAACATGTCGTAATTTCTTTGATTATGTGGACCGGAATTAATATTACCGGTCCTGCCGAAAAGTGAACCGGAATGATAAAATTTAAAAAGCGAATTAAAGATGATTGTTACAGTCATAGCGACAGCAGTTTATTGTCACAACACACTTACATAACGGCTCCTGAGCGAGGCCCAAAGCTACTGCTGGAACTGCGCCTCGTACTAGTGACTCGTTCGGAGCCTCCATCCTGACGGAGGATCCACGCGCAGAAATGAGTTCCGTGACAATAGGCGGATGGGCCGGAAGTCCGGAGTGAGGAGACAGTCAGAACCGCGAGTTCTTGCCAAGTAGAGATAGGAAGGATTTGTACCCAGGACCGCGAGGTCCTGCGAAGTACAGGTAGGAAGAAGAACGGACTCAAGCGTCTAGCGCGCGAGTGGCAGCCGTTCCACCCAGAACGCAACGAGCGGCGGCTTATATTTCAATTCAATTTCATTAGGGCGCTTTATTTACAAAAAATATTAATTATGTACAAATGTGTGGAGAGGTTTTTTGCTTGTACACCTTTCAAATGCCCCTTTAGTAGAGCCGTGGGCTGTGCATACAATGCCCTGGTATTCACTCTCATTGAATAGATAGTTGCTGTTTCATTTTTGCCAATCTTTGTTTTTGAACTTATAATGATTGTAATTTTATTTACTTGTGATTTGTATCGTAATAGTAATTTTTAGTATCATTCAGTGCTTCTTTAATATTATTTAATTTAGTTGTATCTTTTAAGTGTACTGCAAGTATCGATTCATTGAGCACCGTTGGGAACCATGGGAAACCAACGGTCAGGACACTAATATATACAATTTAATACAAACATATTTACAAAAGATACTTAAAGAAGACAAAAAGTGATATATACAAGTTTTGTCTTAGAGGTAAAGATTAGAACAGAATACAATTACTTAAAATACAAAAAACAACAACATATAATTAACATAATGCTTGGAAGGTCTCCACCTGAAACAAAAGAAAAAGACGAAGCGGCAGAATCGCGGTTCATTTGAATCAGTAGTTTCAGCGCGTATTACTCTTTCTCTCATCTTCCTCACATAGCTTAGGAACTGACCCAGGGGCTGCACTACAGATACTCTGTTGTCTCTTATTATCGCAATGGCTAAATCTACGTTAATGTGATAATTTTAGAATGCACCAACTTGGATAAAAGTTCGTTTTTCATCTGTTTTCGGGCACGTTACTGAAATGTGAATCCAGTCTTCGTTTTGTTCTTCGCAAAGTGGGTAAATAGAGTCTCGATCCCCCCCTGAGTTTTCTTAATTTCCAACCTCCTAAGCGAAACCATCCGTAACCCGATCGTTCTTTTGATTTGAGACAGTCAATGTATGGTTTTCTACCCCATTGTCCAGCTACTAAGGTTTACACGATATGTGATCTCTGTTCCAGTCTGTTAGTTTCTATTTCGTGACGGTGTAAGTCTTGGAGTTTTCTCTTAATATCTCTGAGATCGTTTAACGACAGACTATTCTGACTCACACAAGTGATTCCTGCTTTATGAATTAAATTTTTAATTTGCTTGTCCCATTTTCCTTCTGTATTACAATGGTAAGACTGAGTTACAAGTGGGTTCCTGGTGCCTGCCCTTATCGAAAACCAATATTTAATTGCTCTTAATTGTAGAGTTAGTTCAATGGGAAGCCCAAATAACCCAAGTTTCCATAAAATGCCACTGTTTGCTGTGCATTGAGCAGTGCCCGTTACCATTTTATGATATTTCGTTTGAAGCGAGTTTAAAATATCGTTATCCCCCGCCGCCCAAATTTCCGCTCCGTACGCTATTTCCGGGATGATAGAGATTGAAACATTTTATCCATGAGTCTTGGTGCAATTTCAGGAATTGTAATTTTTGATTTTGTTATTGTACTTAAAATGTATTTGCCTTTTCGTCGAACTTTCTCCTTATGTCTCGTCCAATTTACGATCATGCAGATAGTTTCTCTTCAATATATGTACTCTTTAACGTTTTCTAACGTTTCTCGTTTATGCGACAAAATTTCATTCTTACTGTAGACCCACCCATTTTTAAATGTCATGGTTTTTGTCTTATTGACGTTAACTTTTAGTTTTGTTTCTTCGCAGAAAATGTCTAATTCATCTAAACTTCTTTGTAAATCTGCTAGTGTTTTTGAGAAAATAATCAAGTCGTGGGCAAAAAGGAGTACTGGTATTGAGATTTTTTTATCTCCGATCCTGCATTTACCGTGACTAGTCTATCTACGAGCCCGTCTATGAATAGTAGATGAAGAGAAGTGGGGGAAGTATGCAACCTTGCTTTACGCCTCTTTCCACAGAGAATATACCTGTTACACAATCTAATTCTAATCTCACGCATGCCGTGTCTGATTTATACATCCTTTGAAGCATTTTTAGAAATTTTGTGATTCCTTTACTTTTTAGAATATACCAAAGTATTTCCCTATTAACAGTATCGAATGCTTTTTCAAAATCCACAAAAGCACAAAATAGGTTACGTCTTTTCACGAAAGTTGCCTTTTCCGCCATTATGGTAGTTATAAAATGTTGTCTACTGTACTATAGTTATTTCTGAATCCTGCTTGCAATGCTGTCACTTTTCTTTCTTTTTCTATCCATTTATTTTATCGTACATGAAGAATTTTGCAAAAAATCTTAGCTATTGCATTAATTAAAGAAATACATCTATAGTTATTAGAATCGTTAACGTCGCCTTTGTTTTTATAAATTGGACAAATTATTGATGTATTTCAAATTTCAGGAAACGTGAAAGCGTCGTATCAAGAATTGAGCAAATCCACGAGAATCGGGACAATACTAGAATTTATTTCCTTTAAAAATTCCACTGGAATACCATCAGAACCTGTTACTTTGCCAGACTTCAAATTTCGTATCACTTCTTTTATTTCATCAATATTTATTTCGCGGTCTATATATGTCACTATTATTTGGTGTTTGATTACGTGATCCTTCCGTTGTATACACTGATTCTGGGAAAGAAGTTGAGCGAAGTGCATTTCCCAACTTTTCGCCTCTGTACTGTTCGTGCAACTATGTCTACATCGTAATTTATAGTATCCCAAATATTTACAACATTTTTACTGTGAATAATGCTTGCAATTCTTTCCGATTCCGAAGTCTGTCATTGTTGCTTTGCTGTGTTATTCTTTTATAATTTTTTCTCAAGTGAACGTATTTTTGTCGTTATCTTTCTCCTCTCCACCAAATGTACAATTTTAATGCATTTTCAGCAACTTTTTTCGCCTGTCTGCAATCTATGTTGAACTATACCATTTCTCGAGTGTTGTGTTTGTTCTGTGTATATACTCGCATGTGTGATCCCGCTTTTTGTAGAGTGTTTTCGTAAAGATTCTGTCGCGGCATTAAGCTGTCCAAACTGCAACTTATTTAGAATGTCTGCGTGCAAATTTCCGCGATTCCTTTCAAATTCTAACCTTTTATCATGGTTCCATCTAAATCGTTTAATTTTTGACAAGCTGTTTGACTGTTGTAGTACTTGTAAAATATACTTATATATTAAGGTTAAACAAAGTGGTACACATGCGATGGGATTCCATTCTTTGGCCTATACGATATTTATCTATCCACTGTATAGTTTTAGGACACACCAAACCATAATCAATTATGCTCTCTCCATTTGTATTAATATACGTGAAATTGGCGCATGCGTCATCGCCATAGGAACCATTCAGAATATCTAAAGTATGTAAATAGCATAGCTCTAGTAATTCGCTTCCCTCCCCATTCCTTACTTTATCTTTACTTTTTCTAATTATATTATTATTATTATTATTATTATTGTTGTTGTTATTATTATTATTATTAGCATGTAGATTTTCGTCCACAGGCACGTCTGGTATTCCTTCACCTATTCTTGAATTAAAATCTCCCATTAATGAAAGTCCTGCAATTTCAGTGTATTTAATATATGGTCTAACTTTTCACAAAAGGAACTATTATGGTACAAGGATCTTTGTGGGTGCCTGTAAATAATTATAATTAATATCTGCATACCCGTGCACTCTAGTTTAACGCATATGGAACTTTGCAAATTTATATTTATTTCTCGGAAACTTGGAGGTCCCTCGTCTTGGGTTGGAAAATGTATGTAATGTTAGCTTTGGAATGTGTGGTGTGCGCTCGCGAAAATTATATCAGCTATAACTTAATAATTCGGCTTATACAGCCGTATATTTTCGAGTCATCAGTTTGAAAATGGCTGTATGTATGTATGTATGTGTACTTTACATGACAATAGATTATGGGGACGTTTTAGAAAATTCCACCCTAAGAGAGTGAAATGTGGAAATCTATTTAAATTATCCTTCCGTTTCCAAATTCGTAATTTTATTTTGCAGCCATGTCCAAGTTTCCAATCGAGCGTTAATTTTAAAGATATGTGTAGTTTTCATAACAATAGATGATTATGGTACGATTTTACGAAAATCTATCCGTAAGCGGGTTGAAAGGGGGAGTGTATGTGAGCATCCAATACTCCAGAATGCTTGGAGCAATTTGAACCTAACTTGGTACACAGATGATTGATTATCTGACAACAAGCACCATGGAGTAAAGAAAACCCTGGCACTTCCAGGGACAGGATGGGAAGGGGATGGCATGTAAAAATAGCTGAAAAAAAATATTTGATTGGAAACCGTAGATATTTGATTGGAAACCGGATTTTTCGGTACCGTGGAGATGGATAAGGACAACCCCAATGAGTTCACCACTGATCCACAGGATATATAATATGTTCCTAGCGCTCATTAGGGAGGGGGTGGCAACACGATGGCAAGTTAAAGTAATCATAAACGACTGATAATAGTGTGAAATACATCCTTTTTGGTATCGCTGAATTGAAGAGAGACACTCTCAATGCAACTTACGCCCACGATCTCCCTCCACGATCTCATCCACACCCATTGGGTAGGGGATGAGAAGGGGGTTAATTGTAACAATTATCGAAAATGGCCGCTATTAGTTTTGAGATTGTAGTTTTAGGGACCTCTGGAACCAGTAGCTATCCGATGACGCTTAATTCCACGATCAACCACAATATACTTCTTGGTTACAAAATGGTTAGTACTCTTGTGAATGCAATGTAAAATTTTAAATACTGAGGATTTTTCAGAAATTTTTAAGTTGTATTAGTATTTATGACGTTCGATCCCTTTGATTTTTAAATTAATATTTCATATTTCAAAAATATCTATGTTTATGGGGTCTTCTAAACTTATGTTTATAAACTTAAAATGAGTGACCAAAGAAGGATATTTTTTTCTAGTTTTACTTCTTTCATTATCAATTTTTATTTTTTAAACATTGTAATTTGTAAATAAGGAGGTGTGTTAGGAAAAGTTATTTTACGTTTATTTTATTGAAATTTTATTGTATTGAAAGTTAGATTAAATTGTTGCACCTTCACATATGGGATTTCAGAGATCCACCTCGCTCATTCGTCAAGCATGACATGGCAATCATTTTGTTGTATTTTCAGATAATTCTATTTTTAATTCTTTTATAATTTTTATTATAGAATGAAAATTGTTTTTATAATTTATTTACATAGTTATGACTCACATTAATGCATTGAGAGCGTCCATCTCACAAACTAATTGAGATATTCTGTATGTAAACATTGTAATTAGATTATCTAATAATGTAGATTTTTAGATAATTTTTAGAAAATTAAATTTATATTTTTTGATGCTTTATTCTTTAATGGTCGCAAAGGAATATAAATCTGGACTTTTCATCGTTCGCCCTAACGGCATTGTACTTAATTTTTGCTGTATCTCGTGAACTAATTTCATATACCATCTTGATTTTTGTTTGTAAAGATTGTGAAATCAAATATCTATAAAATATTTTCTATAATTTTTCATTCTATTTGAATTAAATTTGAATTGTATTTTATTCTTACAGTGAAAGGATTTTTTCAAAGTTCTTATTTAAAAGAGGTGAATTAGAGTAAAATGATTTTTTTTAAATTTTTGCGGTGTCTCAAGTATGAATAAAGATATCATCACAAATTTTGTACGCCAACTTTCTGTTTTTGTTAATACTAAATTATAAAGAAAGGTCTGAACAACAAAAACGTCCATGCGTTTTTAAGCGTCAATTTCAATTTTTAAAGGTCAAATCATAACAAAATGTTATATATGTAGATAGATAAAAAATGTGGAAGAAATTAATTCATAAACTTATATTATTGTATTTTATTAATATTCCACCTCAGTTCATAAGAAGTTTAATTTTAAAATCGAGGACATATACCATAGAAATGTAAATTTTCCATCAATCCTTGTACAAGAAACACCACACTGGAAATGAGACGCTTTTGTAAATGTCTCGTGTATGGAAATAACATATTAACCAGAGTAAATATTCTAGAAATTATATCCGCTTACAGTACACGCAACTTCATCATTGTGAATGTGCTCAGTACTAGTTCTGTCCTTCAAAACGCCTAAAACTAGTTCTGGTAAAAACGCTAGGTTGTACAGAGCTGATCCAGATCATTGTTATGGACAAGTACTGACGTGGCAGTGACGGTACGTGTTAATTGAGACAAAACGTGTTGATGTTATACAGAATGCAGCTTAGGAGAAAGTTAATTGGTTTCACAGAGAATAGATTTTGATTAGTGAAGAAAACTAACCTGTTTCATAGTAAAATTTATGACCTGATCTCATTCAGGGTAGTATCTAATGAATGACCTGATGAACTCAGGATAGAACTGTACGCAATATTTGATTGTAAATGTACAGTATACCATAATAATTAAATTATTTTAGAAGACTTAACAACTTGTCAGTATTTTGTGAGTGTGGGACCTTTGGAGTAATGTATTCGTTTCGAGTCAGTGGAAAAGCGGCCCCGTTTTTCCGAGAGAGTCATAAAATTGCCTTTAAAACTCTTTGGGGAACTGAAGGAGAGCCAACTTTTTCGAGCGCTCTAACGGCTGTAGCACATAAGTGGCCTGCATACCTCTCTTCTCTTTCAGCAATTAAAGAGATTCAAGTACAAAAAAGTACTTAAATGTCGGATATCCTAATGTCAGGTATTCCAATAGTTGTAATAACTCATTATTATTGTTTTGGATTTAATGTAGAAAGAATGTTTGGTGACTGTGTTTTTCCCTTCCATTAAAAAAATATCTATTAACTCTAATATAATGTAATCTCTAATAATATAAACTCTAATATAATCTATTAAATGTTTAATCCGCCTCTGCCTTAGGGTTTTCTATCAAAGTTGAAGGGTTGGTCCCTTGCTTGCTTCCGGAGAGTAAATTAGTTTGTCCTCCACGTGGTCATACGCAGTTTGCACTACTTTTTTGACAATAAATTATTTATTTATTTATTATTCAATTGTATTCTGTAGTAAATTTAAATGTGTTTAATGTTACTTGTAATGCGTAAAACTGTAACCTTGTAAATTTTAAACATATAATTTTAAAATTTCAATGTAATATTCATCGTAATATTTTGTATTACTTTCTTATAATCATCCTCTTCTTTATTTTATGTATTTATTAAATTTATTCTATCATCGTTATGTTCGGCATCAGCCTTCATCCTAATTGCCATCAATTCTGATCAAGGGTCCAAAAGCAGGGGCGAATTGAAAAATTAAAGCAAACTCCTAGATAAGACAAAAAGTTAGCTACGTGTTATAATACTAATAGAATATCAACAAATTTGTTATTTAAAACCAACAATTAGATCTGGCGAAATAAAGGCTATGGCATAGTTAACTATTGATAGATTAAATTCATATTAAAATAAGTATTAATACGAAGTAAATATAAATACTATATAATTCATTATTTAAAAAAAGCCAAAATTATTTCTTTTATTAAATGACAATTAATAAATTATAGCTATTTTAACACAAGTGAACTCGAGCGTGTGTTCTCGTCGGCTGTAAAGAAACACGGAGAGGAAGCACGAAAGAAGTTTCTTTGACGCTGTTGAGTCCACAGAGGGATTCATCCCTCGCTCGGACGGACTTAGAAGTTATTCGGTAGGAGAAGATTGAACAAAACGAGGGTGAAAAGTTCTTTCATTTTTGGGCGAGTGCATTGCACCCTGTTCCTGAAGACGGTTTAGTTTCTTCCACGAAATTTCTTTCTGTGTTCCACCTTCTTTATTAGACTACCTACGCTAATGAATTCGATAAATTGTGATGATAGATAACATAGACCGTGATGCTACATCAAATAAATTATTAAACGTTCCAATATTTAGTGTTGATAATCTGTAATCATTATGATTTATTAATAAATAAATGAACAGATGGACAAATTAGAAATTAAAGTTTTTAATGTGGAGGTTGAAATTACCTGGACTAGTGTCAATATCACTTCATCAATACATGGACAAAAATATATGAAAAATAGATCTCAGAAATATTGATTTATTTAATCAGTGCTCGGAAAATAAATAATAAAGAAATTAGTTCCACTCGGTAATTTTAAATCTCCTTTTAGTACGGGTATATTACTGATCGCCATCCGGAGTGAATTCGGACACATTGTAGGTCGTACGTCAAGAGAACACAATTCCTTTAGTCCTCTTGCCAAGTTCAACTCTGACGTCACTATTCTCTCCAGCTCCTGTGACGCCGTAGAATTCCTCATTCAGTAAGGGTTCCCTTGAAACATGGAGAGTTCTTTTTTGGACGAAGAACACATTGTATGTTGTATGTGTTGCCATGTAGCGATACAACGTGCAGTCAAACACGGTGGAGAAAATCAGCTATGATACATGCTATTTCTCGTTTGTCCTCTATTATCCGAAAAAGGAATAGAATTTTAAAGATGCATTAGCACTATATATTTCACATCAACATCGTAAAAGATGCAAATTTTTCAATGAAAAAAAAATGAATACACATTTTCATCTGTGTTTCTCGAATTTTTATTGGTCACTATTTCTGATTCTAGTTCACCTTAGAATTTTATCAAGGGGAGTTTCGTTTGAACGAAATGTAATTAAAAATGCATTAATTCACTTAGAGGAACTGCACTATCGAGGCCGTATATCGCTTTGAGCTCGGTAATGTATGGACGATCTTGAAAACTCAACGTCATCAAATTACATACGTATGGAATAAATGAAATGAATTATTCAGAAGAGCTCGATATTTTATTTACTATTTAAACGAATTATATTAAGGTGATGAAAATTCTCTCTGAAAATGACAGTACAGTACTCTCGAGCTTGTATCACTCGACATCGTACAAGTACAACTGATTAAAATATACTTAAAATAATTTCGTGCATAGCTTCAATTTCCGTTTAAGAAATGTTTACATCAAAGATGACCAAACACAATAAATTTCTAATAATTAATTCATCACTTTTATCTATAAAAAAATTTCATATCTCTCTAAATTTACAAATGTTTCTCTTTGGTGATTCTCACTTCCAAGATTTAAATAAGATAAATAGAATTTTCCTCTCTCACCTCGCAAAAACCGACTGCGGAATTGCTTTAAGAGGAACTTGAACAACTCACAGTGTTTCAGCAGTTGAATGATAATTTCATTTTGGGAGTTTCTCCAAATAGGTTGGTTACCTTCATGGATCCTATATCTCACATTCAAGACGCGAAGAAGTTTTCAACAGTGGGGATTTGAATGCTAACACAAGGTTAGAAGCTCTGAATAACGTGTTCCGTAAACTTCATAGCGTAACATCGAAAACTTTCTGGTAGGTAACGGGAGTTATCGGTCGAAATAATCCAAATTAATTACTTTTTCAAGCGTGCTTGCTGTGTGTGTTAAGGCAGTTGTGCCGGGTAACGTTCGTCAAATCTTTCAACATTCTAACTATTAGTTTTTTTATATATAAATCCATACAAAGCCATCCATACTAATATATATATATATATATANTGTCTCTTATACACATCTAGATGTGTATAAGAGACAGATATATGCGTAATGTGAAAGCGTGCTTGTATGTTTGTTACTTAATCACGACTAAACCACAGAACTGATCGTGATGAAATTTAGCAAGGAGATAGTTTAGATGTCCAGAATGAACATAGACTAACTTCTATTTTTTTTAATGTGTGGAAAGAAAAATAGAAAATGATGTTGAAGATAAATGTCGATGAAATCGGGGGAGAAATAAGATATTTGCACTTACGCTGCCTAAACGGTTAGAGATAGATGACAACTATGTGAGGCAATATTATTCACCTCGAAGAGTTCTACAAAAAAATTCATGGCAAAATATGTCTATCTACTAAGGTTAACCTAAATTAGCGAAAAACCGTTATGAAAATAGAAGTGTTGAAATACTTCAATTTAAGTGAGTAATTTAAAAAGGAAAAAATCAATCTTCATCTAATTTAATGGGTTCTTTGTTTTGTGCATGTAACAAAGTTTTAAAAAAACGTATTTATATCGTACTATTTGGAAGATAACGTTAGATTTTACAAGAGTTTTAAGGTATGGCATCTCTGAATAGATAGCATGAGTGAATATATAGAACGAGTGGCATGTTGAATTTTTCAAAAATGAGGGAATATACTCCGTTTGGTTAAGGGATGAAATGTAAAACTAATCGAAAACTTATATTAGTGTTGAGATCATAGTTTTCTGGGCCGATGAGATTATTAATGACATTTTCGAAGATGTCAAAGTCCAAAAGAATCCCGTATACACCTTTTGCACTCCAAGAGTGGGTGATGCTATGTACAAATTATTGAAAATGATAGATATCAGTGGCGAGTTCTCAGTTTTCAGCATTGCAGAGTTGATTGTAACATTCTGTAATCGTGTAAGTAAATATTAAGCCCCAATAAGACACTCCTAGCGTCCCCTTGATAAAAGATGGAAATGGGTAGACATGTAAAAATAATTTTAAAAAATACGAATTTAAGTGTGGAGATCAAAGATATAGAGGTCGCTGAGATTATTAATGACATTTTCGATGCTGTTTAAATCCACGATCACCCCTATAAACCCTAGCCCCTCATTGTAGGGTATGACATATGAAAGGTGTGACACTTCAAGGAAGGGTATGACGAGTTCAGAATTTTCGGTGTCGTTTTGATGAATGGTATCACCCCTATAAGAAAGAATAAAGCTCGAGGCATATTACAGAAGGCAATGCATATAAACATTTCAGAGCGATATTGTCGTAATCAATTAGATCACTTGTACAGTTTCTTTGTTTTTGAGAAATCTTGAAGCAGAGTAGAATAATCCCTCGAAACTTCGGTGTTGAAAAGTAATTAATAATGCAATCGGACCGACACGCAAGAACTCTTTCCAAATAAAAATATTTCAACGTAATGGGTATTGTGGATGCATTGGGGTTTTAATAACGCTCGTTACCCTCTTCCCAAACACTGATAAACCTGTTTAAATCAAGTATACATAGCTTTAAACGACCTGGTTGCGTCAGTTGCACGAATCTAGTGTAATGCATGGATGTTTGTGTATGTGATTACATCCTTCATGGATGACTGTGTTTCCACCATAAATCGTCATCCTGGTATTCATCTAGTTGTTGCGGGGAAGGACATGTTGCAGCTAAATCTTTGTCAAAACCAAAACCCTTTGCTTCACCCACAATTGTCCAATTCATATGGAAATGAAAAGAAGATAAAAGCTTTAAAATATCGTATAAAGTAAAAAATAATAGTATGAAGAATTTGTTAAAAAGATTATCCGGAATGCAAATAGAAACCGTTCAAATTTATCAATCTCTGTGAAATTGTCTGATATAGTCTAGCCGAGTCAGTACGCTATTTTAAAATTTTAAGCCGTCACTCGATAAATGAAATTTGGGCGTTTTTCGTAGAAGCAGTTAGCTGGTAATAGCAGTTCATTCGGTATGATTGTCGTGAAGGGAGACGGGTTAGGTTGCTTTTTCCGTGGAATATCAACAAGTAATCCTAGCTAATATTTAAGGTGGGACCAGCACTCCAGGTTAGTCAAATCACTGAGATGTATAATCGTTTTCTTTATTTTTATTCTAATTGTCATAAAACATAATATAAATAATAATGATGAAAAACATAATTTCTATCTATCAGTTAATAACATAGTACCAATCGCTTTCAAGAACTCACTTGACTCGTTTGAAATGCACAAGAGCACACAAAAACATGGCGGCCAAACGCGACGGTTTCGTGATTTATACATCTGACCTCGGAAAGAGTGAAACATCTTTCTCAGATGTCCAGTGAGCTAGAGAACGAAGGGAAATAAAAATACTATGGAAAATTTACTACAAATCAAAGGAAAATTCTATCACTTTCGTGAGTTGAAGGTTGGCCTTATTTTGTTAACAAAGTTTTCTCCCTAAGAGACAATGTATTTCAACGTAAATTATAATTACAATTTTTTCGTTTAAATGGCCAATGAGATATGCATTTTAAATAAAAATCACAATAAGTACATGTTACTCTATTTATTTACGCAAATTTAAGATATTTTAGTGATTTAATTCTACCTGCAGTAGTACTACCTACAATGCGTTACACGAAAGTGTGTCTGTTTCCTACTTGATCACGACTTAACTTCTTAACCGATCTTTATGAAATTTGGCAAGGAGATTGTTTAGATCTCCAGGATGAACGTAGGATAACTTTTATTTTAAAAATGTGCGATGAGAAAGATAGAAATGGTTTTGATAAAAAATGTCGATCAAATCGAAAAAAAACCAGATTTGCTTACGCTGCCTAAACGGTTAGAGATTGGTGACAACAATGAATGGCATATCGTTTGCCTCGAAGAGTTCTACAAAAACGTCTGCGATACCATAAGTCTATCTACAAAAATAAGCGTGACATATCGAAAGAACACTATTAAAAATCTGTCTCTTANAGTGTTAAAAAATTGTCTTTTAATCGTAAAATTTCGACGAATATTTTATACTTTACAAGGATATTAATGGAATGTTGCAACTGCGTCGTGCCTCGGAAGCAAAATTCGACCGGCGCGGCTCCCGCGAGGTGGTGAAGTGTACACAAGTTTTGTATTACATTTGTGTTATTGTGAATTTGAAAATTTAGGACACTGTACATGTTTAAAAAGCCAGTAAGTAAACGTATTTTGATCTTAAAATATTGATATATTTTATGTTTTCCTGAATAAAAGAATATTAGTCAAAGAAAAATCCTTGGCAACGCCGGTTAGGCATGTGTTATCTCCTTCAAGAATAACTAATATGATCAAACTGAGACATGCATTTTCTCTCGCGTACATCTAATGCTTTTTTGTTGTTGTTCTTTTATTTTGAAAATTTTCTTTCTTTTATCTCCCCTGTCTTGTGTATATATTATTCACTATTGTTGGCGACTGGGTAGTTTTCATATGTAATATTCAGTTGAGTTCTTTCTTCATTCTTTCCACCGCTATGATAAAAAAAAAGTGTTTGGTGCCTTACGACTCTATATCTGGATGCATTCTAGTATTATATCGTCCATTTTTTGAAGAGTCTGAAGCCTCTGGCTACCTGCTGACCGATTCTAGTAATTATCAAGTAACCGTTATCGGTACACCTGGTTTGCTGATTAGTCACCCATTTGATATATGTGATATATGATTTTATTTCTTTATTATTAAGATTATAAAGATATAGCAAATAATCTGGTATTTTAGAAAAAGTGTAAAAAATTAAAGAAAAATGATACCAAATACAACAGATCCATTAAATATTCAAGTATAAATAAATGATTATATACATGCTCATGTAGATGGGTTTGTGTATTATATCTATGTAAATGTATATGTGTGTACATACGTATATTAAGAGTGAATACGCTTACAAATATTAGGAATAACAAAAAAGGGACAAATTTCTTTTAATATCCTGCGAGAGGGGGTTGATCCTCCAATATCCCCCCCCCCGGTATATAAAAATTATATTTTTCGATCTGATTACCCGTAACACAGGTGATTACGACTGGAGATGTCTGAGGCTTTCTGAAAAGGAGACGTTCTAGAAGGGGAGGAGACCTAAAGAAAAATTAAAGTTTGTATTTTTAGCTTTCATTGTTCTGAATGTTATGTGATTATTTCAGTTGTGAGGTAACTGAACATTTAGAGGAGTCTGTTATCAGTGAAGTAATATTGAAACATTCAGATCTTGATCTGGAATAAAATGTTTTGGAAATTTTCGATAAAATGAAAAAAATTCAATAATAACAAAATTTTAAGATAAAATTACTTTTAAACATCTAAACCTATGGAATTAAAAATTGTTGATATCCTGGAGTTTTGAATGGAGCGAGGTTGAGCTGCCGACATAACCAATGTATATGAGGTGTCACTCACTCCACTCCTAAAGAGCATACTAAATGGTTTTATATTCATAAACCCTTGAACAGTGAAACGATGCAAATTTCACACACTGCATTTCAGAAATAACGGAGCTAATTGTAATGACAGAGAATCGTCCCATGGCGCGTGACACTCGTGGTTTTATCGATTACTGGACGGGGAAAGTACAACCGAATAAAGGGCATTGCTCTAACGACCCTTGTCATTGATTCTGGAACACACGGAACAAAAACCCAAGGAAACACACATGTTCAGAAAATCGATTTTAAAGTTTAATGCATCCAGGGACGTAAAAATTGCTACGCACCCCTTTTCTCTTTCCAATTCTAATTTCTTTTTCAGTTGATAACTTCCTGTGGTGAAATGTTCTTTTGCATAAATTTGCGTGATGTAATTTTGAATATTGATATCAAAAATATCTCCGGGTTTGTTTTTACTTAATTATTCCATACACTTGTTATTTTTTGCATGTGTTCAACAATACTCTCAAGATTTACGCGACTCTCATAATACTCTCAAGATTTTTTTAATTATGTAACGTCTAATTCATTATCATTTTTATTTTTTTAGGAGCATTACTGTTTAGCGACGTTTTTTCTACATTGTTTTGCGATAATTCATCGGTTGTGTTAGATTGCGGAGAGAGAAAGTAAGAATTGATAAAAGTTGCTCTATTTTCAGAAATAAGGTAAACAATTGCCTCGATCATTCTAGTTTTTTTCAATGGGGGGTGGGAGTTGTTATATTTTGCCACCCTCTGCATATCATGTGTCAACATTGCCAAATACTTGCTGGAGCAGGAATACGGATGCCTTGGGGGTTTAACAACCCTGAGGGCATTCAACTTCATTCATAGATCTTCCCACACATGCTACCATAATCAATGACAATGAACTTGACACATATGTTTTCGGAATCAATGGCAAGGGTTGTGAATGCAATTTCACAAATGAATTGATCGAATCGTGATCATATATGATTTTGTTATGTAATAATCTATATTTCTGGTGTATCCAGAGTTCCTGTTTACCCTAGATCTCGTCCGAAAATCTCTTCCTTTTCGCACCGCACAAGGGACACTCCTACGGAGATGTTCGGGTGTTTCTTCCCTTCGTTACATATACATTGTGTGTAGTTGTTTCCTCCAAATTGTTTTAAGTACACCAAAAAGTCTCTATATCCTGTTAGGTTTTAATCATACATAATTTATGTGAATATGAAGATGCAATATCTATAATGAATTTTTCAATGGATATTCGTGAATGATGAATGAGCGCTGCTTTCTCCAGGTGGAAGACGAGCCGCCGCCGACGCGAGCGCGAGCCAACACGGGCGAGTCTCTGAATGGAGGACGCGCCAGCGGCGGCCGGCGCGGGTCGGGCGCTTGTCTGTCTGGTGTTGTGGTGGGCGGAGGTCCATCTGGTCATCGCCGTCTCACGCACTCGCGCTCGTCCGCTGGCGATTCGCGTCCGCGAAGACGCTCGCATCTCGAATGTCCTCGGTGCGCTGCCGTAGCAGCCGCCGCCGCGGCTGCTGGGCAACGCCATAATTATGGTTACGGTGGCGTCTCGCCTCTGGGACGGTCACCTGACGCGTCACCAAGATGCGTTTCCAGGGCCAACACGGATGAAGGCGATGCTACCAACACTGCAGGTGCGTCGGTCCTTACCAGTAGAATCCTTAATTCAAGAGAGAGCCGTCAGCCATGTCCACAACATAACACAGAATTTCTCATAACAGCTTATCTTCCCTATATATATNCAATCTTGTGACCAACTACATCTATGAGAAACTGCGCGTGATATTTTCCGGAAATATGGGAAATTTCGCATTATATTTCTGTCCCTGTCATTTCTCTCTTGATTAGGGTTTCTGCCTACCTCGAGCGTTTGTGTATTTCCCTCTCCCCGTACAATTCGAATGGAAAGACCAAAATGTAAAGTAATTTTGTACAACCAAAATTGAATTTTGTATAAGTCGCGGTCATTAGTTATTAACAATCGAAACGGGAGCTTGGCGAAATATATCGCAAACTCCCCTATCACGAATCCACAAATTGAACAGCTTTGTTATTCCATGAATTTTGTTCAGTTTTGTATAACAGAAAATTTGTTAACAATTTTGCTGCATTTATGTTTTCCAATAAATTGCTGATTCTCAAATCTTTCCACTTGGAAGAATCTAAATGTGAGTTTAAGACACGAGAGTTACGCAAAGGTTGTTGCTAAATAAAGAATAAATTAAATTGTGTCCGTAGATAGAACAAACAAAGGTTTGAAATTACAAGAAAACACATTTTAATGGAACATTTTAAGAAGAAAAACATAAATTAAAGTAATAGTTACTGTAGGTTGATGTAACAAAACATAGAAAAAAGTGCATTTCTTTTTTTTCATATTTTGTATTTTTATTGTAATTTTTGTGTGTATTTATTTCATAATGGAGAAGTTAGGTTTTTATGGCTTATTATTGTTATTATTATTTTTCTTAAAATTTAGTTCGTTTGATTTTACTCTTTGTTTAATTTTGTATGAAAGGAAATATTTTCCCTCCTATTTTATTTGTGCGATTTTATCGTTTTATCATAGTGGATGAAATGTGGCACCTAATTATTATAATTCAGGTAAATGTTTTGCATGTGAGATTCATAAAGTGAATTTGTTTTGTATATTTTTGAGTATATTTTTTGTGCACTAATATAGATCTCCTCTAAGCTTTTATGAACTTGCTAGAGGGGCGTCAAATCTCTAAGGAAAATGTGATCATTCACTGACAGGAAACATTTTTAGTAATTTATCTTCAGGCAGCACTCTGTAATGTTTTACCCTTGGTAAAGGTACGTTTACCCTTGTATACGTATGAGCGACTTGTCTTAGGTTCATGTCAATTTGTATGAACTAGGGTAGTATAGTTATTCTTTGACATGTAGCGCGACAGCACCTCAAACAAATCCTGATACATTTTGTATGAGTTTCATTCAGTATATACATGTATGCACATACTAGTAGCAAGCGCGTATGCGCATGCCCAGAACCCATGGTCAGTACACGCTCCACCATGTTTGTTTACTTTCTAACTGTGCTTTTGTAGGTTATATCATTGTTGTCCTACGTATTTTACGTAATCTATTGATTCCTGAAATCTTAAATCTTGAGTAGAGCATATTATATTAATTTATTAGTTTATTTCTTTGGTGGTTTAGTGTATCAGTTTGTGTACTTCCCTCGCGTTACACCAAGAATTCCCTGATACTAATCGCGAAGTGTAAACGCTGCCGAATACATGTATGAGGTACAAGTGTCTGAGCTCATACAAATCGCAAATCTTCGAAAACTTGTGTATACATGTATCTCATGGCCCGTTTACACGGGGTTACCTGCCTCAAAAATGAGGCAAGCTGCTTGTAATTTCAGCAGGCAAGTTACTTGCCTCGGGGAGTAGATTTGAGGCAGGTAATCTGCCTCACCCCACCTCTCAAAGCAGCATGTGAGGTTAGGTGCATAATTTTTCGTGTGAGTTTCGTTTGTATCTATAGTTCACATTACATTTTGTTGTTCGTTTGGTGTTGTTGATTTTGCAAGTAAGTGAAATTTATAACATTTTACTTGAAAATATTGAAGTTTATGACTTAATTTTGACATATTGATGTGTATCTGAAATATGTTGCAGAAATGTCGTGTGTTAGGAAATAATGTTTCAAATTACTATTGTTGCGATTCCAGCAGATTTTACAAGAAGTAGTGACCTCTGTACAAGGGAGAAAGAACAACATTCAAACCAAGATGGATCATACCGTTTTTAAATGGTGAAGTGAATGGTTGGTTTCAAAACAAGACAAGGAGACACATTCAACAAATTGTTATCAAAATAAGTTTCATCCAAAATAATAACTCTTTTTATCAACTCTTAAAGATAATGAAACAGGAAGAACTTTGATACTTTGGTTACCACTTGCCTATATCACTTTTAACTTGTGAAGAAAATATGTTGATATTATTAAATACAGAAGAGTTACTCAGTTTCTTATGTTTCCTTAAAATTTTTGTCAAATGTGTAGTGTTTTGATAAGAGGCGACTGAAATATAAATAGATTATATTACACTTCAGTATAACTATCTCTGAATTTCTGTTTTCAAATTGCTTTGTGTAATGTCTGTCATAAGTGGAGTGCCAAAAATATTTATTCACAATTTATAGTGAGAGTGCATTTGGAGGTGTCATTTCCACAAATAGTTCACTTATGTGTATGAACTTCCTTTTAGAAATTTAATTACATATTTGGAGTGAAAACAGCTACTTGCATTGAAATAGTTATTGGAATAAGTAACATATACACGTGTGTCCCTACATCTCTTCTAACGCTTGAACAAATAAGGCTAGCACATAGCTTGTGTCTTCTTTTAAATTTATAATAAATTTTTTAAATAAATTTATAATAATAATAAATTTATTGTCAAAAAACAGTATAAACTGCGTATGACCACGTGGAGGACAATAAACTAATTTACTCTCCGGAAGCAAGCAAGGGACCATCCCATCAATTCCGATCAAGGGCCCTAAGGCAGAGGCGGATTCAAAAATTTCAGCAAAAGTTCCTA
>NNCF01126974.1:72463-95382 GCA_002313205.1 Laupala kohalensis
ATTCAATTTCATAATGTCTTTTATATTCTTGGGCAGGGAATTATATAGAACGATTCCCGAATGATAAGGTCCTTTTTAGCAAAGAGTGGTTGACACTCTAGGGCGATGAATATTATTACTATTGCGAGTATTGTGTTCGTGAACGAGACAGTTTCGTAAAAAGCAAGGGTGGCACTTCAGTAATTCGGTCTTAACAAACAAGACCATTTCATAAATATAAATGCAGGGAAGTGTTAAGATATTTAATTCCTTGAATAAAGGTTTACAAGAGTTTCGGGGATGAGATTTACAAATTATCCGAACTATCCTCTTTTCTGAATTCTGAAATTTGAATACACTGACCGAAATTACCCCAGAAGGTAATGCCGTAACGTAAATGGGAGTAAACGTTTGCAAAATATACGCAACGGGAAATACGTGGACTAACTGCGTTAACTAAGATTCGGAATGCGTAACACAATTTGCTTAATTGGGAATTAAGATTNGCTTAATTGGGAATTAAGGTTGTCAACGTGACAATTCTTCCAGCTAGTGTTACTTCATATATCTGGAGTTGTTAATGTAAATGGTATTTGTGTTGATAACATTAGATATTATATGTTCATGATCCACTTTGTGTCATTGAGATTACCACAAATAGAACTGTAAGTTGTGTTCTTTTCACAATTTATTTGAAGTGCAAAGGACAATAGTTGCATTAAAATAATTTGTTTAAGTAGCATATACATGTGTGTGTGTTTGTTTGTGTGTCATTATATCTCTTCTCATATGAACTATAGAAGATCAAAATAATCCAAAGCTCATAGCTCATAATCCATAGTATCTGAAGTTTGTCTAAAATGTAAGTGGTGTTAGCGTTGATAACAGTTCTGACTATAATGTTTCAAATATTCATTGCAATATTGCATATGTAAATAATAGCAGCAGAAGAACCATGATTGTTACTCTGGAGAATTTCATCTGAAGAATCACAGTTTTTCACCTGAAGAATCACAGTTTTCTCTGTTCTTGATTCTATTTTGCATGAATTTCACTGGAGAAATGACCAGATCAAATTCCCAAGTAATTTTTGAGTGAATAACTTGATAACTTACAACATTTTTCTTGACAATTGCTATATATTTTGTTTGTTGTAAGTTCACATTCCAAATTTTTTATTGTTATCATTCAAAAGAAAAGATCAAAAGTTATAATTAATTAATTAATTAATTTGTCTTGATTATATAATGGACAAAAATAGTATAATAATGTATAGTGTTTATTAAATAGGCATATTTGAGAAGCTTTAATTACAAAAGGGTTAGTTTGTGATGCTTGTGTTGATACAGAATATACCCTATTAACAATTCATAAATTATCATGTACTATGATACCAAAAATAATATCTATGATGTACAGTATAATGTTTCATTTCATTGTAATACAACATATTGAATAATGGCATTGGGAGGTGCTTCTATAAATGTATGAAAACCGCTCAAGAAATTACAGAAAAACATTGAATTTTGTTCATAAAAAGAGAAAGATGTCTTACTTTTAATTTTATATTAATGTTAGAATCTCCTTCTTAAAATTATAGTAATTTGAAGTTAATTTGTATCAATTCAGTTAGAACAACAAGAAATATAATTTTTTTACTAAAGATAAATGGAAGTTATCTGGAGACATAAATATATGCAAAATAAGTGCTCATTACCATAAGATTTTAAATGATCCACAAAATGACCATTTAAAGCCTTCATACAAAAGTCATGTTCAAAGAGAAAGTTCATAAGTTAATACAGGATAAATATATCTCCACTGATTGACAGAATATGAGAAATCATTTTTTTTCTATGGTCTAATTGTATTTTTTCTTAATTAATAACTCTATTCTTATTACTATTATATTTGTTGCTTAAAAAATTAACTATATTATATAAGAAAGATAAGTTTCATTTTGTGTTCCAGTGAGTGGACAATATTTTGTTAATTGTACATTTGACAAGTTCTGCTCTATATTATATGATATGTTATATTGTAATGGTCAAGGTATTTTTCTAGTTTTGAGTAAATAAATAAATAAATTTTTCTTTGATATAATGTATTGGGATCTCAAACCCCTTACATCAAAGAAGTGTAGGAGGAAAGACTTTGTCAGTAATATTTTCAGCCCTCTGTGTAAAAATATTTTGGTTGTGATCAGTTTGGTGATATAACTATAGATGATATCAGATGGCGAATTGCTCAAAAACTAATGAAGAAATCATTACTTATGTGAAAATTATAAGAATTCATTTTTAACTCTGGAATAAGAAAATTCAGCAAGTGTTCTGAATCGTTGACCATGCATAAGAAGACAGATTTTGACTTGAACGTTAAGGGTGTTGCCAAAGAAGCTTTTATACATGGAAAATATTGTAGATATATTTTATTATTCTATAACAAGAGGAAACTAATTTGTTTACTATTTATTTTTTTAAATATCAATTACTTGTTATTTCTCATGTTTCAGTTTACCTATGAATAGGGTGCCTGTACTCAGAATGTGATGTATGTATTTTAATACTTTTGACATTTCTTAGAAATAAAATTTTAGATAAAATTGTAATGCTGTTTTTGAATGTAATCAGAGAAAAACCTAGTCTTTCCTCAATTTCAGGTAGAGGTGAATTCTATGTTCAGGCTCCGATGGGTGTGTAAAGGCTCTTGCTTAGGGATTGCAATCTCATTATTACTATCATTATACTCATAATTTATGTATTTTGCAACATGGCTCCGATGGGTGTGTAAAGGCTCTTGCTTAAGGATTGCAATCTCATTATTACTATCATTATACTCATAATTTATGTATTTTGCAACATTTTCATGAACAGTCACTTTTCTGTTCCCAATTGCAAACTTTTTGTCTGGTCTTCATGAAAGGGTATAAATTGAAGTATCATGAAGCCTTTTCTTTGTTGTAGGAGTAAGTAGGTGATAATCTTGGTATATGTCACTTGTGATAATCTTTACCATTTTCACTTATTTTATTAATAAAACATGTTTAAGTAATTGACATAGCAAAAACACACGAAAGAATGAGAAAAATATAATATACAGAAGATTTGTGACAGAAACCACCAATGATTACAAAAAAAACACTGGCGCTTCTTTATTAGTTGTATTATTCACCCTGTTCTCAGAAAAATCTGTTTCAAAGTATTTGGAAATACATCGAAACGGTATATTATTTTAAGTATTTTTCTGCGATTTTTGCTAATAGTAGTTCCAGGTAACCATGTACAACTTAGTTGAGTGGAGTCAGGTGGCAACAACATATAACTTTGTTGGGTGGAGGTGGAGTTCCGCAGGTGTCATTGTTGATTAGTCAGATGTTTTCAGTCCGTCACGAAATAAATGTCGAACCATATCCCTCTTTTCACTCGCACTTATGACCGACGAGCTCACTTGCCGTAATTTACAGGCAAGCTGCCAAGCAGGTTACTTGCCCCGTTTAAAGAGATTTCGTAGGGGCAGGTAACCTGCCTCGCAGCTTGCCAGGCAGGTTACCTGCCAGGCAGTTTGCCCTGTGTAAACGGGCCTTTAAGGATGATGGAGCCATCGTCATCTGCGTATAGCACAGGGGATTCCCGAGTAATAGTACCGTCTCTTTCCTCCAGGGGCATCTCCTCGGAGCGGCAGCGTCGCTATCAGCATGGAGGAAGAATCCGAAGTGCTCTCATCTCCGCCTCCGGATGCTGGCACTACTGGAGTGGAGATGGCATTGGAGGAAGGAGAGGAACCAGGAGACGTCTCTCCAGTAACGAGTACACACGCGAAAGGAGGAGGTGGAGGAGGACGAGCAGATGGAAGATGGGACGATTACACCAGCACGGTTTCTCACACTGCGCTACAAATAGAGAGAGAGGATGGTAAGTTCTAGGAACGCATTCAGGGTTGGGTATATGAGATGAGGTGATTTTATTTTCGTAAGTTATGAGATAAATAGAAGTTGAAGTTCTTTCGCTGTATTGTATTTACTAGATAAATACTAATTATAATATTATTACTGATTATATATAGGAAGTCTAAAGGAAAACAGTCTCTCAGCAGCATTCTTTTGATTCTATAAGTTTGAAACAATCTTGATTTTGAAAAAAACACTGCCGTAGTTAATATTAAAAAGTTTTAAAAAATTATTAATTTTTAACAATAGAAAAAACTGATAAGCGTTCCAAATTACAATTTATTACACCCGTTACAATTTATTTATGCAGTTTACTCATTTGTTGCTATAGTATCCCTAACTACCTTCATTCACTCAAATGCACAATTGTTTCTTCTTGATTGTTTTTTTTGTTTATTACTGCTTTAAGTATTTCACATTATACCATTATATTATCTCATATACTTAATTAAATTAAAATAATATTTCGGGTAGTTGTAAAGAGGACGATGTTGCCACTTTCATTTACTATCCGCCAGCACTTGATAACTTATTTTCTTAGATTTTCCAAGTAATTCCAGGACCAACCCTATTAATTGTCAACGTCCCACCGTTAATACACAAACATTTCCGAACCCCTCACCCATCCCCATACACACACAGCCACGTTGGATCATCAATGTCACCTGATACGAAATTGCTTAATTCATGATTTCGATTTTCATTATATTTTATATTTAAGACTTAAAATCATGTTTTAAGAAAGAATGTACTATGGTTTTGCACTTCTAGTTTTATTTAAGGAGAAAATTCACATAACAGGCAATGCAGTTCGGTCACCCTTAGCTTCACTGTTGATGACCTCTGTGACAAGTACAAATTTATTAAAAAAATCAAGTTGGTCATTTTCTATTTGAGTAACAAATAAAGTCAAAAAGGATATTTTGTTAGTTTTAATGTTATGTTTTACGACATTTAAAAAATAAAATCAATTTTGGCATTACGGCTACGTAATCGAAAACTGCATTTTTTATATTCTTTAGGGTCACTTCTACATACCTGTCCTAAATACTACTCTAATAATTGTTGTCTCTTGCGACTATTACAAAAGATTACATTGTAACTACTTATTTATCTATTATTAATAAAAAAATTCTCAATAATAGCAATTTTCTCCCGTATGAATTGTTTTTACGAGAAAACCCGTGGTAGAATCAAGTTGCACGATCATCGAAACATTGAAACGGAAATTGCTTTCGACTCGAAAATATTTTACCCCGCTTATCGGTATTGGAGGATTCTAAAGGGGAGGAATTTACTTCCTTTTTTTATGTTCTGCAGTGTGACTCCTTTTCTCCTGCTTCTCATCGATTTCCTCTTTCTTCCAGATGAGTCTTTCGGTGCCGTAGACCCAACCCCCTCCGCGCCTTACGAAAGAGCGTAGTACGCGCTGTTCCCATTGTCATCTGGCGAACACGACCGTGCTGCGATCTCTCTACTGGAGAAAGAACAACAAAAGCTATTCATTAACGGTAAGAAGTACAATTAGATAGAAGCAACGGACTACTATCGTTGGTTTGTGACATTTCATCTTGTTAATGAATGTTTTTAAATCGAGATATCGAGAGAGAACAGGTATAATTACATCGAAAGATTTTTTTGGCCAGTCCATATACGAAATGTTGCACGAATAATTGTCAACTATCTCCAAATTCGTCAATAATTCGTAGAATGACGTATTCTTATGTATGAGTATGCACCTTTAAAATATCAATTAGTATATTAGAGTGAAATTGAACAGTGTAGTTCACTTTTTATGAATATTATTAATATTTCTAACCCACGATAACTCGAGGATTGGCTTCTGTTTCTTTCTTTTTTATATTTATAGTTATTTTACAATTAACGTCCATTATGTAATCAAATTAAATAAATAATATTATATTAATAATATTTATTTATATTTATAACAGTAAGATTGGATATTGGGTATGGGATATCCAATATTAATATTATTAACATCCATAAGATCAAAAACTGAATTACAAGATATTATATTTATTTTTGATGTGGAGATGTTGAGGCTATGAGTTCTTCCCTGAATCAATGATTCGGCTGAACATATTGCGAAGAAATTGCGAACTGTTGAGTTGTCAGGAAACGTAAGGCACAGAACCGACTTGGTTCTGGAGTAGATGAGGGGAACCTCAACTGAAGACTTCTCCCAGTTCTCGGATCGACACCTCTCTCTCCCTCGCAAATGGTAACTATTATTCCAATCAATTCCCAGTGGATCCAGAAAAAAATTGTAGTTTTTACATTAATGTCCTAGTTTATTTAGCAGTGACAACTGGAAAATGAACCCTCCTTCCTCTATTCACCTCCTCCTAGTATCAAAAACTCTTACTATTACTAACCACTTTTACTAACCCCTCCACGTGATCCTTGGTAAACCCAGCTAACCGGCCCACCTACTAACAATAACCTACCACCCCACTCCTAATTCCTATCGCTCCATGTAGATAAGCTTCAATAGCACGCTACATTTCCCATTTACAAATACAATGAAATAAATATCGCCGCTACTTCATGGAATGACGTAATTTTTAAGAGCATGGGTTTTACTCACAGCCGCCCACCCTCTTCTCCACAATTTGTTTCGTTTTGAACCTCCGCCTTCCGATTTATTGGGGATTGGATCTCCCATTGAGTTTATTATAACTCATCCTGAGTTTATTATTTATGTATGAATTGACGCTATTCGGAAAACCAGCTCGGTCCCATGGAAAATCGCCCGTTGTTTGACATCAAATGGCACATCATTTCTGATGAAGGTCTTAATAACCCACTAGTATAGTGTGGGTTCATATTATATACTTTAAAGCGAAGTTAAAATTATACACACACCGTATCTTGTTGAAAAGTCAACAAAAGTCAAAAGTATCAACAAAAACCNTTGTTGAAAAGTCAACAAAAGTCAAAAGTATCAACAAAAACCATTTTAATTTTAACTAGTATCGATATGTTGTTTTAGCTGCCATTAACTTAGTTTAAAACGTCTTATGTGTTCAAATTGAAGTTGTCTAATTAAAGTACTTCATCATAACATCGACAAGACAAAGTTGTTCGGAAGAAGCTGATATATTAAGAACGAATAATCACCGCTACCCATAATTTAATAAAGATAATTTGGTTGGATGAAAATCCGTTACTGTATGGCATTAAGTATGAACAAATATTTTATAGTAGGTTGTCAAGGAATCAAACTTCCACATGATCATATACTACGTACATCATTGAGAAATTTTGAGAATACACTTTCGTAGACGTAATTCGTAAAAATCTGATGAGATCTCGAAACAATTTTGGACGATTGCTATATTTAGGTCGACTACTAGAATAGTTGAAAAGTAAGTAGCTGTGATTCAATACTTCAGATATGAATATCGAGTTATCGATGAACGTTTTCAGGAATCATATTTTTTCATACAATTTCTTAATTAGCTATGATTTTTTATATGACGATGTTCAAACTTGCGTTCAGTTACCCCATTTAACCCGATTTGAAATGAAGCATATTTAGGAAGAAGAAATGTCTGAAGTGGTCGGACGGACATTTTATGGGTGTTAGTTGAGGAAAACCCATCTGAAAACCTCATCCAGTTCCACCGAGCGAGAAATTTAATTTTCACTCTCCCCTACGCACTCTTCTGAGCGAATACGCTTTGTAAATAAATTATTTCGTTACAAAACTAAAGAGAGGGTGTGTCTTTTTTTCTTGTTGACCGTATAATGAACGGAAACACTCTAATGCTCCATCTAGTACATCTCCTATACATTTAAGAGGAAGAGGAGAAACGAATAACATGAAATAGAGAACGAATGCTCGTGTTTTATCCGCATTAAACCGGTAGGAAATGATTCAAGGGATAAAACGACTTCGAACAAAAGAGTATTCAGCGTCACCAACTCTTGAATTCACCCGTGTTTTGCTTCCTTCTCTTGAAAAAAAAATCCTTCTCCTGAGTCCTTTTCCCCCTTTCTTTCAGCGATATATCTCTCTCTGTCTAAAAATACTCTGTGCGTTGTCCGGGCGGCGTATTCCATTTCTCTGCGTTGATACAGCGAGGGCACAAAAGTGGAGGTAATTTTTCGAAGGACTTTCTCATCGATCGTGGCGCTCGTCTGCTTCCAGATTCATCTCCTTTCTTACGTTAAATCTAGATCCACGTTTCCAGGGCTGTAAACGAAATACTAAATTCTTGTACGTATAAAGTGAGGCGAGTGGAATGGAGTCTACTAGGTACATACTCAACACACGTAAAATATAAACCCTGGGGCCATCCCGTTGGTTTGAGCTGTGGAATTATTTCATGGTTGCCTGAACAAACTTCGCAATTTTCGTCGGGGCGTATTTTTACAACTCAATCTTTACGCCCACACACACAAGAATACACTCATATTTTATGAACTCTCAACGCAATATGCTTTGCTCTCCTGCAACATGGGTAAGTTTATTGTGGCAGTGTAAATAGACGATATTAAAAGCACAAAAGAGGAGGACACTTTTTCACATGTTTTAGATAGAATTAATTGATGTTTTATTTTCTACCAGGATCAGTTGGGTCAGTATAGACGTATGGCTGTCAGAAATGGGGGTCATCGAGTAGCGATAAAGTGAGTAGATAAAATTATAACATACGCAAGGATTATTTTTAGTGAAGGTCCTCGTAAGTGGAGTCTATCGCATGGTTTCAACCGATGCTTTAGAAGTAATAAACGGTGTTATCCTTCTAGACTTAACGTTCAAAAAACTAAGTTTACCCAACTTTTAAAAAAACGAAAAGATAGTTTTGAATAGAGAGAATATAGAACAACAGAGAGAGAATAGACAGCTCACGCGTGAGTACAAAAAGTATGTAACTTTCGGGAAAAAGAATTGGAAGTGATTTAGACAGAATTAATACCTCACAGAATTCATAACCGAAAAGGATTATTTGAAGAGAATACGAAAGGGAGGTGCGTCAGAATGTTTATGTTGAAAAGGTGAAGAGACAGTGAATAATGTGTTGTGGGGATGCCAGTTGTATGGTAATGAAAGAGGATACTTTTTGAGGTATTTGATAAAAAAGAAAAATTTGGGTATGAAGGAGAAGTTTTTAGAGAATGAAGAGATGTATAGTTAATATCAGGAATGCACGACAATGATTGGGATGATTCGGGAGTGTATGAAAAAGAACATCAGTAAAGGAATACTTGATAGAAGGAAGACGTGAGGACACGGGGAGAGGATAACTTAGTAGATCGGACACTGTAGAGTCTTCGAATTATTAGTAGGAGACGACGATTACGTTGACGTAAAGGATCATTAACGGTAACATAACGAGGGAAAAAAGGATATTAGTAAACAAGAAGAACTTTGCAGTACATCTGTATGAAGACAAGGCAGACATGAACGATTTGTATAGAATTATGTAGCTGAGCTATTCTTTGAAGAATTGTAATATTAAATATTTGAAATACATAAATATATATTTTATGGATAGATAGATTTAAAACAGTGTCGTTAAACGAAGTCACGGATAGATTCACATGAAGCGCGGCAGAGCAGTGTAATAAACCACCATGTTCGTGGCGTATGTCGGAATCGTTATTTTTGAGACCAGGAAATGAAAAAAGGCTTATCTGCACTCTTAAAATATGAGTGAATGACTCCTTATGGGTTGTGAAACGGTAAATGTCCATGTGAAAAACTGTTCCATTCAAACCTTTCTCGTTTAGAATAAACTCTCTTTTATGAAGGTACCTTCGTAGAGTAAAACATCTGTATTGAATTTCCTTTTTACTTTCTCGTATATGTAGTATATAGAAAGTTTTGTAATCGTGAAAAGATTCAAAAGCGAGATTTTGACGGAAATATCTGTTTTGGCGATCCCTTATTCTGAAAATGTGGTTTTCGGCATAACGTCTGTCCGTCTGTGCGCAGCGATTATAAGTAAATATATGGATACATTTTGTTCGCATTTCGTATTTACGGTAGAATTTACTTGTTGTCAATGCACGTGCTCTAATTTTTTTTTACTTTAAAACAAAGGGTTTATTCACACGAAGGTCAAAATATTCTTTTGAATGTTTTTCAAAAGCGGCCCCAATGATTTTGCTTCAATTTTCTATACATAAAGTACAATTAGTATGCATTACATCCATATTAGCGGTATTTCCCATGAAAGTTTTGTATAGACACAGTAAAATAATTTCTGTATGCTACACTTACACATTAGTTTACTGTTTCGAGAAGTTTGAGCAGTATTTCGCAGTGCTGCAGTCTATGCTGCAGACGGAAAAGCGTACATGAGAAAGTATGTGCAATGATTTGGCACCACTAGTTTTTAATATTTACCGAATTTTGTCATTTAATACTTGACGAAATATTATTTTAAGATAGTGGCGAGTGTAATTTCCAAAACCGAATAACTTGACGAGTAATGTTTGTATGAGAGTAGGGCCTGTGAGATAGATATTACTTCAACTCATGGAGCTGTTTTGTATATAAACTCCATACAGAACATTTATTAGAAATGTTCGCCCTTAAATAAGGACTCCGTGCATTGAAAAGATTTTTAGTAAAGAAGGCACTTGGCCGTCACATGAAAACGCTGTACTATCCCAGCACAAATTATCGACCCTCTCAGAGCTTCAGCCACTGCGCTAAATTCAATTTGTTTCTCTCGTCTTAACACTCCTTAAAGCTTTCTTCGGATGCTGTTGTGTAGTATTGGGAACCATTCGTACATTACATGAACGATTCAGTTTTATGAACAAATCAACTCAAACCCTATACAAAACCCGTGCGTCAGGGGATATGTGAAAACTAATGTTTGCGAGGAAGCACAGTTTCTTCATCCATCCACACAACTATCCACCGGTTCTTGTCGACCTCAAATACCACAGCTAATGTTTGATTTGTACATTGGTCAATCACAAGTTATAGTTCATTAATTCGTTATTAATATATTCACTTTCAATCAATTTTCCTGAACTATATCTCATGGCGTACTTCCAGTGATGCATTTCATGTAAAATAGTTTTGGAAAACTAAGTTGAGTTTTAAACTGAGTATGTGTCAGTTGTCATTTGTTCGCAGTAAATGGAAATCTTGACAAAGGAGTGTTTTATTGGTAGGGGAACGAGACAGTATTGAATGTATTTTCATGAAATTGCTCATCATAATATTTTTCGGCGTGTGAACTATCTATATGAACGTGCCCCAAAATAGTAGTTTCATTAAGATTTAATATGTTGATTGAAGAGGGAGAGACGAAAGACCCCAGTTGACTCCAGATTGAGAATTCTCTTCCATTTCTACTGCCTTAAACGTACGTCTCTCCAGAGAGCAACCACGAGAAAAGCTTTCCGCTTTACATCCGCCGGTTGGGTTTAATATGTTGGCAAAACTTCCTCATCCCATGCCTAAAATATCATTAAAAAAGTTAGGGAAACTGCGAAGAGTGGAATTTATCATGAAGTGCAGTAGAACAATGCCGTTACTGCTCACTCTGGCCATGCTAAGCGGGTATTCAAAGGGGCTACAAAGACCGTCGCTAAAATCATTTTTGTAGTGTTTCTAAGAGGATCTTTCAATTATATTTTACTCCTAATTTCAATTAAACTTATTAGCGACGAGAAAATATAATACTGATAGTAACCATAACTAACTAAATACAAAACAAAACTGAAACATAAATTCAAAAACAAGAATCTTAACTCAAATTTATTCAAAAACAAGAAATTTGAAGTAATGTAGATCATCTGTACCGAAAAGTGCAACTTATATGACATTAAAACTTATCTTGTGACAGAGATAGCTAGTACACAGAGCTTGTTGCAAGTATTGTAAAATTACTACCCAAGAATTTGGTATGGAAGAAATGTTTTAAAATGTACTTTATTGTTATAGCTTTCATTGAACACATGCGAATAACGAGCTCTCCAAAAAGTGTTGAAACACAACTTTGGGCATAAGTTAGTGAAGTGAAGTTGGTATTGATTTAATGGCAACAAATCTAAGTATGCCAATTTTTATTCCATTTGCTCCACATGGGTCAGAAAAATATTTTTTTAGATAATAGACGATATAAGCATTTCTAAATATGGGGTCGTGCTGTGACAGCATGTATGGTGTTTATAATGTTCGTTTCCGGGTACACTGGTTAGTGAGTGGAAAATATACATATAAATTTGTTATTACAGGTCCAGAAGAACATGAGTGTCACTTTTTGTTTAGAAGAGAAGTATTTTGGAAGATTGATAAAGGAGGGCGCGAGTAGCGGGTAGAGACCCTCTTTGCGAGGCAGCTCTACTTCAGGGAATGGCGACCCTGCCCACGTGAGTCCCAGAGCACACTGACCCGGTGTGTACCATCTGGTAAATGGTCCCAGCTCAGGGTTACGAGTGAAAACCTCAACGGCACCTGCGGCGGAAACGATGGACTTCGTTCGGCACGGTGTAAATGGCGAAAGAGGCAAACCAGCAGCGTATGTACTCCAGTGGAGCGGCTGCAAAAGGCGACTGTTCCCCATGTTAGGGGTGGCCTAAATACTACCTGACCGTAGGTATAAAAGGCACCCGACTTCAGGCTAGGGCGACAGGCCGGTCGGTTCATTTATTGTCGCAAATAATGGATCATGACAATCTCTTCTGTACCGGTAAATGCTAGGGCGTCCCCCAGAAGCGACGCGCGTCGGCCTCGCCCGACCGCCGTGCCAAATGGACGAGGACTACTGTTCCAAAGGCGGAATCAGTTAAAGACACTAGCCCAGTGTAAAGAAGCACCACTACGAGTCGCTACGCTGAACATCGAAACTCTTACGGGACGAACCCGTGAACTGGCGGATATGCTCAAAAGACGGGATGTGGACATTGTTTGTATTCAAGAAACTCGTTGGAGAGGACATAAATCTCGCGAGATAGGAGAGGGATACAAGCTTATAAACCATGGAACAAGCAACTGAAATGGAGTTGCCGTTGTTGTTTGTGCCAACTTAAGAGATTAAGTAGTGGAGGTCAATCGACATTCAGACCGCCTCATGACCGTCATCATAGATATGTCATCTTGTCGCGTACACATCATTAGCACCTATTCTCCGCAATCCGGCAGAGATGAGTGAGAAAGATCAGTTTTGACAAGAACTCCAAGACCTTGTTCTATTGTGCCCAGAGGAAGACATCTTACTCATATGTGGTGACTTAAATGGGCATGCCGGCCAGCATAAGGCTTGTTATAGTTGTCATGGTGGAAATGGCTACGTGTAACCATACACCACACGCCCAGATGCGGTGTGAGTATTATGGTAGAAGCGGGATTCACATAAATACCACAATTCCTATGGTAGGATTTCGCTGCCACCAGTCCAGTTTCCCGGACAATTAAACACACGTGTAATAACCATAATTAATCATTTAATACCAGTTAAATTGAAATTGAGTATTTACAATCTTGAACAAACTCTCAAAATCATAAATACAAGTATACATTTGTCATTACACAGTTAATGCTATCAAAAAGCATCAATTACACTCAGATATGAATACAGTTGTTAACAATTAATTCGGAAATCCACCTAGATTATCCGAAACTCCAAAATTACAAGTTGCTTTTCCGAATAACGAACTGTTACAAGTTACGTCACCCGCAACTAGCAGCAAATGTATTTAAATTACCGCAGTAATTCTTAAGTGGTCTGGCGACCAATACTAGCCAGGTCACATCTCAAGTAACCTGCGTACCACACGTATAAGTCCTCGAAGTTCCTCAGGTCTTCCAATATATACAGAAGAGGAAGTCACGTGACCAGCAAGTAACCACGCCTTCGATGCCACAACGTGCACTCCAATCTTCTTGTTCAACCCTGAGCTTTCTGGGAACGCAGGTCTGCCATTGTCTCTTCACTCGACGAAAAATACTCCATTCATAACATATTAACATTCTTTCTTTAGGGATTTTACCGGCCTCGCCTCGGTACACATGGTGAGCAAGTCCCTTTCACAAAAATAGCATAATACAGCTTACATTCCTTAAGGTGCCTCGCCCCGGTCAGATATGACAAACAAATGTACTTTCACAGAAATATTATAAGACAAAGGGAGAGGCACGCGCTGATCACACACTTCGGCCGGCATTTTTCGAGGGCATTCCTACTCTCCTTCCCGGGAGAGAAGGGTACGGTCAAACAATAACACAATGAAGAGGCTTAGGGTTGTCACTCGCCACCTTTCCTCCTCTTGCGGCATCCGGCTAAGCACATTAATGGCTTAGTGAAAGGCGTAAAAATACCAATTCACAAACCTATAGAGTGTCTTGGCTCTGATGTTACACTACGTTAGAAAAAATGATGACGGATGCCGAGAATAAGATTAGAATTCCGTGAGTTTAACTCTCTTTAACGCATGCAAGGATATTTGATCCGTAAAATGTAATTTTTTAATTTTATCGTATTTATGTTATGTGATGTCTAATAATCGAAGATTTATATATCAAGTATTTATTTTTTCGAAGTTAAGCAATTTTTTAATTTGGGACGTATTTGTCCCAGTATACGTTAATGGTAAACATTTTTCAAAAGTGACTTTTTCTTTAACTGGCAAATGTAAACAGCAGAAGTAACGTATTTTTGTATTGAAACATTGTGATATTTAAGAAAGCATATAATATCATTTGTGTAAAATAAATGGATATTCATTTGCATTTTTTTTTAAATTAATATTTTTGTTCTCCCGGTAACGTTTTGCTCATTGAACACATCTCTTCTTTGCGGGACACACAGTCCCATGTTTATGCGCTGCTGTTAGAGTTGAGTCATATATTTTCTTCTTCAATATACGTAACTGAACTTTTTATGGATTCCAAGTGTTATTTTATGTTACCATCTCATGACGATGAAACTGAAACCAATTTCCAATCTATTGATATGTGTAAAAACATTTCAACACACAGTAGTCTTTTGCCTTCACGCACATAATATATCCGAACTGAAAATGTGTTTCCCGACGTCGATTTGACATTGCATGAGCAGGAGTTGGCAATCTAATCAGAAAGTCCTTACCCTTCGTGGAAAATACGTATTTTTTATGTCAAAAATACGTCAACGTTAAAACTGCGTTATCCAACATAGATTCATCGATACTTGCAGACGAGTTGGCTTCGTCGATTATCGTCGTCGTTACTGCTGAAACTATTTCTAAGACCAGTCCACATTCCTTTCTTCCAGAATACAAATCAAACTGACAAAGATACCGCGTCTCCGAATAGCACCTGCTCCACATTTTATTATAAACCACCATTTAATTGGCCCCATTCTGCCCATTTTATTGTGTTCTGTGAATTTAATCATGTTCATCAATTAATTGCATTCAATTTGCACTCAGCGATGTCTAAAAACTCTAATTAAATGGTTCATCACAGGTCTTTGCTTAATTCTGAGCGTGAGTTAACTCATTACCTTTGACGCACACTGGGACACGGTGTGCCAAATACAAAAACAGCAGTAATAAATAGGAAAAATCATTTTATGCACCAAAACTATAACTTAAATTGATCAGTTCATGCCTGAAATAGTGATGAAGTTGGTTTCATTAGAATACAAGATTTGGAACCTGCTAATAAAATCACGTAAAAAGACTATTCTCACATTCACGAATACTGCGTTATCGACAAACGATTCGGTATGATAATACGCGATTTTGAAAACCTAAACCAAGTAAAACGAAAAGTTTCATTATTGAATACCTATGTTACTTGTCTGGAATTTTGAGAATTACCTTTGTCCTATGAGTAGGAAGTATCTTCGGGACACCGATGTCCCATGTGCGTTAAAGGATTAAAATACCTATCTTTACTGTGAATGAGTGATTTTTGTAATGTAAGATTGCTGCAAATCAAAAAAAGTAATGCCTTGTTTTGGTTTATCTTTCAGAACATTCAGTGACTAAAGGAAAATGCTAATAGCGCTGACGTCCAAATGCTGACCACGTAAGAATTTTTTTCGTGCTGTGTTCTGCCCTTGACCACCAAGCGTTTCGTGGGTTTTCTTAATTAGCGCGTAGCTACTTTTTATAGTTTTTGGTACAGACATTTTTGGAGTATGCATTTTCTATTTCTTGGCCCTTATTTACTTCTTTATTTTGCCAGTTGTGTCTCAAGGGTTTTCACACCATTAGACAGATATTTACTAAGTCCCTTCTTTTCACGTAAATAAGTCACAAGTACAGCAACAAGTGACTTATTTAATAAAATTTTGTAGCATTAAGTGTAGAAGCATTAAAGTGATTTGTCGTTGATTTATATAATATAGTTAACTTTGTGAAACTTAAAAAATAAATACTAAATTGAGAGCTAGGTTTCGGAATCGCGGGTTCACAAGTCCTTTTCACACCATTCGGATTTCTTCGCGAGGAAACAGTCACGGTACAGTCCAAATAAACGTTAAATCTCTGAAAAATTGCCATGGAACCATTAAATATATTAGCACGGTTCTGATCAATNAATATATGTGCACTTCGAGAGCAATTTAAATACCTAACTTTCAAATATTTATATATTATTTATACGATATATAAACAAAGTAATAATTATATTTTTGTTTATTTATTTTTCTTGATATATAAACAAAGTAATAATCATGTTTTTGTTTATTTATTTTTCTTCTTTTGTATTATAAGGTACAAAGAAGTATAACCATTATAACTATCTAAAAAATCTAAAATACAACTTAGTTTTAATCCGTGTTAATTATCTTGATTATCGTGAAAATCTGGAAAATAATTTTTTAGGTAAAAACAACACATATTTTGAAAACTAACTTTTTTTCCTAATGTAATGATTTTTTAGTTAATATTTATGGCGCCCCCAAATTCTAGTGCCCCTCGGCAATTGCCTATGCCTAAATCTACCTCTGAGTTCAATGGCAGGGGTTCAATCTTTGACTGTCCTGTCGCTGTCACCCGACGATTCTTTCTTCGGAGATCCACCCATCAATTCATTTCGGGCATCCAGTTTTTGTCTCAACAACGAGAGATAAGGGATTTTGATAATGAGAGACAATCGTTTTACACTTGCAGATATTATTTTGATGTATGTTTACTACCAGCTTCCGATGCGGGGTTCCCGGGAGTCGGGAGGGTCCGAAGGGCTTGAAAGCTGAAATGTCGAGATGAATTTTACTTTACATTAAATCTTGAATGTATGACATGAATACAAAATTTATAGTCGATCTCGCAAATGCATGAGGAGTCATTAAACAGTTTCAAAACAAAAAAGGCGATCTGAAACGAATGAATTGCAAAAAAATGTAATGAAACATTTACTTAGATACACCGCTAAAATATTATCTTAAGTCTATTAATTTTATTTTATGTTGATAAATTTGCATTTTGATTAAAGGGGCTTCTTTTGGCAAAACATTATTACTTTATTAGTATAAATAAACGAGAGTCCATGGTTGTTAGTTTTTGTATTGAAAATGAAACAAAAGTTTTAAAAAATACAAAAATTGATTTTTTTTGTATTATCGGAAAAGATATTTCTAATCTCTATGAATGTTTCAAAATTGTTTCCAATTTTTTTGAAAAATTGTCTAACATTCTCATATATTATGTCAATTGTCTGGAACCCGGTAATTTTTTTTTTTTTGCGCGGGGCGGTGGGGGCCGACCGGAAACGATACCCTTTCCTACATATTGAATATGACTTGAAAATTCATGTCATCAAATAGATATTTCTACCTGAGCCGCTTGTATAATAGCATAAAATGAAACAAATACTTCAATATACGATGAACATTGATTTTTAATACAGTAGAACCTCGATTAATCGGGTTTCGATTAACCGTGTTCGCGATTAACAGTGGTGCTCTCTCTTCCGTTACAAAAAAGAATTTCGACTACAGGTTGTATTATAGAGTAAATTAGTTAATTGTCCTCCATGTCATTATGCGCAGATTGTACTGCTTTTTTGACAATAAATGTATAAATCCAACTACTTCCTACTATTTCCACAGTTCTATGTAGGTTCTTCGAAACTTAAGACAGAGACCCTCAGATACCAATAAAATTTTGACTTCCAGGGCGTAATGAGTATGAGAAATATTAGAAATGAAGTAAGAAAAATAAAGTTAAACTGCAAGGAACGAGGACTGATTACTTCATATTTCAACCCCTGATAACGTGACATTACGCACATATTTGAATGCATGTTTATGTAGATAATTCATTAAATAAAGTGTCTCGATTATCCGTGGTTTTCATTTATCCGCGCCACACCTCCCCTCATTATCCCGGATAATCGAGGTTCTGCTGTAATAATAATAAATGTTCCCTTATTTTAATATTACTTGTTGTCGATATATTTTTTGCCCCCATTTTTGATTCTCAATCTCCGCCACTGCCCTGCATGTAAGCGTCTTTCTTTTATCGACGTAAAAGAGGATAATCAAAAAAACTGTACACGGTGCAGTGATAGTCGAAGTATGGTACATTACCGTACAGACTTCCGACCACTAATCTTTTCTCAATTTTCTATACTTGCTTTCCTCAGATTCGTGTCCTATATTGTAGTCCTCTTACTTATCTCATCAATAAATAATTTTTAATCGACATTCATTTTATTCCATTCGAAAACTCGATAACAACTCAACTGCGTGCAGTCACAGTTGTATCTCAAATGAACGACTCCTCTGCCAAAGTTTTGTGATAGAGCGGTTGGCAACAATGAGATCGGTTTCAAAAGTTGCGCGAGGCACTCGTGAACCTTTAATAATGTAGCCTCGAGACCTTAATCGAGAGAGAACCGTCAGACGTGTCCGCAACTTTAGAGCACGTAATTTCTCATAACAGCAATAATTTTCTACGCACAAATTATTATCATTTGGCGCCATCTGACACTCGATGCTCTTCTCTTCTTGGTGGAGTAGGGGGAAAGGGAAGGAGACACGACACAATCATGTAACCAACTACAGTCGACTGAAATCACTATGAGAAATGGCGCGTATGAATTAGAAATTCCGCATAATATTTCCTCACCTGGCGGTTCTCTCTTAAGGTCTCTAATATAGTCCAGTTGAGCAACATAACCTACTCCGTTTTCTTAAGAGGTACTACACATTTCACAAGTCTCAGAGGTAAAACTTCGTCGCTATAGAAATATCATTTATGGAATCCTTTTTATGGATATTATGATGTACCTGGAACCGCAATACATTGTTACTGATTCTTTTCCATCCAGATATTTCTTTGTTGTTAGATTATTGTGTTCAAATTGTGTTCGAATTAAACTGTTGTGTCCATATTGTGTTTGTTATTAGACTATTACTTGCGTATCACATTGATTTATATAATCTGTTATCACATTTATTTATATAATCAAAGATTTTGTCGTTAAATCATTTCTACTCTAGACAGCAAATTGATTCATCCAAATACTCTAAATACTTTTCATTCTTTGATTGTATGCGTTATACGCATCGATTCAGTTCTAGATATTTTATAATTTCCCAAGATTTTAATCGATTTTTTTTTGTGGGGCTTTACGGCTCATGTCGACATCAAAGGTCATTGGAGCCCGAAAAACTTGTACAGGTAGGGAAAATGCAGTTACGCACTAGGGAGAGCCAACATGACTCCCCCCGCGTGTGGGACTCGTCGAATNTATCTCACAACATACATCAAATGGAGGGGGGGGCTAAAATGAGGGGGGACAAAAAATGAGGAGTAGAACAAAAAATGAGAGGAATGAGGAAAATGAAAGATACCCTAGCCTTAATGGCGTCGGGATCGAAAAGAACAAGAGGTGACCAAGGGAGATCAGGAAAGAGAAAGGAAGGAGCATAGCACAAGTAAGTGGAAATAATGACAGACTCATCTCGGGGCCCCGTGTTCGCCAAACACGTACTTACTAGATGTAAGTCCCCTGGGGGGATTTTAATCGAAATTTAGTAGATATTTATAATGTGAAATGCTGCGAAAGATTTAGAGATATGATGTTTATAACTAATACTGCTGTAGTTTCTTCGGTGGGTGGTTTTTACGTGTTCTTCAGCATGGTGAACCTGGTGATGTTTTTGTTATGACGTGAAATGAGTACGGTTAGAGAATTAGGGTTTCTGGTTAAACGCGTAATTGGAGTTGGAGAGAAACTTTTGGACACATTGCAATGCAAATGTATTCGACGCGATACTGCTAAGAAAATAATGTAAATCTGTAATCAAAAGGAGTTTATTGTGAGTTGCTTGGGACTAAAATGTGATGAATGCACACTTCCATGTGATAATCGAAGACGTCACTATAGTTATAAAAAAAATAGAAATACATATAAAAATAACGAAAATAAATGGTAAGCTTTCAAAATTGTGTTTATTGATACTTAAGGAAAGATCTAAAATATTTATATTACATTGGAAAATAAATTTATGAGATTCCAATCTCATAAACATTTGGAATAAGATAAACTTTTTGGGGAACTTATTCTATTTGTAAAACGCGTCAATAATATCTTATTCGTATTTTGAACGCTCGGTTACAACGCATGGAAAATACAGAATGCAAATTAATACTTTTAAAATTATAATATATAATTTTTACTCCCGAGCATCTCTTTACCAATAAATGTAGGAGGAGAAATGACATTTAATGTATTTGTTGTATTGGAAATGTTGGAGATTTGTTAGCTTTGGCATATTATTAATAGTCACAATGTGCTAATTATGGTAAAATAAATGTCTGGTTAAGTGTACGATAAAACGAATTTTTTTAGAAGGAGCAGTGTATAAAAACGGTGTTAGCGTTTCTCTACTTAAAAATGTTGATGTAAAAGATTATTCGTTCGAATTCAATGTTGAAAATAAAAATGTTATATATAAGAGCAATGAATTCTCTGACATATGGTAGCCACTCATGTGGCAATGTTTGTCGATAACTTGCAATAATTATTTAATAATTACAGAAGAGTATTTAGTGAGGTGACTATTTCATGGAAGCTCTCTGGATTTTGACTGTTCATTCAAATCTCGTATCAGTATTCACAGAAATTTCGAGAGTTTAAAGAGAGAATTCGTGATATGTTTTGTTTCGTAGCAGTATTATTAATAAGGAATATTAGGAAGTAAAGGAAGTATGTTCCCTTTATAATCTGACAGAATAGAGTTCGATCACATCTCGAGACAATAAAAAAAGGTTTGACTCTGTTACAAACCAAATTAACAGTCTGATTTGAAATAAAATTCATTAATATTAATCGTTACCATAAATGATGCAATCAATATTCCTATAATCGTCCTCCATGAGTAATGTAATAACCTCCAAGTTTTTATTATGATTTTAAACCCGGTTCGACTCCCGCCTCGCCACCATTTTCACCTGGCCGAAAGTTATCACATTTTTTCTCCATGGAAAAAATATACGCATGTCGCTTCACTACTATCGACAGCTATCTGAGTTATCGAGGGTGGGTACAGAGTAAAATGATTATTGTATCGTAATTTGATTTTACACGTAGTTAACAATTGTTCAAGAGATTCTACTATTATTAACGTCATTATATAATCAAAATAAGTAAATAATTAAAGACTTAAGACTTCATAATGGACGAATTCTACACATTTTGTGACATTAAGTACAGAATGTTTCGATTTGGTGTATAATAGTATTCGTCCATTATATTGGTCGTAAGTCTTTAATTGCTGTTCAAGAGGAATTATCCAGAATCAAGTAAATATCTCAAATTATGTGCGATGTATTTATGAATGTTTCGAATTACACCTTCTCAATTTTGAACGTAGTATGTAACATTTGTGATATTCGAAAAAAACACATTACATTTTTGAGCAAGTTCGATCACATACGCGTTGTGGAACTTCAAAACTTCGTGCTTCTAGCCTCGCTTAGTTTTCTGTTCACCAAGTAGCTGAACGATAATTATAGTTCTCTCTCTCCCCCCATATTACATGTAAAATCGAAAAGATAATTTCTCGTTACAGAACCTATTCGGACTGCTTCCATGTAATAGAAACAATACCTCACAGGCCTATTTTGTATGGCCTCGACAATGCAAAGTGTACTGC
Source organism: Laupala kohalensis (assembly GCA_002313205.1). NCBI lineage: Eukaryota > Metazoa > Arthropoda > Insecta > Orthoptera > Trigonidiidae > Laupala > Laupala kohalensis. The sequence continues at coordinate 94,481 of NNCF01126974.1, forward strand.
CCTTTCCTTACAATATGTGTATGTGCATAAAAGTAGTAGCGGTGTATAGGTCCATTGATAGAGATATCACTTTTTATCATAGCGTGATTTGTACATAAATGTTTATATATTGTACATGTTAAAATAATTTGTAAACATTTAATATTTAACATAATGTTATTCTGTTCATAAGATCTATATTGTTTCTTGATGAGTTATAAGGTTATGACGACATATCCCTTTTTTAACTAGTACACAACTACACTTTCAACCAGGAAAAACATTTGTGCAAACAATTGGGAGAAGTCTGAGTTCTTCTAAGTTCTTCTAAGTTCTTCAGTAGATCTAGAAACTCTCGTTTGGACATGGCTCTAAAACCTCTATTTTTCCTCAAGATGTATTATTCTACTTTGTGATTTTCCTTTTCATGACTAGAGAATGATTGTCTGAGATGGAAATAAAACTAATTTATATGTTTAGTGATCGATGAATGGGTAATGAAATGAGCCAAAATAACTCGCGATTAAAAAATATATGTTTACCAAATTTCACGTGAGATACGGCATAAAATCTCCCGTCTTATGGAATGTTCAAAACAAACATGCATTTAATTTACACATTTAAATTGTTTTATGTCTCCAGATTTATTTTACATTTGGATACCTATAACAATCAGTTGAAAGATATTATTGATTGAACTATACATTGAACGGAGAATATCGTTGACTAAGCGGTGTCTGTCTAGAGACAGTTCGAGTGTCTGAGCTCTCTTTCTATCCTCCACCTCCTCCATCACATATAAAGTTTTTTAGTATTACATTTGGCTGCAGTTGTCTTAGCAAACAACCGATACCAAAGGAAATATCAGTGATAATTTACCGGGATGTACCCAGTATTTTATTTCGTCGGGTGTATATATATAT